>JAMJFZ010003914.1:3745000-4275000 GCA_026225945.1 Cricetomys ansorgei
TGTTCCCATGTTACAAACTTAATACCCAAGGCCAACAATGTGGTACCTTGAGGTCACATTGGCTCTACATTCACAAATGGATTAATGATGATATCATGGACTATCAAAAGAGATATTTCTCTCTCTCTCCCTCTCTCTCTCTCTTTTATTCTCTATCACTATGATACAGCAAGGAGGCTATGACCAGATGCTATCACCTCTTAGTCTTCCAGACTGTGAGGAAATAAGCCTCTATTCTTTATAAATCATGGAGTCTCGGGTATTCTATAACAGTAGTACCAACAGATAATAAACACAAAGGAAAAACTAAAAGAAAACTATACACTTACATTAAATGTTTGAATATTCACATTCTTTCTGTATTCTTGGGAGAATCTTGTACCCTTATCTTTGTCTTGACATGTGCTTCAAAGAAACACAAAGGAAGATAAGAGGATTTCTAATGCCAATCCTGATCTATTTATCCACAACTTTGCTTATTAATTCAGAACTGTATTCTTGAAACAATTCATCACATATATATTCAGAATTTTTACATTATTCTCTATGCAGTTTATTTGTGAAACATTACACTTTACATTGATGCAGAGCAAAGGTTTCAATCTCAGGTGCCTCCAGGGGCTGAGCAGGTGATGTAAATGTGCGAGACAGGAACAGTGGAGGCCCAGCTGACTGCAGTCAGCGCCCTGCTTAGAGGCATTCAGACCCAATTTTTCTCAAAGGCTAGGCTGATCAAACAAAATGCACACCACACATGATGACCATATTTGGCCTGAGGGTAATTTGTTAATAACTATAGGTATATAAAATTAGAATATGAATTTGAGAAGCTTGTGTTATTATAAAAGTCTGTCTCACAAAATCTGAATCCCACCTCAGTCTACAGGGCCAGAATTAAGCTGTTTGGTTGAGCTTTTGAGGAACAGGGGACAGAGGTGGGGGAGTTTAATATTTTCAATGATTTGGATGGACTTTTTGATAATGCCTTGAAAGGACTTCTGAGGTTTTTATTGTTATTTTAAAAAATAAATCTGGAACACTGTGTGCCTCTCTGACCATAGATCCTAACAGTAGAAATAAGAAATAATAAGAAAAATAAAAAATAAAAAATAATATAAAGGAAAAATTCCTACTGACATGAACAGAAGGCTTCATGACAATCACATGGCCATCTAGGTAAAAGAGAAAGATTCAGAACAGCTCATATCTTCTGAGCACTAGGATTCTGGTTGGAACTGTATGTATAGAGATTCTCTACATAATGGAGAAAACGCTAAGACATTAGACCTATAAGGAAGAGGTAGAGCAGAGGTTTAAACCCAGCGGGCTAAGATGTCTCACTTAAATGTGCTGGTGTTAGAATGTCCCTACAAAAAGCATGTTTGCAAAATTACAGCTGTCATTTATAGGGGACTCCCTCTTGCACCAAGGAGATTATTTTAATTTAAGGGGCTGAGTCACTTACTTTCCTGTTGCTGTGAGAAAATACCACTGCCAATACAACTTATAGAAGGAAGAGTTTATTTGAGCTTATGGTTCCAGAGGGATAAGAGTCCATCCTGGCAGCAAGGGACAGGTACAATGGTAGGCATAGGAAGCTGAAAGCTCATATCCTCAACCACAGCAAAAAAAAGCAGAAAGGGAGCAGTTGGGTAAGCTGGTTTGAATAAAAATGTCCCCAAAGACTCATAGACTTGAATGCTTGGTCATCAGGGAATGGCATTATTAGGAGGTGTGGCTTTGTTGGAGTAGGTGTGGTTTTCTCAGAGAAAGTATGTCACTGGAGCCGGCTTTGAGATTTCAGAAGCTCAAGCCAGGCCCAGTGTCTGTCTCTCTTCCTGTTGCCTGCTGATCTAAGTGTAGAACTCTCAGCTACCTCTCCAGCCTCATGTCTGCCTGCCTGCCTGCTGCCATGCTTCCCACCATGATGACAATGGACTAAACCTCTCAACTGTAAACCAGCACCAATTGAATGTTTTCCACATATACTTCCATATAAAATAATATAATTTTTGATGTTTTATCAAACAGTCTTGATGTTATGTGTCCTTTATCCCCCTTCTCCTATATTTATACTGAGGAAAATCAAGGTGCAAAGAGAACTTGTCCTGGGTCATACAGTGGGTGGGAGATGAGAAATCCAAACCCAAGCATTGTTTCTTCCAATCTGAGTTCTCAATCACTGTAGGCCATATCTTCCCAGCATACAGAAGTGTGGATGGGTGATCCATGGTACATGAACTAGGATAATGGAAGTGGATCCTGCAAAATTGAGAGGCTGGTGCCAACAAATTTAACAAATGAGTGAGTGTAAGCAAGAAAGAACATATGAATAACTAAGGGCAGTAAGAGCTAAATATAGAAATCTCAAAATCTGAAAGTGCAATGACTCAGCTAAAATATCTATAGCTGAGCATCTGGCTGGATTTCCAGCCCACACAGTGTCATGGTTACCTGCCTGATGGGGACCTACTCATGGAGGATAGGACCCAGTGCCACCCCAGTGCCTCCCAAGCTTGGTTGCATTGACTGAAATGTGTCTCTGGAGACACTTCTCTGCCTGTCTTCTGTAAATATGCACACCATACTTCATGTTAATCATCTCCTTCTATGTGGAGGGGACTTCTGAGAGTCATTAGAAAAAGAAGTATGGTGGGACTATGGATGGCTGGGTGGAAATCCTGCCATGTCTTATATTGCTCCACCAGATCCCCAACCCTCCATTATATAACCAGAGATCCATTATCCCCAGTGCCTATGGATTTTCTGTCCCATTAGAGAGGAAGACTCTTTAATGATTGCAGGCTTGGGAATAGGATGAACACTGCTTACCAGCTATTTACCAGAACAGAACAGAACAGAACAGAACACTGTTTACCAGCTACTTATATGCCCTAGAGAAAGCGAGTAGGAAGTGTTAATACCAAAAAAGACAAATTTCATACACTTCAAAAAATCCTGGTTTAAGGGTTCCTAAGCTTCTCTCATCAAGAACCCTAGTTTGATTCACAGTACTTTCACCAAGTGGCACACAACCTGCTGTAAGCTCAGCCCCAGGGAATGCAATACTTTGTTTGGAAATGTGAACACCTGTACACATGAGACATGCATATATAAAGACATGCTCACTATACATAATCAAAAATCTATGATTTATATTTAAAATCTTGCTTCAAATTCATTATACACCACTAGGATTTTCAGAAAAGCAAATAGTTTTGTTTGTTTTTCTTATTTTTGTTCTCAAAGATTAGAAAGGCTAAGGCCTAAACATTTGCATTTACTCTTTTACCTGGAGATAACTGTAGACACTATTCTTTCAAATAATGTATTCCTCTATAAATTACTGTATACAAAAATGTCCACAAACTTGTCCTTTCACAAACATTTTGATTTGCCAGTTTCTTGAGTTAGTCAACTTGATTAGAACTGCAAACAGTTTTATTCCTGTCTCAGGGAAGCAGCATTTATATGAATATTTGTGTTCTAGTTAACATTTATATTGTTTCGTTAAAACACCATGACAAAAAACAATGAAGTGAAATGGGTTATTAGTCTCACATGTCTTGTTCATAGTCCACTGTTGATGGAAACCAAAGCAGAAACTCAAGACAGGAAACTAGAGGCAGGAACTGAAGCAAAGACCACAGAGAAATCTGCCTACTAGCTTGTTAATGATGGCTTGCTCATTCTGCTTTCTGATATTTTCCCATGGACACATGGCCAGGAGTGGTACACACAGTGGTCTGCACCCTCCTACATCAACCATTAATAAGAAAATATTGCACAGGCTTGCCTACAGGTCAATTTAATGGGAGATTTTCTCAAGTGAGGTTCACTCTTCCCAGATGACTCAAGATGGTGTCAAGTTAACAAAAAAATCTAACCAGCTCAATTGATTTCCCAAACTGAAAGGTGGAAACACTGTCTATGGTTGTGGTGAGCATGTAATGAGGACATAGTATACATGAGGTGTACAGTCCAAGGAGAGGTGCCTGTTCCTCAGGGATGCCAGCAATTAATGACTCCTGCAGTTGTTGAAGAACAAGTTCTCCAAAATAACTCAAACCCCACCACAGACCTCTTCATTCATCCTGCTGCTTTACTCTGTACTTGGCACAACTTTATCTCTGGATCTTAGTGTGACTTTGGGGACACCAAAACATTCTCATATAATACATGCCTCAAGGAGTTTAAGATGTGCTGCTTCTGAATGCCTAGCCTGGGTATATTGAGTATTTTGAACTGAAGGCAGTTGAAAAGCAGAAAATGCTAGGAGGCTTCTCTATATTCATCTTATCTACCTAAAGACAGATCCTCCACAAAGAACCCAATGAGCATAAGTCCTTCCTAGGGAATTTCATTACCCCAAGGAAATGGATTCTTACCCTGAGAGCAAAGCGGATGGATGCTGCACCTGCACCGTGCCCAGGAGGCCTGTTGTATCCCCATCTATTCAGCTAATGGCTCATTGATCTTTAGAAATCCCACTGCCTTTTCAAGTAATTAGGTAGCTACCTAACCCTGGGTGTGCCCTCCTATACCTAATATGAAAAATTAATAAATTTGTCTACCTTTTCACCTGTTATTTCTTATTTTATATACCCAGTTGTTGGATAAAGGAGGGATCCTCTTTTTTCCCTTTATATTATTAAACCAGCCAATTTAGGTGACATCAACAATGACAGCGCTTGAAAGACTCATTTCAGAAGTATTACTAATAGCTCTTCTGAGGGAGGAAATAACTGCAAGCAGTCACAGTGGGGCAATGCCAATTAACATTCTTCATTAAACTCTACTCTGTCAGGACCCACCTCTGCAAAACAGCCTCCTACTCACAAACCAAGAGCTGTGAGTGCTTCTGTGAAGAATACTTTCGTTTCTACTTTGTCTTTTATTCATTTAACTGGTAAATCAATTGGAGTTAGATTCAGCTGTACACAGAAAAAATGTATATAATGCTGGCTTAAATTTATATGGATCATTTGTTTTTCCTCAGGTAAGAAAGTTCAGACCTAGGTAATTCAGGACTCATGTTGTATTTTCTTATCACTGGGGACCCAGACTTAAATACTTCATCCTCAATTAATGTTAGTTCATGGTGTGGATGGCTATTGGATCATGGTAGTTGCTAGAATGTCTGCCATCATGCCCAAATCCCAGTCAACAGAAGACAGAAAGAAGAGCAGAGGGGTTCAGTTGTCTGCCCCCCTTTCACCTGGCATTCCTAGAATTCTCACCTATTAACTTTTCCTTGACTTCACTTATCATCTGTAACTGAAGGAAAGACGAAACAATGGTTTCATTTATTTTTCTTCCAAAGTGAGCTGATTGGCCAGAAGAAAAATATGTTTTCTTTCTTAAAGAAGAGAAAGAAGTCTGCAGTGTCTCTGGCCATTGTCCAACTTTGGTACTTCTACCTCAAGAACTAAGACATGCAGGCCATGAATATCTGTCTGCCCACTTCTTTCCCCTTCCTGGAGGCTTCTTTTAGAGTGTCATTGTGCAGGAAAAGCTTTCCTTTGCTCCCACACAGCAGTGAGCACAGAAGACATCTGTGACCCCCCAAAAGGTGTGATGAACTGTCTCAATGGAAAGCCAGCCATTGATTTCCCAGCAGACTTTAGTGGGTATCCTCTAATCCAGTATCAACCTAACACTACCTGGAGGCAAGACCCCAGACTGAGGACTGTTCTCCACAAGGTCATATGCCTGTTGAAGCCTGTGTGTTTCTGTTGAGCTTCTGGGAAAGATTTATATCCCCAACTTCCCATGCCCCCTTCCTGAATTCAATTCATTTGCTATAGCTCCACACAGAACACAGGAAAACACATGTGTTCACTGGTTTATTCCAAGAGAAAGCTAGAGATACCCAAATGAACAACTAGATTAAAAGATACACTTGACAAAAGTATAGGGAAATGGAGCAGAGCTTCTATGACTTCCCCAGAGGGCCACTCTAAGAATCCCCCTAGGCTCCCGTGTCTGGAAGAATGATTAGTTGAATCGCTAGCCATTGCTTATCACTTAACCCTCAGCTATTGGTGTCTACCCAGAGATTGAGGGATGGAATGAACAATAACAGTCTCCTCTTATCCAGCTTTGGTCTTTCTTGTGAGAATACCTGCTTCTGAAACTACCAGGGAGTGCCAGCCATCACTTAATTCATCCACATTCCAAAAGATACTTCAAGATTGAAAGGACTTTGGAAGTTGCAGCCCAGGACAAGAACCCAAGTGGATTTCACATTATCACAGCCTTGCTGTCCTCTTCTGACATCTTATTCTGTCAGCTTCCTTTGGCACATTCTCTATATACTACACTGCCCACTGAGTGCTTGTACCATTATACAGAACAACTCCTATATTGCTAAACATTTATTGCCTCCCCCCAAAAAATTTTGGGACTATAAACAATTATTCAGTGAACATTCTTGTAATGAAATCTTTGTGAAGATTCATTGTAACATATTTAGAGATGATTTATAAAAGAGGACTTATTATTCTAAAGAAAGACACTCATCTGGCTTTCAAACTGGCAAATGGTCTTTTAGGGCACCTGGGTCAAAAAGAATCTGCTTGGAACCTTGGCTTGAGGCTTAATCTTGAACTTGTAAGGAAAACAGCTGCTATTTTGGCTCATCTTGCAATTTTTAGCACAGCCATTCTAACAATTTTCTGGATGAATGTAATGACTGTTTTTATTTTATGAGCTAAAGTGCCAATTAAAATTTATTAGTCATTTATCATCTTCAAGACTTACTTGTCTGTTCTATTCAAATGCAGTAAGGAGGGAGCACTGGTGAGAGCTGCTCCCATTGAGTGTTCAACAAGGAGAGAAGGAAAACACAGTTTTTTGGCATGCACTCAAATGATCTGTTTCTGCGAGGGCCAGACCTTCAAATACTGGGAAAGGAAATTAGCTGGAGAGCAATTTACTAATAAACCTAGGAACTCTCCACCTTTGCTACTCTTCAAAAAGTATGTACGGGCAGAGGAAGTGAGATAAGGCATTTACTCAGAGCACCAGGAATGAGGGTGTCAAAGTACCAGCTGTCTTGTTGGCGACACCCTTGATTTGAATTCCATACTTGCTTCATTTATGTGTCGTTACCACTTTTGATCATTAATCATTAACACCTCAAATACTGGAAACTAATGTTTCCTCTAAGTCTATACATTTCAAACTAAATGTTATTGTTTTAATTTTCTAAGTGTTCTCCTTCGCACAATAGCCAGTTGGTAGTTTCAGTCATTTCTTTTCAATTTCTAAGAGATTTTATTTAATAGTTTGTAATCCACATTTGATTTTTATATCCTTGTAATCCAAGAATATTTTCAAAGACACCTCTCCTTTGAAAAGATTGAAAGCATTTCGAAGGGCTGGTGAGATGTCTCAGTGGGTAAAGGTTCCTCTTGCCAAGCCTGGAGGCTGAGAATGGCCATCGGGCAACACATGGTCGAAGGAGGAAAATGATTTCTGCAAGCTGTCCCTCACTGTGCACTCACTAAATAAATAAAGGAATAAAAACTAAACACATTTTGAATTAGAATATGTAGCTACATTTTAAAAATATTTTCATTTATTCTATGGCAATTCTATAGTGTATATAATGTATTTTAAAAATACTTGATTCTCCACACCCTTTCCTATCCCTTCTCTCAGTCTCCCTGGAACAAGTTTTCACTTCAACATATCTCCTTCCGACTTTTATGTCTTTTACAATTTTTTTTTTTTACTATTTTATGTGTATGAGTGTTTGCTAGATGTATGTCTGCACACCAAGTGAGTGCCTGGTAGGGTAGGTGCAGAAGCCAGAAGAGGACATTTGATCCACTGAAATTGGAGTTACAGACAGTTGTAAGCTGCCACGTGGCTTCAAGGAGTTGAACAGAGGTCCTCTGGAGGAGCAGCCAGTGTTCTTAAGTACTGAGACATCTCCCCAACCCCATGCCCTTTTCAGTAATCCACCAAGTTATTGAAATTATGGACAATTTATCAGTGCCTACATCCTAGAAGCCTACATCCAGCAGCCATTAACTTCCAAGAGCTCTTAGCAAGGGGCGGGGTCTCGTGAGCTCCTCCCTCTCCCATGCTGGAATTTTGGGGAGCTTGGCTTTGTACAGGCCTTGTACATCTAACCCCATCTTCTGTGAGCTCATGAATACAGTAGCCATATAATGTGCAGAAAATAGGAATTCTCAGTACTCTTCCCCCTCCATCAGCTCTTAGCTTGAAAAATAATTAACATATACAAAGAATAGAGTACAAATGGTGCTTTAGAAATAAAAAAAAAAAAAACAGCCAAAAGAGGATGAGCAATGGGTATTTTACTCACAGATTGCTGTGTCAGAATCATTCATCATCCCTTGTGTTGCCTGAGATTGAGAAGCAGATACATAAGCTGAATATTTTACAGAGAGAAGGAGTGTTTTACAATGGGATGGAGGGAATGCTTCTGTGTGCCCTCATAGGAAGTGGCCGGGGTAGTAGGAAGGGCAACTAGAAAGACATCCATTCTACAGGACCAGTCAGTGCACCACACGTTATGGTTATGTGATGTTTGAAGTCAGAGTGTGGACAAAAATTAGGGAATCTCTCATTTATTAATTAAGTTGCTGCTAGTTTGGGATTGATTACTTCAGTGGCGTTGCTACTGTCTACTGGCTTCTATGGGCAACAGGCTAGTTTCCTGGGCTGGTGGTTGTAGATTAATGGTCATATTTATGTTTCTTTAGTCAGACATACACATATAATACATATACATGTGTACAATGTTTGTGATTTACTTATTCTCTCAGTGTATTCTTAGTACTTATTTGTACTTGAGCTTGTATCTTGGTTGGTAATTATATTTTTCTTTCATTACTGGAGCACTGTCCATCACATATCCAGTCTTCCTATAATTTATATGTTCAGTTATGTTCCATACATGTCTCACATCTTCATCACATTGTAAAGTTTTTTTTCTTAGCTTCTCTAACTGACTAATCACACATGACCTGTCTCCCAGTTTGTCAATTCTTCCTTCGACATGATTGAGACTGATGTTAAAACTGCCTCTCTGATTTTTGTCTTTCACTTTGTTCTTTAGTTCCAGCGTTATTACCAATATCTCATTTAGGGTTTCCATTTCCTCATTCAACTGTTCATGGTTTTTCATTGTTTCCTAACAGTATTTAATTATCTAGCTGGAAATTCTTTCATTTCACTGAGTTTCTTTAAAGCGATTATTCTGAATTCATTTACAAACAATACATTTATCTTCATGAAGGTTATAAAAAATTGTGTATGTGTCTTTTAGTGACATCATATGTGTTGGAAGGAGCAAGCCCCTCTTTCAATCCTTGCATAATGACTTCTTCTTCGAGTTAAACTCTTTTCTAAGTCTCTGAGACAAAGAGATTGCCTCTGATACTGAATAAGATAACATAGTTTGTGTCCGGTTAACAGAGGGAGCCATAGCTGCTAAGCCTATGCTCACATGCTCTAATGAGTGGAGCCTCTGGCTACTAGGTTTATTGATTTATATCCATTTGTTTTGTTGGGCTGATACAAATGGAGGCACCAACTTCAGGAGTAGCAGACAGAAGACCTCTGTCAAGGTGTTTTCTTTTAAAAAGGGGGGTTGGGTGTGACTGTTTTCTGCCATGTGGGTCTGGGCTCTGTATCTGAGCTTTCAAGCTTTTGTAACTGTTACTTTTTCACTGGCAACTTGACTCTGCCCCTCTGTTCCTGGCTGAAAGATTTCTAACTTGTAATGTTTTTAAACCTCAGGGATAAGAAGGAAAGGAACAGAAAAGAAACGAAAAAGAGAAATCTTTACAGCCCTTTCAGGCTGTCTTAACCTGTCTAAGCCTGGGGAACTGAACTAATTCTACCCACCTCTGGTTTAGCTTCTGCTGGCATGGCAATTACTCAGAATGATCTAAATTCTAAATTTTCTAAAAACCCTGTTAGTCCATTTTATCTGAGCCTTATTTCTGCTTGTTTTCCCTATCACCAGCTTTTGTGCTCTCTTTCCCTGTAGTACTGCAACTGCCATTCCAACTGTCACTCTCCTATATACCTCCCTCCAAGCTGTTCCCAGAAGTCCAAGCGGCATGTGACCATAACGGGGAAGGACTTTTCTTTGGCAAAGCCTTACTCTGCAGACCCTTTCCTCTGGTACACAGTTAGCTGTGGGTTTCCAAGTCTCTAGAAATACTTCATTGTATTCCTGGATGGGTCCCTGGCCCAGCTACATTGCCTCAGGCTATGACTAAAAATGGGCAGAAACTGAAGCAGGGCTATTTCAAGTCCACACCAGAAACTGAAACATCTAGGCTTCTCTCTAGGGTCACAAATGGGTTTGTCTCCTGGTGGGTTCCTGGAGAAAGAAGGTACAAACCAAATTTATAGGGTCATTTCAAAATCCATCATGGGCATAAGATCAGAGTATCTACATCCACATCCACAAACTCTAGTTGATGTGCCACACTTCTGATACCCAAAGGACCAGAACTATTCTCAACCTGAGAGTAGAAGGGATGAAGTACAAAATCCAGCGTCACTGGAGGACCCACTGAGCTACAGAAGTTGACTATCCTACTAAGCATATACAAATAGATACATCTCCAAGTGAGACTTTAGTTAGACAGAATTGAAAAGTTGAAATCAAGTTTCAGAGTCAATCCATAATTTTTCATGGAATTGATCTCAGCAAGCGCAACTCACTGGCATCAGTAGAAGAGTCCCAACAATTTCCTGTGTAGACATAGGAGACACTCACAGACAACAGCTGCCCTCTCAGCTGCAGTCAAGAGGAAGGAACTGTTTAGAAACTGATATGGTCCATAAGCAGGCAAGCTTTTCTATATGTATGGCATAGGAATTCCATGCATGGATGCAGTAGAAGGAAAGGACTGGTGAGAGAGAGTCAATTCAGGATCTAAAGCTGGGACTCTCATCATGTTGACACCAGTGAATAGGTCTCTTTGTGACTCTTTGTGTGGGCAATACTAAGCAGGGACCATGGCTGGATAGGGCTGAGGATGAGTTATAGGGCTGTTTGTGGATCCAGTGTAGAGAATGACCTAAGTAGCAGAAAACCTTGCATGTCAATGTGATAGTGTAGTTGAGTCTGCTCTGATTCCTTTAAAGACAGTTTGGGCATCAGATCAAGGCCCAGCGGTGCTACAATCGAGTCTGTTGGAGAATACAGCAGTTTCTAGGTCTATACCCATGATCACCATCATTGGGTCCCCCCCATGTGGATCTGGCTTTGAACTCTCAGAAAGGCCCTCCTAAGTCGGAGGATACACTAGGACATATAATCTATACTCGAGGGTCCCCACAGTAGCAGTTTGGGCTTGGGGTAGTAAAATAAAAGTGAAAAACCTTGAGTTTATCAGGAAGATTCAAGTGGCTGACTCCTATTCTGCCATCTTGTAATGCCACTTCTACTTTTCTTTTGTTTCTTAAGTATTTTAAAATTTGCTTTGCCTGTGACAAGTTATAAAACATTCATTTTTATCTTCTAGTGTCTTTTTTTTACTGTCAGATTCTTGGTAATTCCCGTTTCACAACTTATTTAATGTCTTATTATCTTGTCATTTGCCTCCTATTCCGTAATGCCAGAGTGTTCTCAAAATATAAAATAATGTAAAACAGACATTGCCAAAAAACTTAAATATGTTCTCTGAATTAAAGTTTTCAGGAATGCATATTCTTTGTCTGACAAATATTTACTTTTTTCTACATATTTAATTCTAGAAAATCTATCATGTAGCATGTTCGTTCCACCAAATGTTTAATTGTCTAACATTTAAATACATGTGTAAACCATTTATTTAGGCATTCCTCGGGCTGCTCACATAGTACACTGACATCCGCTGCACAGAGAAAGGTGGTTATATTCGTGATGAAAACCAATTTTTCTCAAGCAGAAAAAAAATGTATCATCCTATCATTCTGGGAATAATTTAAGTACAGAATAATTTAAGGAACAGATTCTTCTCCCAAGAAAACATTTTCTTCTTTACAAGGATTGCACCCCTCTTTGTCCCATGAGGCTGTTTCAGTGTTAGTACACTGTGTGACCCTCAAAAGGCTCTTGGATGGTAAGACTTTTTCCTCTCCTCTCTAAAATGGACAATCTACCTCTATCATCTTCAGTAGACCAAAAGCCATCTAGCTAGGCTAAGAATCTCATGCTTCTGAATTGTAAAATTTGACTTGTAGATGTTGAAGTGAACTTTTGCATATTCACAAGTCTGCTAAAGTAGCAACTTTTGCTGCTGGAGTGCAGGCCATCTACATGAATTAACCTTGTCACACAATAATAGAAATACGCTATTTCTGTCCCTAGTAGGGAAATATGGATGATTTAATGTAGCAATACGTATGGCTTCTGTTTTTCTGCTGTTCTGTTGTTTCACTCAGCTTTTCAAGTTACACCATAATTCCATAGTTCATCCATTCCTTCCTTCCTAAGCTGAGTCATTTAATAAACATCACTAATCACCTACTATATTGAATGGCTCTAGGAGCTGAGGGGTCCACTGTATACTTGATGCTGTTCTAGCTCAGAGAATTAAAACATGCCATTTCGTTCCCTCATGGAAAGTTCTGTGGTAGAATGGGCCTTAGACTTGGTCCACTTTGGCAATTTATTTATTTAAGAAGGTGGAGAGAAGCCTCATTCTGAGCCCTGCTCGCTTTCCTGGAAGATGCCACATTAGTTTGTTGTAGCCACCTGTAACAAATAGCATAGACTGAATGGTTTAAAAAGCTAAAGTTTTTCTTTTAGTCCTGGAGGGTGCAAGTTCAAAATGGAGTTGTTGGTAGAGTCAAGTTCAACTTGAAACCTCTCTTGCCTTGTAGCTGTTGTCTTCTCCTTTTTGAGTCTCAGTGGTTTGCCCACTGTGCATGCGTGTCCTATCTGCTCTTCATATAAAGACAGAAATACTATTGGCCTGGAGACAACTCCCATGGGCTCCTTTCACTTTAAGTACCTTTAATTAAAGAGGTAATTACAGGATAATTAAATCCACAGTGGCATTGTATTTGAGGTTACATGAGGACTTCAACATACAAATTTTGGAGGGACTCAATTCAGTTCCCGAACAGGTTCATATTAATAACTTCTGGACAACTACTGTTCTGGATTCAAAATCAGAATAGAAAAGCTTCCTCAAGCTTATAGCCTCTTAAATATCTTTTATAACTTTTTTGTTATGTCAGTATGTGCACTGCAGGCATCAGAGGCCAAAATAGGGCATCAAACTCCCTCAAATTGGATCTATATGTGGTTGTGATCCTGTCATTATGGATGCTGGGACTCAAACACATGTCTCTTCTGCAAGAGCAACAAGTACTTTTAACCTCTGAACTATCTCTCCAACTCCCATCTCTTGTGGATCTTCAAAGGGTAAAACATCCTAGCACTGTCTAAAAAGAATCAGTGAGTTCTATTCCATTCAACTCAGGGCAATTTACAGGGCTCAAATAAACTGTGACTCTTTCTCACCAATGCTCATACAAGTCCGTGAGTGCTGAGCACTAACCTGGATGTTCACACAATTACTACTTCCATCCTGATACCAGCATTGAAAGGTGAGTACTTCCAGGTTCAGATGAAGTTAATGAGACAGAGAAAGTAAGCAGACTGTCAAAACTCTCAGCTGCTCTGCTACTTTGGCATCCACCAGCTTTCTTCTCCATGCTAAGGGTACAAGGAATTAGGAGTACAGGTGGTCATTTTCCCCCCGAAGATGCTTAGGCATAATGGAGCATATGTTGGAGACACCAGTGAAAGCCTGGCAATCTCCCCTCAACTCCACAAGTTCTTAAAGTTGCTCATTCGGGATGCTCAGAAGAATAACTTAATATGCAGATGAAATTTCATACTCTACAGTTGTGCCCTTGGCTTAGCCACTGGTGATTCCATTCCAGTGAGTGTTGCCAACCAGTCATAGCATGGGGAAGTATTGTCTACTCTTGGCTTTTTAATAATTAACATTTTATAAATTCCAGTGACTTTTAATTCAGCTCTCATTGAATTACTCTCTCTAAGGCTATGGAAGTACAACTGCTGGTGTACAGACAGATGTTCAGCATGATTGACGATTAGCATTTTCCTCCATACTGATCTCATTGCAGACTCCTTAATTCCATAGGTTTTGCTACAATTTGGCCACTGTTTCAAAAGTTAATGAATCAACAGGCATGTGTACAATGTGCTCATGTAGCATACACTTGAGCCAAGCCAACTAATGATGCTTCAGAGTAATATACACAATTACTTGTCTAGCATATCTAAAACTTCTTTTCTTGAAACAATACTATACAGACTAAATGTGCACTGAAAAACCCATACTCATCTTCATATACTACTTTCCCCAACTTAATTGAAGCCAACACGTCACTGTGTAATTTCTGAGAATAAGCACAATTCATAGATATGTTGGCGTATAAAACTTTGATCCAAGTCATGCCAATTCTTTCTTGGATGACTTCAATACTGTAAGTCTTCCTTTTTCTATATTTCACTTCTTAAAACTGGTGCCGGGGGTAGAAAACTGATCCACAAGCCAATCAAGTCATCAGTTTGCTTTGTGATAAAGTTTTATTGGAAGATAGTCAGTCTCATTTATGCATATGTTGTCTATAGCTGTTTTTGAATTAACCTGGTAGAGTTCAATAAATGTGGCATGGTATTTTAGTTTGGTCCTGAAATGTCCCCCACAGACTCACATGTTGCAAGTTTGATGGTGAATACTTGAGGGGAATTGTAAAACCTTTGGCGTAGAGGTGGATCATTGAACCTGGAACTATAAGGGTTATAAAGTAGCCCCACTCCTCATCTGAACACTATGATCTTCCAATATGTGAATAAGCCATGTCACGTACTTCTGTTGTCAGTGACTTATCGGACCTACTCTCACTGGTGTGTGTGCCCCATTGTGGTGGGTTGATGTATTCTGAAACAGAATCACAATACACCATTGCTTTCATTAGTTACTTCTATAAGGCATTTTTGTCACAGCGATAAGAAAAAAGTAACACAGAAAATTGTACTGAGAAGATCTTTGTTGCAAAAAATGTTGAAGCTCACAGGTCTTTGCTGGTAGGAAGAATGTGAAAGAATTGGAGCCGCAGGCATGAGAAGTCCTAAAATGAACTAAGCAAAGCTTTACAGGCTACTCTGATGGACTTTCAGAAGACCAGAATGCAGGTACAAATGTGAGCATTAAAAGCTGTACTCACATGTGTCAGGGAGGAATGAGATTCTATTGGGAATCCATCCATTTATGTTACATTCTAGCAAAGACTCAAGCTATATTATACTCATATTATGAAATTTTAGGTTGAACTAAATTAAAAAGTAATAAGATGGTTAATTTTGCAGAAGAAATTTCAAAACAGCATAATATTGAGGCTATGAAATATTCTTACTGTTCAAGCTCTTACAGTTTAGAGCTACAAACAGAACAGATCAGATTCAGAATGGGATACTCTGGGCAGTCATAATCACCTGGGGAAATAATTTCCCAGGTTCAGCCACATGATCACTCAGATGCCATAGCAGTTGTGGTAAAAGAGTCCAGATACATTTTAAGATGGAGACAGATCTTGACATCATCCATGTAGTGCTGGTTTAGCAGGCATGCAGAATGCATGCAGTCAGGCAAGCTAGTACCAAGATTCCAAAAAACATCCAAAGGGACCATGTAATATGTAGCAGGGAAGTCTCTCAAAGATTCCCTAAGGACCCCATGTGTGAAGCTATGAGGTAAAACTTAACTTACATTACTACAGGATAATGACCAACTTACAAGATGTTTGGAAATCCCATGAACGCAGAACTTCCACCAAGGAAGTCTGCAGGCACTGAATAATGCAGACCCAAGAGAAAGCCTAGGTCCTTTGGGATCGTGGCTGTAGGGTTGGAGCTATCCAAACCTATTGGAGCTCAGATGATGAAGTCACAAGACCCAGATGTCAGATACGGTGCTTCAAGGCTTATTGAGTTATTCAGTGTATATCAGTGTTTTGTCTGTGTATGTCTACATACCATTGTATGTCTGATGCCTGATGAGGCCAGAAGAGGACCAGCTCCCTTGAAACTAGAATTACACGTAGTTCTGAGTCATCATGTGTATGCTAGGAGTTGAATCTGGGTCCTCTGGAAGGGTAGTCATTGCTTTAAAGCATTGAGCCAGCTTTCCAACCCAGGTCAAACTGAGTTTTAAGCTTGCTTTGGTACAGTCTTTCCATGCTAGCTTCCTGATTATCCCTTTTGGAACTGAGTTGTTATTTGCTCTATGACTCTGTGTTTAAGAAATGTGTAACTTGTTTTCTAGTTTTACATTTTGGTTGAAGCTCATGTGAGTCTTTGGGCTTGGCATTTTTAAACAATGTTAAGACTGTTGAGAATACGTGGATTCCTGAAGTTAGACTGAATGTGGTCTACATTATTACATGGCCACAAATCTATGGGGACCGGAATAGAATGTTGTCATTTAGATCTGAAATGCCCCCTCCCCAATACACATATTTTTGAACAGTTGTTTCCCAGATGTTGATGCCATTTGAGAAAGTTGTATAATATTTGGTGTAGGAGGCATGTACAGCAGGGGTGAGTCACTGGATTGAGAGTCTGAGGATTATAGTTCAGCTCCCCTTCCCTTGCAAGCTCTCTGCTTCTTCATCTGCCATCGTGGGGGCAGTCAGTTGCATGCTTCTGCTGCTACAGACTGAACTACTCCAATCACTGCACCTCCCTTGGCATCATAGACCCATAGCCCCCAGCACTGAACCAGAATAAATCCTCCATCCATTAAGTTGCTTCTGTGAAATAATAAAAAAGTAAATAACACAAAGAATTTGCATGATTTGAATAACTTAAAATACATACTAGCAGTGCCCCTAAAGAAAAAGTTTGCTTACCTCTGAACTATTCTCAATTTACCAACCAGCAAGATCCTTTACAAAATAAAAGCAGAGTAAGTCATGCTTCGGCACACATCCTTCGTACTGTGGATGCTACACAGAGTAAAATTTGGAAGGGTTCACAAGCCTTCAAAGTTACATGATCTGGATTTCCCTCATGTGTCTGACTGTGACATATACCACTCTCCCCACTGCTCCACCCAAAGACCCCTTACTACTTTCCATCAAGCCAGGCATATTTCTGACCCAGAGCCTCTGCATATGTAATTATTTCTTTCCCAAGAAGTTCTTTCCAGTAGATAATCTACTTGCTTTCTTTTTCTTGTCCTTCAAAGTTTTGCTCAAGTGTGAGTTTCTTTAGTAAAGCCCATGAGTCCAAAACCTCAATATTCCTGACTGTCTTGTGTCATACATTCACTCTTTCCTATAATAGTCATCAAACTCTATTCCGCTATGATTGATTTACTTACGGAATTTATTGTTGTTTGTTTGTCTGACCTGTGAATAATATAAAGCAGGATTTTGTTTTGTTTTAACCAATATGGAATGGTGGATATTTAATAAATATCTTTTGATGAAATGAATAAGCAGAAGAAGGAATGGAAAATGAATATAGGTTTACTCATAAGACATCTCTACTAAGAATTATGAGACAATATTTTAAATGATTTTTTAAATTTTTATTTTATATGCATTGATGTTTTGCCTGCATGTATGCTTGTGAGAGAGTATCAGATCCCCTGAAACTGGAGTTACAGATAGCGATGAGCTGCCATGTGGGTGCTGGGTATTGAACCCGGGTCCTCTGGAAGAATAGCCAGTACTTTTAATCACCAAGCTATTTCTCCTACCTTGAGAAAATATTTTTGAAAATAAAAAATGAACATGTATATCAATAATTTATTATTATCTGTATGGTTAAAATAATTTAAGAGCACCAAATCAGAACATAATCACTACTAATATTATTTATACAACTGTAAACAATGAATTGAAATAGGAGAGCAATATAATGCAGAATTATTTGGAAAGTCTTCCTGAAACAAGATGAACCATTCCCAGACAGATGGAAAAAATAACAGAGCTCAGGGAAGGAAGCCATAGGGACCTATGTGGAAAGCACAGGACACAGGAAGATTAATTCTTATCATGTCAGAAGCTCAACAAATTATCACTTAGCCCCAACAGCAATCTAGTATTAAGTTGTGGTCTTTCTTTCTCAATTAAACAATCAATCAATGGAACATTAAAAATCTTTCTCAAAAGATGTGTGCTGAAAAGAAGAGCTATAGAAAATACTGTAGAAGCTCCAGAAAAATACTTAGGAAGATATGGAGAAGAGCAGATGAGTTGTGTATATATATATATACATATATATATGTGTGTGTGTGTGTGTGTGTGTGTGTGTGTGTGTGTATATGTATATATATATATATATCATACATAGATAGATAGATTGATAGATAGATAGATAGATAGATGCTGTGATGGATAATCTTGATGAGATTTGGAATAACCAGAGATATGGGCCCCTAGGCATAACTCTGGTGGAGTATCTTGATTAGGTTACCTGAGGTGGGAAGATCTATCCACAATGGGTAGCACCATTCCCTGGATTATAATTATGGATTGTATAAAAAGGAGAAAGTGAGCTGAGTGTGCAAGCATGTATTCCTCTCTGGTTCTTTTTGTAATTTAAAGCAAACAAAACATTTATTTTAATTAAAATATAATTACACTATTTATCCCTTCCATTTTTTCCTTCTAACCCCTCCTGTGTCCTCTCCCTCCAACCACTCTCTGGTTCTTGAGTATGTGGGGGGTGTGACAAATGTCATCAAGCCCCTTCTGCCTTGACTGCCCCATCTGGTAGATTGTGTCTTGAACTGCGAGGTAAAATACCCTTTCTCTTTTAAGTTGCCTTTGCCACACTATTTTATTATAGCAATAGAGAGGAAGCCAAGACAGCTATTTGTAAATATAAAGATGTCAATACATACATCAATGTATATATCATTCAAAGTGACTAACAGGCTATAATACTTTCTAGTAAGAAGAAATAATTGATGGAATTAAATATCTGCCACAGACCAATGAAGAGAAGTACATTAAATCAAATCACTCACATAATAATTTTTCCTTCAAATATATTATTCATCACCAGTTGTCACAATGACTAGACATTCATTAAATTAACCAAAATATATAGGGCACCTGCTATTGCCAAACTTGTGCTAAATGCTATGCCAATGCTCCCACCCTGTGGGATACGAGGCTGGCAAAGACAGCAGAGATTCAATAGCTGAATAAGAGGTGATGAGGGATCCGAGACCCACCATCTCTTCTTCCCCTGATTCTGTGATGACGAATCATTTCCAATGATGGCTTGATTCTCTTATGAGCCTATTAGAAAGCTATGTAAGTTTTGGAGTGTGATATACATTATATTGATAAATTGCTACAGGTTTATGCTCAAAGTGGACTCTGGAATCAAGGGAGTTAATTTTGTCCCAGCAGACAGCATGTTTAAGAGTCTTCCAAAACTCCCTGTTGTGGGGCAGGCTAGCCTCCTTAACACTGTAGGAGCACCATCAGTAGCTGAGAGTTAAATGAATCGCATCCTTGAGCAAAGCTAGGTTAATCATCTCCAGCGCAGGCTGCCGTTTACTCCGTGGTATAAAATATCTCAGGTGGAAAGAAGAAGACAGATCATAGGAAAAAAGCTTTGTAACCTAGAGGTGTCTCAGTCAGGGCCATTAGCCTGGCTGTACCAGCAGGGCTTCATGGTCATTTCCCAGTGACGGTGGAAGTGCTCTGATGATACTACTTCAGCCTGTACTTCCAGTCTGAAGACATCATCATTTCTGCAACATGTTGTCGGTTGATGGTTTTTATTACCTGTGTGCTTCTATCTGCTGCTTGCTAATTTTTTCCTTTCACATATTCTCACCACATGCCTAATAAACTCGCTCATTTGAAATCAAAAGCATGACTGTTGTAGCTCATTCTGCATAGGGAACAAGTGTAGGCCTAGACTTGTTAAAATGGGACCTATCTTTCAAGAAACATGTTTTCTTTTTCCTTCCTTCCTTCCTTCCTTCCTTCCTTCCTTCCTTCCTTCCTTCCTTCCTTCCTTCTCTTTCTCCCTTCCTTCCTTTCTTTCTTCTCTTTTTTTGCTTTTATACTTTTCATATCTCTTCCTCTTTTCCCTCATTTCCTTTATGTCTTTGCAAAAATAAACTTGTCTGTTTGCACTGTGAGGCAATTCTGTAAGACTGCTGCTGGACACTCAGCTTCACCTGAGCCTCTCTCTGGCTTTCTGTTTGCATGTTTGCCCTCCAGGAGAAAAGTCTGTGTCTCCCAGATTTGTCTTGTCTACTTGCTTCCAGATCCAATCCTGTCACAGAGCACTCATGTGGTCTGGTGAGTGGAGAGAAACCATTATTCTCCAGCAACAGGGCTAGCAGAACAAAAACAGCACATGTAAGACTCTCCGTTATTTCTGGGCTTGTTCCCTGAAAACAGCTGCCTTTCTGGTACATCCAAAGGTTCTTGAACTGTGCCAAGACTCCAGGGTGGTCACCTTTTAGGCTGGTGCCTCAGATGAGTTGGCTCTTGACACTTTAAGTACTTGCATTTTATGAACTCATGCAACAGCTAACCAGTTGTTCCTGTCTGAGCCCTATATCCAATCCTTTCATATCCCTTTGCAGGAATGTCTATGGAGTTATTTTCTAATCAAGCCTCATATGTTTTGTAGGTTTCTTAATGCGTGGCTGTTACTGATTGTTTGTTTGTCTTATTTTATTGCTATCTCAGTCATCTTACGTATATGATGCCCTTCATATATTACTAAAAGACATCTCTTCTCCCTGGGAAGGAGAGAAAAGAAAGGAAGCACTGTATATATTATCTGTCTCTACAGTCCACGATTGGTGACTAAACTTCCCTTAGAAGTTTCTAGATTGACCTGCAACGTATAGGCGTAACCCAAAGTTTGGGAAAATGTCCTTCACTCAAACAAGAAAGGCAGCCTGACTCAAGTGGGAATTTCTAATTCATGGGCTACTGCTCAGCAAGAGTGCAGCTACTAGGTACAACAGAGAAGGGAAATGATCGTGGGAGACGGTCATTTGCTGGGAGGCATTGATGAAGTGGGGAGAATAAATCAAAGTTGTAAACTGAAATGGTGTAAGAAAAAGGAAAGGTCATAAGGAAAAAATCAATAACATAAGTGCTAAGAGCGCTTCACAGACAGCAAAATTATATTCTGATAAAAGAATTTTCAGAAAGGCTTTTCTGAAAGAGATGGATCACAAATGATGAATAAGGTTCACAAAGAGATAGATGGGGAGGTCATTCTGGTGTTTTCAGAAAATGGCTCCTAAGTTTTCTTGATGTTCCAAAGGAATAGATTCATTAATACAATCACATTCCACTTGATGATAGGCATGGTTCTGAGAGATACACCATTAGCCATCTTATGTGAGCATCATAGCAAGCACTGAACAAGCTTAGATGGCCTCACTGTGGCCCAGAGATGTGGTTAGCATGAGATCCACGAAGCTGCTGCTGGCATAATGTGCATGCTGTTTTACAGTAAATAGATTGCTTTGCTTGAAAATATATATTTAAAAAAATGAATGAGGAAGAAATGAATATATCAGTAACTTCTCATTTAGTACCATCATCAGGTAGTGTTCATTGTGCAAAACTTATGTAATATGCGTTTATACACCTGGCACCATAGTGAATTTTGCCTGTGGATAGTGTTGGGCCTGGGCATTGAACCTAGGAACTCATACTTTCTAGGCAAGCAGTCTACCACTGAGCTACAGCTCCACCCTTCTATACACTTTTTATTTTGAGATAGGATTGCATTCTACTGCCCAAGATACCTTTGGACTCATTTTGTAGTCTACGCAGGCACTAAACTTGTGGTACTCTTGTCTCAGCCTTCCCAGTGGCTGGGATAAGAGGACTGTGCTGCCAGACCTGGCTTAGAGTACTTGTTTTCACCAGGAAAATCATATACACCTAGGTAATATATGATACAGCTTTTGATTACCTGCAGGTTGTGACATCATTAGAGTATAAGAATTTTTATTTCCTTTCATTTTATAAATTTACTATCATATATGTGGTGTATTATGGATGGAAATGTCCTTAGTAGAAGCCTAGTCATCTTGCCTTTATGAATCCAGTAACAGAAACACACATGCACACACGCACACATATACATCTATGCATACATATGCATACACACATATGCACACATTCAGAAATATACACATACATACACACATATATACTCATATACACACATAACCACATGCATACATACATGCACACATGTGCACAAAACATATACAAAGAAACATACATACATACCCATATGCATATACACACATTCATAAAAATGCACACACATACAAAGGTACATTCACACATATGCACACATACACACATGTATATGCATATAAAACACACAAACACATATACACACATACACTTAACATATACACATGCACACACATACATACACATGTACAAATGCACCCACACACACACACACAGTACATGCATATACACACACCTATATGTTCAGCATCCCACTAAAAATTCTAATTACTCAGACATCGGTATTTCTTTGTGCTTTTAACTTACTTTAATAAGCAGCCAGGGTTAATAAACAAGATGGTACATATGAAACACTGAGCACAGGGACTGTGTGGAAAAGGTTAGCTTTTGCTCTCTGCTATGGTCCTTTGAACTCAGACTTCTTGAGAGCGTATCCTTCTCATGTCACAGCTACCTGGAAATCATGACTGAGACCCCATCATGCAGCTTTCCTCATGCCAACTGCTCACTAGAATTAGTAGGGAATTTGGCAAGGACACTGGGATCTAACTTGACCAGCTGACTCAGTCACAATCCATGCGGGCAGCAACATTCTCCCAACAGCCACCACAGGGACTGCTCTCCATTTCTTCATGTTAGTTCCAGTTGATTTGTATTTCTCCATGCAGCTCATTTTTCACAATGTATTTGTTTTCATTTCTTCTATTTAAAATAAAAGTATTCCCTTTCATATGTTTCTTTTCTTTGTTACCATCTTTCTCTGCTCTTGGCACAAAGCAGAAGTCTAATGTATGGTATTAAGTAAAACTCATTTTATTACCTGGCTACAGATGTTAGAGTGAAACCTCCCCAAGATCTCCTTAGCTTTCCATATGCCATGTTGTATTTGTTGCTGTTGTGTCCTTACATCCTTCCTTCACACTGTAACTAAAATGATCTCAAAATCCAAGAACATATAATTAGTGAAGCACAATTAGTATGCAGTTGGTTATAATAATACTGTTGTTTCAATGTATACATAATGACATCAGTAGCCTTTAAAGTGCTCTAGTGATGGACAAAGAGCTTTCTCCTTGGAACAGGCTGAGGCAGACTGCTGGGATATAATCGGGTTGGACACTGCTTCAAACAATGCTACAACGACCTAAGCAGAGACATGTTTAAGCTTATGAGCCAATGTCCCACCTGTGGATTCTAAAGCTAGAGTTAATTACTTCTGGGAAATTCCCTTTGTTTGTCTCTCAATGAGCTCATTTAACCGCCTTACTGCTGTCTCTGATTTTTCATCCTTCCATAATTATTTTTCTTCATTTATTATTCCTGATAGCCTTATGCTCATCCGAGTATTTGTCAAAAGGCTGTATTTCAGTACACTGAGGCTCTTGCCAAATGGTAGAGCTTGCCTTCCATCTGCTAGTTTTATTAAAATCTAAACAGGGGTGGAGGGGATAGGAAAGCCTCTCTATACATTATCTAGTGACCCATGTGAACTACCTGCCCCCATAAGCTGCTGTCTGGTAAAGATAAGATGATGAGTGGTGGGATCTTAAGGACACAGCCCTTTGATGATTGGTAATACGGATCACAGAAAAGACACTGGGTTGGCGACAATCAGAATCACCATCAGCCTCCACACGGAGCAGAACTTCAATTGTCAGATCCATCCTCTTGCCAACATAGACTACAACAATTTAATGGTCTTAGTTTTCCGAGAGATTCTGCATCTTTTAAACTCTGTTAACATACTCATGATTTTGCTAGTGCAGTCCTATGATATGGGGGAAAATGTCCCCCAAATATCCCAGACGGAAGATGGGGTTTCTAGATAAAATGCCAGACTGAGCAGTTTTCAGAATTCCTCCTTTGTAGCTCACTTTTAGACCAAGTCTAAATTATAAATTTAAAAAATAAATAATTTAGCACGTAAGCAGTAAGATTTCTTCACGCCAGAAATCGACACCAGGCTTTAAGTGGGACAGAGAAGGCAGCTGAAGCTCTGTACAACACAGCAAGGATATGCAACACGTGCAGCAGTTAGAGGTGATGGGCTTCCCTCATTTACAGAGAATCCAAGGCTGCAGTCAGACTCATAGTTGGATTCTCAGATAAGCCCAGCACCCTGTGTGACCAGGAGACAAGAAATCTCCCTACTGTCCAGGAAGCTGGCTGTCTTTGTCCCAGGAACCCCAAGAAACAGGATCAAAATTTCATGGTCCACCACACGCAGACCACGAGAGTAGCTGCAAGAGTCACCGGGTATATCCAGGGAATGTTAACGTTCCCTTGGACTGGTCATGGTTGGAACAAAATATCTCACATGCTTGCGGCTTGCGGCATGTTGGAGAGAAAAATTTAAAGAGGATCTAGCATACTCACTCATGATGGAAGTTTAGCAAAGACAATCATACACATCCCTTCCTCCCTCTTGACTTGGCACTCTCTACAGCTTCATTGCTGGGGGCTATGTGAGTTCTAAGAATACAGGGTAGATGCTGCAAGTGCTCCTGTGACCCAGGCTGTGAAATTCTTAAAGGGTCTTTTTTGTTTCATTCCACTAATCGAACACAGGCCCAGCAGTAGCCAAGATTCACAGAAAGGAGGCCATAGTGAGATGTAATTAACAGGAAGTGCGGCTCACAAGGAGCAACTACACTCTTGAGATTTTTGCAATATGTCCCTACTTAGCTGTGGTTATGGAAATCTCTGAAAACAATAGAACGTGGGTTAATAACAAGTCAATGGCACTGTTTAGAGTTGGCCATAAAACTACCCCACAGAAGAATTTAATGCACACATTAGAGCACCCTCAAGACTCCTGAGTTACCAAAGTTAAGAGGTCATCTGGAAGATAAAATTGAAGAGAAAGAATGGACTCTTTATCACAGCTGGATTCTGAGCTCCAAATTGATCCCATTCCAAGCCTTGCCTCCTTAGATCTACAGGGTTACCCAACCCAGAATTTGCCATGGACTGAGCCGCATTGGCAGGTTTCCCTATACCTCCAGCTATGCATTGAGGAGTGAAGCAGAAACCAGGAGCCTGGCGGATGAAGATTTACTGTTATTCCAAGGAGACCATCAGGCACACCAATGAGAAACTGTGTCAGGTTCTCAACCTTCTTTCTCTTTCCAGCAGCGGTGATCTCTGGGGAGAAGCATTACTCTGACTCCCCAACCTGGTGCAATTCAAAGAAAGACGTGATCTCAGAATGACACAAATGACATGCATCTTGTGCTTCCTCTACCTGGACAAAGATTAATTGAGGATGCCTGCTGTGAGGAAGAGTATAAAGGATTCTGGCTGTCACAGCAAGCACTCTGTGTGTGGCAGGTCCTCCTCTGTCTGGCTGATTCCTTGGAACAGAGCACAGAGGCAGTCTCCGAATGTGGATGGCTTGAGAGGCAACAAATGAAGAAAGAACACCAGGCAAGCATGTACAGGCAGTGCTAACCCAAGCCAGCACCGCTCTCGAAATTAGCCGATGAGAATATGGTTCCAGAAACTTCTCCCTAAGAAATCTTCTTGTGACAGCCAGTCAGGCCCAAGTGGATCATAAAGTAGCCCAAGCATATAAACATTTAAGAAAGCTGGAAAACCCTGGCAGCATATATCAAGCAGCCTGGTCACAGAGTGACTGCATTCAGGGCTTGCTCACTATGATAGGCACCATAAACCTTGGCTATTCCATTACTCCAAAATGTAGGAGGCTTACATTTGTAGCCCAGGGACATCAGGTGTTGGGGGCTCTACATGGGAAGGCTTTCTCTGGGTAGAAGCTCCTTGTTTACCATGGCGGCATTTTGTGGATACAATCCCAGGATGCCCTGATGTGAGCAGAAAGCTGAGTGAAGGGAAAATCAGAAAGAGGGCAGTTGTGTCAGTTAAATTCAAAGATGGAAGCATAAGAAGCCTAGAAGAAATGCGAGTGGAAGTCTCCAGATTGGAGACAGCCAGGGACGTGCACACTCGTACTGTGCTGGAAAGGGCCTCATCTGAGGCAGACAGGCAGCCTGTGGCGGTGTGTCCACTAGGTACAATGCACACTGGAGGTGAGAGTGGGCCCTCTCCTCCTCAGTGAACAGCTGTGCTGCTTGGCCCTAACGATGACGTCATAGAGGCACAATCCTTCGCCTGCTGACAGGTGCATCGTTGAAGCCCAAAGAAATGAAGGAAATGCCGTAATTCCCATGGCTCCATATGCCGTGCACTGAGTTCCTACTTCAACTTTTGTCTAAGAAAAACAAAACAAAAAAAAATCTTCTTTTGAGGAGCAAATTCCAGAGGCAGTTTCTGGTTCTCATCCTGCCTTTCCTGGGTTCTATTATAAGACATTGCAAGTGAAATTGATCTTTTCTTCTTCAGCTACCTTGTCTATGAAATGTGGGTGAAAGCCATTACTTTTTCATGAGGTCAAAGTACTAAGTCATGAAGAAAGGTACTTACCACTGTGCCTGCTACATGAGTCCTAGAAAAGTTAGAATATTATAATTTCCCAGAATCCTTAAGTACTGTATAGGAATGGCACCTCTGCCTTCTCCTCTGCTACTGCCGTGTGCCTAACAGGAAATTCCATCTCTTTCCACACCAACTATATAGTCCCAAGGATCATCACTCTTGGCCTATAGTACCTGGTTTAAAGGCCTTATGTCATGTTCCCTCTCTGGATACTCCAAGTCTGACTTGACACTTTTTTCGTTTATTTTGTACCAATATTAGTGTGTCAGAAGCTGTTTTTATTCCAGGTACTATAGCCATTGCATAGGTGGGAAACTCTTCTCTTTGGAATAAGAAACCCAAATCCCCTCCTTAACAGGCTTAGTGGAAATGAGAAAGTACCCAATGCCAAGAGCACATTCTCTCCTATTGCCTTTATGTTGGGAATCCTAGCTGACAGCCGACAGCAATGCATATTCACACAGAACTTCCAGGAAGTGGACACGTAGACAGCGTTCTCAGTTGCAGACACTTCAATATAAATGAATTCTCAGATTCTGTTCCTGAAATCAGGTTGGATGAGGGAGACGTATTAGTGAGAATAGAGGACTTGGTCTCTTGAGAGTCAGCTAGAAAGAAAAGGATCTAAATGAGGATCTGAAACCCCAGAGAACTTACCCACAGAGTGCAGAGCTCTAACTATTCCCACTGTCTTTGCCTCCAAAGAGGCCAATTCCAAGGCCCCACAGGGCTTCCAGTAGCCCACAAGGTTAGAGAAATCACAGCGGTGACTGAGGAATGGCGGAGCTTAGGCGACAGTCAGCAATGAAGCCCAGGCCTGGCAGGCAGGAGCGCCAGCACTGAGGCATCCTTTTAGGGCACATCTGGCCTACACAGGAAGTTGTGTGTGTCAGCAGCATGTCAGATGCTACCTTTGCATTTATTATCAGAACCAAGAATCCTCCGGCCCAATAAGATTGTCAAATAATATATAGGACCCCAGATGGGCTAGCTAATCTTCACAGATTTTATCACTTTAAAATTAAAATTAAAAGTAGCAGGTGTGGTAGTACATGCCTGTAATCCCAGCACTGAGGGGTTCAAAACAAGAGAATCAGAGACTTGAGGCTACCCTGAGCTACATAGTGGGAACCTGCCACAAAAATTAATAAAACATTATAGAGCCCATATAGATATTAAAATCATAGATATTATGAGCCCATATTTTAAATTATAATAAAATGTTAAAATAAACAACAGGCATTTATGAAAACCAGCTACATTTTTTTTCCAGGAAAACAACAACAAATTCTTCCATAACTTCTACTTGCCAATCACTCTGGTGCCCATTTGCATATCTCGCGGTTCTGCTGTCACAAGTGGCAGCACTACGTGGCCCGTATTAAGCTCCACTGCACACGTGAAGGTTACAGCTTAGGGCCGCTATGCTTCCTGTTCTGTGACCCAGAGGAGAAGCAGCTGAGGTCTGGGGAGCACAGAGAAAAAGGTAGTTGGATCTGAGACCTACCTGTTACACAGATGTGAGAAAGCAGTGACACCCGCTCTGGCTTTTCTCATATGTAGAATGGAGCTGAGTTCTCAGCACCTTGCAGACATAACCTCACTCACATCACACGTAAGAATGTCAAACCCAAACTATACCCACAAAATACCTAGTTCAAGTCCTGACTTGAACAGAAGTTTGTAAGACCTCAGAGCCCAGTTTCACCAGTCCAGCCTGCAAGAAGAAAAGGAGCTCGGTGTCAGGGGGAATAGAGAGGGATGAGGAGAGAACTTGCTTGTGGTGTGTGTAACTGGGTCCTGGGACTCTGATGTTGTGAAGGAAGCTGCACCTGAGACTGAACCATCTACAAGGCCAATTGACTGATCAGAGCCCCGAGGACTGTGGGTACATTGAAATGTTGCAGGTCCACAGCCTGATTACAATGTATCTCTGAAAACCTTTAGCCCTTTTATAGCCATTCCTTACTCACCTCTGTGATCTGCCTGACATTCTGTAACTAACAGATAGAAATCTTTGGAATATGTCAACAAAACCCTATTTTCCATCAACCAAAAGGTTAAGAACACCATCAGGTTGTGTCTGAGGTGGTGTCTGCACTGATGTACCACCTACTTAATATTTCCTTGAACATAGTTTAAAAGTGCCTTGATCTATGTCTTTCTTTGGTAGTTACTATAAAAACTTCTTGAAATTGCTTTCACGTTGTAACATAGAATTTGGAATGATCTAATCTGTGGTCCTAGGACATTGCCACTCTTATTTGGCTCCAGAGTAAACTGCCTGGTATTTCCATTAAGGGAGCTTGTGTTTTTGTGTTGACAATGCTATGTCCCTCCAAGGTCAGTTTGCTGGAGGCTTATTCCACCGTGTAATGGCATTAACAGGTGATGTGACTGACTATTAAGAGATATGGTATCGTGGAGATAGCAGCAATGACTACCCTTGTGAAACAAATGATATTGGTCTCATAGCATGGATTATGACTTTCACAAGTAGATCTAATGTTACTAGAGCTGCTGGTTGTTATAGGAGAGCAAACCTAACCTTTCCTTGTAATGTTTCCTCTCTTGTCATGTGACCTCTTCATCTTGCTCCTGCCACATGTATTCTTACCATGCAAGGTCACTCTTCCATGTTGGTGGCACAGCTTGAGGCCTTTTACAGTTGAGGTGACATAATCTTACTTCAAGGTGTTAGACCTAAAACAAGACTCTCTTCTTTGTAAACTAAGCAGGCTCTGGTATTTTGTTACACCAACACAAGACAAGCCAAAGCACTATGCCAGGGAGATGAGCAATGAGTACCTACTAGCTGCATGTGAGACATGTGGACAAGCCCAGGACAGGATTGTAGCCTGGCTGCTGTTGGAAGGGCCCCAGTGATGGTCAATACTCTCAGAGTGAATGAATGCATGTGCATATGTGTATCCTATACCTCAAAAAGGAGAGATGGGAGGAGACTTCTTCCTCTCTTCTCAATCAGAATTTGTCACCAAGTGTTTTCCTTTCTTGTATGTTAGAAGAAAGAACAGGGTTATCGCACTAGATTGTTCAGGGCCTTAATAAAACAGCAAGTGACCCAGTCAAGATCCGTCCTAAGAAAAATTGCCATAGCGTAATCTCCCTAGATTAAAATGGCATTCTATTTTCAAACCCTGGTAGGGTTTCAGAAATATTTTAGGAAAATAAGAAAGAAATTTTTAACAACTATCAACTTCCTAATAAATGTATATTCCATACCTGTTTATTTTAATGAGCATCTTAAATGAATTCTCATATTGTTGCCAGAGTGTATCCCTAAATCACAAGCAGATTGTTTCAATTCTCTTATGCAAAATGTTGCTGGACTTCCAGTTCAGCCGCATGCCTGGCTAACAGCCCTTATTGCAACCTGTCCCATTTTCTCACTTTCAAAATGTGAGAAAAAATGAAAATTCTCATTACTATGGCAAACCACAGTGACAGACAATCTAATGTCAGACTCAGAGAGAAACTGGCACTAATTATGGAGCAGATGGAGCTGCATTAAGAACCCCAAGCCCAAGAGCCCTCTATGCCACACCTAAATTCAATTTGCAAAACACAGTCAGCCAGACAAAGGAAGACAGAGATTGGAATCTGTTTAAATCTGACCCTGCAGATAGAAGAAGTAAGCCTCAGACACAGCCAGCCTATAAAGCAGCAGAGTACAGATTCTACCATTCTCTACTTTATAAAAAGGGATACAAGTCCCTGAGGCAAAAAAAAAAAGACAGGATACAGGGGCAGATACCCTGTGCATAGTGTGATGTTCATTCCACCAATACACAATTAGATGTGTATGTTAAGAGTTCTGTTAATCACTGGTAAGTGCTATATTGGGAGATGCACATGTTTCGTGTGTGTGTGTGTGTGTGTGTGTGTGTGTGTGTGTGTGTAGAGTAATTCACAATCCTAAAGACTCAAGCAGTTGAGTGAGAAAAAGACTTCCATTGGGTAAAGACCATATGAAACTTGGGGTACTCTCTCATTTCCCACCCTGATCTGCATCTAGAAACATCTCGGGAAACCGTGAACATGACAGGAAAAAGGAATTCATTGCCGTATTAGCTTCTAATCATCAAATCTGAAAGGAAATCTGGATTTTTTTTCCCTGAGAAAAACAATGAAGACAACATAAGCATAAGAACTTTAGAAACAAACTTCACACCAGGAAAATAGAAATCAAATCTAGAAGACTCAAAAGAAAATGTGTGTGTGTGTGTGTGTGTGTGTGTGTGTGTGTGCGCGCGCGCAGAGAAAAATATCTCAATATCTCAAGGGGATAGTTTCATGTCATCTAAAGATGTAAAATGATATAGACAGGAATGCGCTCTAAATAAAGAAAAAAAGAAGAGAATTCTCTTAGTTGACAGGGTCCTGAGGGGAGAAGCCAGACGTAGGATCCAGAGAAGAGCTGCATTAGGATAGATGGCCACTGTATATAGTATGATGAAGGCCCTGAAGTATAGAGCTTTCACTCTCCAGAATAAAGGCTGTTTTTGACTCTTCAAAGTTCCCAGAAGAGTGGACAAGCTTCATTCCATGTAGCCTCGCATACACCACTCTCGGCACAGAGGCAAGCACTAGGAAGGAACATAGGTCACAAGGGGTAGGGCCTAGGATTTCTTTGCCCAGAGTGTGTCTGTCTTTTCACAATTAGTGACAGGCTATAGCAGGTGTGGGCTAAATTTTTGAGGAGTAATGGAAAGGCTAGAAGATCTGTGCTCTAACAGACTGGTGTCATGAAAAGGGGAAGACAAATATGGTGCCTGGATGGTGTGGAAAGAGCAGGGGTGATGGACAGCCAGATAAGCAAACAACAGAGGGAAACCATGACCTAGAGGTGATATTCATGATACAGAATATCCAATCAATTACTGGGAACAATAAATCTGAGAAGCCCTCCAGAAGGCCACGGAAAAGGTTAATAGAAATGATAAAGCACAGGGAATCAGTGTGAGAGGGGATAGGAAGGGAAAAATGTTCTAGAAGAGAAGCAAGAGTAAGCGCGGGAGACATGGAAATGGGTGAGGATAGAATCATCTCTGAACATCACAGCAGCAGGGAAGAATGGGTGAGGGTTTACCATCTTAGCAGAGGCAAGTCTAAGGATCCTTCATCTTAATCCGTGAATGGAAAAGAGGTCACCTGCCAGTTCCATCATCAGATCTGGCTGAAGCACATTCAAACGTTCACCCCCAAAATACTAAAAATGAAGGACAAGAAAAATAATTCCAAAATCTTAGCCCTTGGCTATGTATGTATGCTCGTGTGTGTGTGTGTGTGTGTGTGTGTGTGTGTGTTGTATGTGTCCACGTATGCACATGTATTTGCATCCTCAAGTGTAGTTTCTTCCTGGATTTCTTTGCCCCTTATTTTTTAAGACAGGGTCTCCCACTGAACTGGAAGCTCTTTAACTCAGGTAGGCTGGCTGACCAATTAACTCTAGTGACATATATGTCTGCCTTCCAACTCTAAGTTTGCAGATATGCTTGGACAAATCCAGCTTTTGTGTGAGTGCTGGTACTTGTCCTAATTCAGGTACTTGCATTTTTGTGGCAGGTACTTTACCTACTGAGCTATCTCCCCAAGCCGATTCCCAAAGTTTAAGAAAGAACAAAATTACTATTTACAACACTGCTGTCATAATGCTTTACAAAAGCAAAGACAGAAATATTAATAACTCAAATGGGTTCATTCAGGGAACAGGAGAAAAATCACAATGTGTAAGCCTGATCCACTTTGCAGAGGGTCAAGCCTCTGATGAACTGACCCAGAGAAAGAGGCCTCCAGGTAATTTATTGAAGAAAAACACCACTCGCCAATACAAAAGTCTTAACTGATTAATAAATAGAACTTCCACAACAACCCCCAACTTTAGCTGGCCAACTTGATGTCATTTTACAGGGAAAGTAAAGATCTTAGGTAAGGTATTCCTTGACTGGTACTCAGGCTGAAGGATATGACCATAAAAAGTTCCTGCATATTAGTAATAATACAATTGGGTGCTTTAAACACAAAGATCTCAGTGGGTAAAGTCAAACCTGAACCACAATTTCTCCCCATCCATGGGTAATTGAGTAGACAGTTGCCGGTACTCTAAACTAGCATTCTTTCTACATTCAAGAAAGTCGTAGCCTAGCCACACCCATAAAGCTGGTTCTAAGAAAGGTAACCTAGTACAATTCTAGCTGCCAGACACAGCAGCTGTTTAAGGTTCATTTAACGGCACAGAAGTACACATAGCTTTATAATATTTGAGAATAAGTTTAAATATTCCACTACACGAAAACACCATGGAAAGACACTCACAGTTTTAAGAACATAGTTTGCAGTCCAGTGATTTCATACGTTACTATGTTGCCTTTAGTGTTTTAGAGACCATGTTATTAATGTTGAATGGCTTAGAAACTCTTAAGGGTATCTCACAATCAACAGAGTGGGAGCAGAGTGAAAAGACCAAGATCAAAGAGGTCATAGTATAGAAGTCTTGAAATTACAGAGATAGAGGTAGGTGTAAATAATCAGTTCATGTGATTATATAGTGAAAAATAAATATAGAATAGTATGCCAGAAAAAAAGAACATACACAAACGTGTATATGTTTGATTCAACAATTGTTGGTAGAATTATTTTCCAAAGAATTAGTTAATTATGGATATAATGGCTTCTAAACAAGGGCGTGTTGTAGAGGTTTATTTTTTAATTATAGATAAGATAATTGTTTTATGCCCTGTTGTGTGAGGGGCTGCCTGGGTCTTGGTGTTTTGTATTCTCTGCAGGTGTTGGATTTATGTGGGGGATGTTTGATTGCTCAGGATCTACATGTGTTATCAGTAGAACACCTGAGGCGTTCTGAATCAATAAAAATGCCTGAGTTCAGATGCTCGGGGTTCCACTGTCCCCACCATGATGGTGGTTCTCCCTGCTGAGCTCTGACAGGTTTCCATGTATGAATATGCCTCTGTGTCTTCCATGCTGAGCCACACCATAAGTGTACAACTACAAGGATGCAAGTTACAATGTGATTTACTGAGTATAAAAATATTTGAAATAAGGACAATGGTGAAGTTGTATAAAGAAAAAAATAACCTTTATAATATAAAACATAATACAGAACATAGAATAATATAGATCAAAATTCACTTTCAGGATAACAAGATGTGAGACTGTCATGTAACAAAGTGAAAACCCTGACTGACAGTGTAATATTACTTTGGGAAGGCATTTTTACACTCACGTGAATAGAAAATGAAGTAGGAAGCCTCTGTTATTGATAGCAGAAGCTACTGTGGCTGAATAAAGATTTGGCATGCTTGTTATTTCTGTTGTATGCTGGCTTGCTTTGGACCAACTTAGATTTTCTGGTTTTAATATGAGTTCCATGTGAAAGAGGTAAACAAGGACTAAGTGCAGTCTTGTACTTAGATATTCAATGGTAAAGACAGGAATGCAGGCCACTATGAGGAACAAGGTAATTGATGCAAATCTAGTGCCTGGCAGGAAGCCAAACAATGACAGCTGGAATGAGCACACATGGGAGGATACAACAGCTCTGAGGGGAAGAGGTTGGATGGTGTATAGTCATGCTACAGATAATTACCCTGCAGTCTGCCAGCGTCGATGCAGATGGAGATGTTTCTGCCATTAGATCCATCTGCAAGGAGTTGGCAAGTCTTAGAAGAAACTGCCTCCTACCAGCTTTAAAGGATCAGCAAGAGTGTATAGGACAGAGAGACAAGGAAGCTGGTTCTGCCAGGAGTTTATGTTCCCTCCCTCAGCTTGTCTAATTACAGCTTTTCCCAGCCAAATTGCAAACACAGTCACCATGTTTGAATTTACATTTTCAAAGGGAGATGTGAGCACTGTTCCCTCTGGACCCATGGACACATTAAGTCAGAGGCTGATCTCCCATCCAGGCCCTAGAAATCCCCAGACACCTCTGCCCAAGGCAAAAATGCTTCACAAGAAGGGACTACACTGCCAAGTGCTGCGTTTTCTCCTAAATGGAGAGCTCCTGGGAATAGCAGAGCAGCCATGCACAGCACAGTTACTATTTTTAGGAAATTTTTATTTGACCCCAATGACTTACAATAACAAACTGATGTTCCATTGCCCAGTAATAATCAACATGACCTTGGAGACCAAGGTATCTTTTCCCTAAGGCCCTCCAAACACCATCCAGCAGACTGGAGTGCCTGTGGGAACAGAGTCATCATGATGACAGGTTCTTCCTGAAGACTCTGAGTGCTGAGGGTTTGAGCAAAGCACTGTCATGCTTATGCAGGATAGAGGGAGTGCACATTTCCAAACAGAGAATAAAGGTGGTCTATGACTACCATTAGAGACACTTGAAATAGACACAGGCCATTGGGATTCTTATTCACATCTTCATTGAAATTCTCTTTAAACAATTTTTCACATGATATAATCAGCATTGTTACCAGTTATAATTTATAACAACAATAATGTCAATAATCAAAAACAATGAAGATATTTATTACAGTGTGCCAAGCCCTGTTTTCTCTTTATAGTAATCAAACAAGAAAGATACTATAATTTCTACAGGAATCAGAGGGAATATGTCGACTTAGTTGCTCTGAAGCCCATCTATGTCTCATGTGAAGATTTAGTCTTTTGTTATTGTCCTCAGTGATGTACCCAATAGTGAGACCAGCAGGCTCCAAGGAATAATCCCAAATCTGTGGCCACACACATCATCCCGGATTAAATCAGTGAGTCACCAAACAAAACAAAAAGACATGAGCATGAGAAATGTTCTTCTTGGACAAGGAGATGATAGCAATGGGAATGAGTTAAGAAAGGGTGAGGAACTGAGAGGTCTGAGAGGTGGGAAGCCACAAGAGACAAAACCCCTTACCTACATGTGTGAAGTTGCCAAAGAACAAGTTTAATCAGTGAAAATTTCACTTTGAACTTTTCCCTCAATGTCACCCAAATCTGAATTATTAGCGGGTTTTTCCAAATATGTGATTAAATATTGACTTTCTTAGCTTATCTCTCCACTGTCGAGATCTTGAAATTCATGTGAGCTCCCATAAAGGGTAACTCCTAGACTGTACAGCCATATTACCACAAAAAGTGTTGCCAAAATATACCTGAAAATGGTGCTCAAAGAGCTCACGTCATGTAACTTCCTGCCTAGAGTTGACAGCTTTTGATCAAAGCTAGACATAAATCTCTGAGTTCTACCCAAAAGTCCCCGCACTTCTGACATGTGCTGTCTCCTTCCAGGATGTGGAAAGTATCTTCCAATACAGTGTGAGACATCTGTAGGGACAATGTATGATTTGAAAGCGATAGAACATGGTTAGCCTGCTCCAAGAGGCCTGAAATAGGACCCGGAAAATTCACCTTTAATTATCTCTCTGTCAAAGTCATCATTGCTGAGGGAGTTTTGAAAGACTATTTGAAAGCCTCTGAAGTACAGCTCTTGGTAGTAACCACATAATAATTAGCAACATGGAGTTACAAGGTCTTGGATCAAATCCCATCTCTATACCTAAACAGTTGGTTATTATAGTAAATCACATCATTTCATAAGTCTCAATTTCTTTGCTTTTTAAAATGAGACAATATTATGCAATAAATAAATAATGTGTATGTATGTAAAATATTTAACATTAATGTCTAGGTTATAACATGTTAGCAATAAGGAGTGTTGCTACTTCTGCACTATCTGCAAAGAACAAATAGCTCGTACCACAGTGTGCAAAGCCTCCTCTACTGTAGTGGGTAGAAGTGAGTACATCCTGGTCCTGCACATCTGTTGTCTGTGGGTTCAGGTGAGAGTAATGTCTGAATAAAAACACTAGCAAGTGCTAAGAAAGGCGCTCAAATAGATGGTACATTTAGATTTCCACTTGAAAAGGAACAAAAAGTGTTAAGTTCTTCTAAAGCCTTCTCAGCCTACATAGAATGCTGAGCTCTTGGCACAGTATGCTGCTGGCTGCTATGGTGTTTTCCAAGAAGAGAAAATGCTCCAACAGTGAAACTTAAGACACTAGAGCTGAAAGTAAAGATCACAATACACCTCATTTTACCCATAGCACATATGTGGATTTTAATAAGTCATATCAGATGCCCCAACACTCCGGGATTGAGTCATTCTGACAACTGTATGATGAGGTTGGTCCTGAATAGTGGGAGACTAGTTCACTCTATAGACAGTGAAGCTGGAATTAACCAGGGTTCAAGCCCTGGTTAACAGACTTCAGAGCCTGTGCTCCTAACCATACTCTTCACACATCTGTCCATGGAACCCAGAGCTAAGCAGGGACAGCAAAATGTGAGTGAAGGCCAGTAGAGACTGATTCTGTTCCGTGCCAGCAGTTATCTCTAGTTTCTCAGCAAGCTGGAGGGAAGTCAGACCTGGAGAAAATACTTGCCAAAGACATATCAATAAAAGTCTGTTGTCGGAAAGATACACAGAATCTTAAAACTCAACAACTAGAAAGAAAGATATACACAGACATCTTAAAGGAGAACAACGAGGAAGGAGTGAACCTGACTTGAAACAGCCAAAAAGACCAAGATGCCTCCACAAGGACAACACACAGACAGCAGAATTCCAAATCAGCTACAGGGAAGCACAAGTCAAGAACATGCGAAACCCTGCATATGTAGCAGAATGGTCCAAACCTAGAATCCCAAAGGCGGGGGTAGAAGGGGAGAAACAGATTTTCTTACTAGTTGGCAGCAGTTCAAACAGAGCAGTCACTTTGGAAGGTGGTTTGGCGGTTTGTTAGCAAGTGTACTCTTACTCTGTGGTCAGCTGTCACACTACACTCTTTGGAATTATCAAAAACGAATGGAAATTTGTGTCCTCATAACATCCTGCCTACAGGTGTTTAAACAGTTTCATTCATAATTACCCTCATTTGAAAACAAAGATGTCCTTGTGCAAGTGAAGATGGAGAAATAAAGTATTGTACTATAGAGAATGGAGTATTATTCAGCATCTAAAATGTCATGAAACAGTACAGAGGAAGATTAAATGCATACTACAAAATGAAAGAAGCCAATGAAAAATCTAGAAACATTGTGATTCTGATAAAAGATGTTCTAGAGATAGCAACTGTCTTCGTCAATGTTCTATCTCAGTGAAGAGACACCATGACCATGGCAATTCTTATAAAATAAGTTGTTTAACTGGGGCTTGCGTATAGACCATTGACACATGGCAGAAAGCATGGCTACAGACAGACAGACATGTTGCTGGATAAGTAGCTGAGAATTCTATATCTATATCCACAGGAAATAATAATAGAGAGACTCTGAGCTTAGTCTGAGCTTTTGAAAACCTAAAAGCCCACCTCCAGTGACATATTTCTTTCAACAAAGCCACAGCTCCTAATCCTTTCAAATAGTGCCACTCCCCGGTGAGTAAGCATTCAAATCTATGAACTTATGGTGGCCACTGTCATTGAAACCACTGCAACAACTGTGTATGAAGACAATGGAAAGATCTGATGGTTACCAGAGTGGTACTCTGCTGGCTATTTTTATGTCCACTTAACACAAACTAGAGTCATCTGAGAGAAAGGAACCTCAATTGAGAAAATGCCTCCAGGAGATTGGGCTATAGGCAAGACTGTTGGGTATTTTCTTAGTGATTGGCAATGGAGGGCCCAGCCCATTGTGGGTGTTGTCATGCTTGGACTGAGCAGGCTAAGCAAGCCATAGGAGCAGACCAGGAAGCAGCACTCCTCCATGGCCTCTGTTTCAGCTTCTACCTCCAAGTCCCTGCTCTACTTGAGTTCCTGCCTTGTTTGCTTCCTGTGAGGAGCAGTTATCTTTAAGTGTAAGGAGAATAAACACTTTCCTCCCCAAGTTGCTTTTAATAATGCTGTTTCCTTGCAGCAATAATAACCCTGCCGAAGTCAGGTACTAAGAACAAGGGAAAGATAAATGAGCAGAAAACTTTTAGGTCAGGGCTACTGTTCTGACCTAACAAAGACACAGCAGAAGAGGATGCATGCAAATGCACAGCTAGCAAAACTCATAGATGTAGAACACTGAGAATGAGACTGAGAACACTTAGACCGCAGACTCTGGGTACTAGCAATGCGCTAGTCTCATCAGTGTTCTGATGGTGGATGAGATTTCTCCAGTCAGAATTCACTTGTGACAGGTTTGGAGCTGATGGTGAAGGTCATTCCTGTGCGGGGAGGAGTGTGTGCAGGATGCTGTCAATCTGATCTCTCAGTTTTACTCTGATGCTAAGCTGCTCGCTCTCTCTCTCTCTCTCTCTCTCTCTCTCTCTCTCTCTCTCTCTCTCTCTCCCACATACTTCCTGGTGAGAATTTACTTAAAAACAAACAAACAAAAAAGTACAAGGATAGAATGGGTATGGAGTTACATATGCACAGATTTTTACAATTTTCTCGTAAATAGGGATCTCCAATTGGCAAGAATTATATTTATCTTGTTCATCTTCTTCTTATTAAGATTTTTTTTATTTTATTTAAGTGTGTGCAGGACCCCATGGAGGTCTGAAAGGAGTTATTGGGCCCCTTGGAGCTGGAGTTAGAGGTACTTCTGAGCTGCCCAATGTGTGTGCAGGATTCTGAACTCTGGTCTTCTGATAGAGCAGTAAGTGCTTTTAGCCACAGAGCTCTCTCTTCCTCCCAAGTTTTATTTATTTTCTAAAAAAAAATTCTTTTTAATATTAATAAATTCAAAGGAGGTTATTAATAAATTCAAAGGAGGTTGCAAAAATTGGAGATAGCATATGTATTCTGACCCACTCTTTCTCACTGATATTTCAGGCATAACTATGGTTCAATATCCATCCAGTCAAGATAAAAGACACAATGCAATGTGTTTGTGTTGCTCTATGCCATTCTGCTACACAGGTATTTTTGTAGTCTTCCCCCAAAACATTTCCCCCTAAAATATTTTATCATCCCATGTTAATAAAGGTATTTATGAGCACTCTGATAGGCTTAGTGTAGTAGGATGGTTTGCTATTCTAGAAAATTTAATTAAGTATTTGTATTTAGAAGTGATAAGTCACACTTTAGCTTTGAGGAAATCTTTGTAAATAAATAGTGAGTGCTTCCTGACATTTGTTTGTGATGAGAAGTTGGCAAAGTCCTTAACACCTGGTTGAAGTCTTTGAGAAGAACTCTTTGTAAATGGAGGAAATGGAGGAATTTTATGGCCTTACAGATCTTAGTAACAAAATGTGCTTGGCACACTAGGAAGTCTTAGATTATTGAGAACTGTTAACCAGCTGAGACTACATGGATGACAGATCATTTTTCTATAGGAAACAAACATATCTGACTATCTGGCATTCTGATACATAAAATGAAATAGCCTTTGCGTGATAGTCAGTAAAAGTACTCCTGACAGACTGCTTCACAGTTCTTTGAGACTGTTAGCCCCCTACTCCCAAGAAGCTATGCATCTTGAAGTGGCCCTCTGATTCTCCAACTTTCCCATATGTGACTTTATTTACTAACAGTTCAGTGTACAGTGGATAGCTGGAAAGCTTACATTAGTCACTGACATGTAGTTCTGACACGAGTGAGTATGAACTTGGTTTCAAACGTTATCTTCCCCTCAAAACATCTTACTTCTGTCTCTGAAGTTTGAAAGAATTAAAGATAATGAAAAATTGATTATATTCTGGAAAGATGGGAAAATGGATCAACAAGCACATACAGAAAGAATGCGGTAGAGAATGAATCTGAGGGAGTTAGCCAATGCCATTCAATAAGAAAGCAATATAAAAGATATCAGTGGGAGAAATGAGGGAAACTGAAGTTCTTGGTGATGTGGCTATGTCAATAGAAAATGCAAGATTCCTTGGAAAATCTACTTGGCCTAATAAGAGCTCTGAGTAAAGAAGCGTATTATTAAATGAACAAATATAAAAAGAAATTAGCCTTTGTGTATACTAGCAATAACCAATTACAAAATATAATAAAAATGGATGGATTTTCTATAGCAGTTAAAATACAAAATGCAGGTGAATAAATTCTGAAATAATTGTGCCAGCATATGAAGAAAGCTGCAGAGGTTTATTGAGTGACTTTTTCAAAATTTAGTATTGAAAATTCAACATTTCTGGAAAGGGAGCAGAAGGGAAGGTCAGAAACAAATCAAATATACATAGGAATTTACACTATAAGAAAAGTGTATGTGAAATGAATAGGGTCAAAAGCTGTGATGAATACATAGTGTGTGCCCCAGCTGATTGACACTCCTGCTATTTGAAACACACTTAACTCTGTGTTCTCTGAAGACTCTCTGCTTCCACTCTCTCTGATTGGAGTGATCCTTCCAAGGGTGTTTTCCTTTCCTCCAAATGCTATCAGCCACTCTGCATTCTTAGTTTGTTACCTATACCTACCAGATGTTGGAGAGAGTTACTGATATACAAGGCAGGTAGACACTATAAATGGTTAGAAATCTTTTTATTTGGACTGTGCCTAAAACAATTGTGTGTAAATATTGGAGTCTAATACAGTTGGCCCTTGAGTCAACAGGTCTATGCCTATTATTAAGAAGTAAACAAACTGGGCCTGCATGGAAGCCATGCTCTGTTCTTCTCTCCCGCACCGCTCTTCTGCCCTCCAGCTCCCCTGCCCCACTACATGTTGGTTCGGCACCTGTCAACCAGTGACATCACAGTCTGCATTGGTTTGCTTTTGTGTTTCTCATCTCCTTTCCTCACCAGAATGTAGACCAGTGGACAGAGTCATTTCTATTTTATTCCCCTCAGAACCCAAAGGATGGCTGCCTGAACATGCTGCAGTACTAAAACCATCTGCTGAAGAAAGGGATGAGGAAAATAGGGAGATGAGAAACACACTAAAGCCAAAGAACACACATTACAACACCATGATCATATTGGTTTTGGAAAAGAAACTTTAAGAGTGGGGAAGGATTTTTCCTAAGTATAATGCCAATGTAAAAATCACTGAGAAAAGCTAGCATTTGGGCTAAAACATATAAAACTCATGAAATTTAACTATAAAGATAAAATATTTAAATAAAATTAGAAATCAATTCAAATGTAATACAATATAAACAGTATCTACACAGCTGCTATACGATGCACTCACCAAAATAAGGGCTTCTGAGGCATCAATCAATAAAAGATAAATATTTAACAGAAAAATCAACACAAATACACAAATAGCTAAGATATAAAGATAAATGTAATTCACCAACAAGCCTATTTTAAATGTTCACCTTTACAACAGACAAACTAAATGCAAATAGAATATCAATAAATCATCTTATTTTCCAATAAGAAAGTAGTTTCAGGAAATTGGTAGTGTAATACATCTATCCATTCTTATTAAATATGACGTGTAATGATGTAAAATGCTTAAAAATGTTTATCCTTAGATCACATCTGTCTTACTCATAGCTTTTAATCATTCACTAACATGCATTACTTATGTAATAAAAATGAAATAGCACATAAAAGGATGATGTCCAGCCATAGGTACATGCTTAGAGAGCCAGCACTTGCAAGGCAGGAGGATTGTTATTTTGAGGGTAGATCTGGTCCCAAAAGAAAGGAGTAAATACAAGAACAGTTTGACTTCTGGGTGGGTCAATCCTGAACAACAGTACCTGGGTACCAATAACAGGAAGACATGTTGCATCTTCTAATACCACAGAGATGCACACAATGCTTTCATGCTTTGGATTCAGGGCTGGTGAGGGGAGGGGCTCAACAATATACAGGTAAATTATAAAGGACAAATAGCAATTTTCAAGTAGTCAAAGAAGGAATGGGATGTGCAAAGAGGAGTACAGGGGGGCACAGAGCCATGTGGTATCCTAAGAAAACAAGTGACACCGGATACCCTCAGTGTTCAGAAATCATGTATGATCCTTACATTCCATCCTGTAAGAGAGCCTGGGCTCAGAAGGTCACCTCACTGGGTTTGTGTTTAGGCTGGGCTGTACATGAGCCTTACAAAGCAAAAATACAGTAGGTGTGCTACTGTCAAGGCAAGTCAGGATTGTTCTTCCTGGAAGAGTGCCCAGTCTTCTTTTTCAGAGAGCAAACAGTTGATTTATCAAGATAGAGAAAGAGCTGAGGTGAGCTCAGTGGTAGAGCAGTTGATGAGGATGAGCAAAGACCAGGGTTCAATTTCAATTCCCATTACCAGAAAGAGATAGGGGGGAGGGAGGGAGGGAGAGGAAGAAAGAGAGAGAGAGACAGAGAGAGAGAGAGGGTAGAGTAGAGGGAGGGAGGGAGAAAGAAAGGGAGAGATTGAGATGAAAGCTGTCATTTGGGGGAAAGTACTGGTGGTGTCCCAGAACATACTACATGAAGGCAAACTAGATAGGAAAAACTCACTGTCGTCATAAATCCACCATGGAAAACCCCTCGGCGTGGCATTTGGACTACGTTGTTTGCCATACTGGAGGTCCATAACACTATATAAATTTTGGCTTTACAGAGGCTAGTTTTGCCTGATCCATGCCAGTAGGTTGTTGTGGAGAGGGCATATCAAATACCAGTGAATGAGCCTAGTTGACCACCCAGCTGTCAAAGTTCTACGAGATGTCTCACTGTATATCCATCAGCGCACTTGACAATAGGCTTTGTGGCCTGCATGTGGTGGCTATAAAAATGGAAACTGATAAGTAGTTTGGGCACAGAAAACACAACTTTTAGATAAATGAAAACAGTGATATATTAATTCATCTAAAATTATGAATGTTAACAAGTACAGCATTTGGAAAGAAGATGATTTAGGAAGTGATTCCATGAATGATTTCCTGAGCCAATTCAAAGCTTTGCTCCTCAGCTTAGGGTTAAGAAATGGATAATATGGTAGTTATATAGCAGGGCTGACAGGTGTCTTCACACAGTCCCACACAGAGCTGTAGCATCATCAACAACTCGGAACAGCGTACACAGCAAAATACAAGGGAGGAATTTTAGGTAATCATTTTCTTGACAGAATTTAGACAAAAGGCTTTTGTGAAGGGAAGTTCTCATAATCACACCTCTATACAAATGTGGACTCTATAGGAATAAAAGCACCATTCACTCTTGATCAGTGTTTCTCTAGAGCTGCAACACTATACTCCGTAGAGATTATGTTCATGACAAAACATGCTGTAATTTCTATTAAATTTGTACCATTAGTTTTGCTTTTATAGGCTCATCATGAAGTCACAAAGTTTCCACGTATAATTTATTGTATTGTACAGAAAGAAGTTGAATGACCTTCAAGGAAATGGACTTTCACGCAGTCTGCTGTAAGAAAATCCAGAATGGGGAGGGACAGGGATGACTCTGAGATGAGGGTGAGACAGACCGGGTGATTGTCATTCAAGAAATTCTTAGAATCACCCAAGAGTCACAATGTGAGGCTGTGAAGAATTGCCTGGGAGGGAACCAGAATGGAGGTCGTCACTACTTGGAAGATTAACAGTCATGAAAAGCTGGCGATGAGCTACAATTAGCTCTTTATCTACCCAGTGATCCCCAGCCCTGGCATGATGTTACCTTCAAATTGTAAACTGTAAATTTTAAATTGTAGATGCCTGAGACTGTTGTTCTGACCCATTGCATTAGAATATCTGGGGCTGACAAAACTCTCAGACTATTCTCATGCATGACACGTCAGGAGTCTTTTCTAATGGCAGTAAATATGGATGTTAATAAAGCATCCCTTGGTGATGACTGACTGGGGGAGGGGAGGAGCCATTGGGTCTAAATCAGAGATGAGCAGATGAGGGCCTCCTTATTAGATCAGACTCCAGAATGTTCTCTTAGAACTTTCCCAGCCTTTCATGCCAACAGACCTGAGCTGGAAGTCTACAACTAAATCTGAAGCCCGTAAGAGAATGAATGAATGAATTTTTAAAATTAAATTAAAACTTTTAATTCAATTAATCTGAAGAAAATGTTTCTGCTGCTATTGGGAAAATTTTAATCTTCTTAAAACTCAAGAGGAAAAAGGGACATGGCTAGATGCCCATCCTAAGCCCATAGTAGGGACTCAAATCTGACATTAAGTTATTTCTTTAATGCAGGAGGAGAGAGGGTCTCCTCTGGAGATTGTTTCTCAGAAAAGGTTCTAAGGGGTTGTTGCAGTTTTTTACTAATTAGTAGATTTCAATTTCTTAAAAACCATGTTCACCTACATGTGTGTTCTCTGTCATCTTCTGCACCTTGATTCATTCTTGAGCTAGCTCTACCCCTTTGAGTGGTCACATTTGTTTCTCTGGTATTTTTCTCAATCAGGATACCTTCACAAAAGACTCCAGCAGTACAGGACTTACCTGACTAACAGTAACTAATAGCTGTGGTCATTCTGTGTGGATGACTCTGGTCACCTCAGCATGGGATATTAGTCACCAGGATGGGGGAATGAAGATGAAAAGCTATTCTGTGGAAGGATAATAGATCATCGAGGTTCTGTGTTCACGAGATGAAAATAGATGAACACAAAAGACCACAAGTGAAGCCACAGAGATTCCCAATTTTCCATCCCCCTAACTACCCTCCCTTTGGCCCTAGACTGGTTCCATAAATTATGCTGTCCTTTTCCTGATTTGGATGCACAATTGTCTGTATAAAGTGCAAGCGCCCTACTCCTCAAGCAAGCCCCAGAGGTTTAGAAAAAAATACCACACTAGAAATCCAGGCCCAAAGGAAAGCTATAGTGCTGATCTTGGCAGAGCCCTCTTGCTTCTTATACCAGACCCCTACTCCTTTCCTGTTTTGATTATGTTGATAAAGGGATAAATAAATGAACGCATAAGTGAAGGTATTTTGGGGGCCACAAATGTTCCCTGTACACACTGTGATAGCCTTCCTCAGTTCCTCCGAAGAGTGAATTGAGTAGCTACTGAGAAAAAAAAGGAGCTAAAATTGGGAGAGCAGCCTGATGGGATCTGGAGAAGCCAGAAGAGTATGTTTACTGGGGTAACTCACAAAAGACTGGCACTGATTAGAAATGTGCATTTCTTTCAAGCAGCAGCTAAAGAGTTCATGATCTATTCCGAGGAAATCATCTAAAATTGCTGTCAAAACTTCTGGTAAGCAGATCACTCAGCTATTTACAGCAGCAGAAAACTGTAAACACCCTCAACTTATACCACGGAAAGAATAGTTAAATAACATGTGCAAATGAATTAAAAATACTGCAGACTATGGAAAATAAAGGTAAGTGTAACTCTGGGGTAAAACAAGACAGAAAACTTGTACTATGAACTCTGCCTAGATTTTTCTTTAAAGAAAGGTGAGGGTCTGGAGAAAGGGCTCAGTAGGTAAGAACACTTGCTGCTCCTTCAGAAGACCAGGGTTCAGTTTCCAACACCCACATCAGGTAGCTCCCAACTGCCTGTAAGTCCAGGATCTCCAGGATCAAAGGACATCCTCTCTGACCTCCATGGGGATCTGCATGCACACGTGCACATAGGTAAACTCAAGCGCATACATATAGAATAAGCAAATATTTTATTTAAGAATTATCTTAAAATAAAAAGGATGGAAAGGATCACAAAGGAATGATGGTCTTATATAATGATAAAACATAACTTACCACATTTCTCTGCCTCCATGTTCTTAATCAGCATAACCAGCAGACAGTTCTCAGTGCATCTTGGCTGACTCTGGTGCAGCTGATCCTTCCCTTCTCCCTGTAGTCCTTTCCTGGCTTGTGTTTCAGAACAGCAAGCTCTTTATGCTGCTCACTTGCTTCCTTGGTCCCTCACTTCTTGTCTTCTTCCTTTGCTTCATATCTTCTACCACCACTACCCCCCACTTTGAAATAGGGTTGTAACTCTGTTGTAACTCTGGCTGTCCTGGAATTCAATCTGTAGACCAGGCTGACCTCAAACTCAGAGATCCATCTGCCTCTGCACCCTGAGTGTTGGGATAAAGGCATGTGCCACCATTGCCCGGCTTTTTTTTTTTTTTTTTTTTTTTTTTTTTTTTTTTTTTTTTTTTTTTTTTTTTTAACATTAGATGTCTAAGGGTTTTTATTTTTCCCAAAGGGATACATTGTTTCATAAGAGATTTCAAACAAGGGTTTCCTAAACCCCTCAACTTCAGTATGCAACCCTGATAGGTCGCATCATAACATAAACACACACACACACACACACACACACACACCCTCCAGACCTACTCCTTCTGCACCCTTTCTTGTCTATTCGGCCTAGATTTGATCAAAACTTCAGAGTCACCGAGTAGCAGCTAGTCTGTTACAAGAATTAAAGGATTTAGAATATGGATTGGTGCTTCTTCACATGTGGACGGAGTTCAAAGAATAAAGATTTAGAAGGAAGCCAGATCCACAAGAACTGATGGTCTCTGAACATTCTTGGGAGAGGAGAAGTGGCTTGCAAGTTCTGCAGAGAAGGTCCCTCGAAGTGTGTTTCAACCTCTGCCACAATGAAGCCACACCCACAGGCCTGGGAAGTTGCTGTAGGATGCAGCTTGCTCTCCTCCCTCCCTCACAATCCACTCACAAGAGTGGTCTGTCTTCACCTCCTCTGCTCAAGCCTCCAGCTGACTCTTCTGACTGAAAACTTCTAACCCAGAACCATAAGCAAATACATAATCTAGCAGAAGGTTCCTGAAATTTTCTCTTTCATGCACGGAAGTGGGAGGATTCCAAGTCTGCCAAGCAATCCAGCACACATCCCAAACAATGGCATACCATTTTTCTAGTTCTCAGCCCAAAACTTATAGGCACGTTTGACTCTCTCTTCTTTCTCACTCACTACTTCTAACTTATGAGTAAAACTGGTCATTACTCTCAAATATTTAGAGTACTGAAAACTGTAGGCAAGACCTCCCTGGTATAAGCCTCCTGATAAATTCTTACACCGGTCTCTTGTTTGCATCTTCTACCTACCCTGCTTCTACGCTAGCTGTTCTCACCCTCAGACAATTGTCATCACAGCATCCAGAAAGACTACTTCAAAACATGGCAGAGCATGTGATTTCACGCAGCCAGAGTTTTGCAGTCCTCAAAAGACACTAAATAGACTCCCCATTTGCCTTGCGATCTCCTCAGCCTGTCACCCTATGGGATAAATAGTAATAATAATAAATAATAACAAGTAAAAAATTAAACCAAAACTCTGTTGGTTATAGAACAAACATATAATTCTGCCTCGACATGCAGGTCAGCTAGAGATTGGCTGAGATGGGCTGTCTTCAAGTTTCTGGTTCTAACTTGAATGTGTTCAGTAGCCCCATAATTTTGATTGCAGACGTGCAGTAGGGCTTGTTCCTTCCATGGTGATGGAACATGAGATCAAGTAAATCACAGACATTAATTTCAAGAATTCATCATGACTACCTATGCTGTATACTCCAGAGTCAGTCACATAACCCAACCCATTATCAATATGCTACCCAAAGCCATATGAGCATCAACTCAGGGTCAAAAAGATACAACTCGTGTTGGTTTTAATAAAAATGTCTCCCATAGCTTATATATTTGAATGTCTGCTCATCAGAAAGTGGCACTACTTGATTGGGATTAGAAGGTGTCATCTTATCAGAGTAGATGTGGTCTTGTTGGAGAAATTTGTGTTATTGGAGGTAGGCTTGAAGGTTCCAAAAGTCCAAAGAAAGTCCAATGTCTCTCTCTCTTCCTGCTGCCTATGGATCCAGATGTAGAATTCTTAGCTACTTCTTCGGCACCATGTCTGCCTTCATGCTGCCATGCTTCCTACCATGATGATAATGAACTAAACCCCTGAAACTGTAAGCTGATAACCGTGTGAATAATTTACTCTCACTTTTCAATTTGCATGCCAAATATCTATCTATCTATCTATCTATCTATCTATCTATCTATCTATCTATCTATCTATCTACCTATCTATCTACTTGCTTGCCTAATTGTTTTGACTAGAAACTCCAGATCAACGCTGGACATAGATGTGCTAGTTACTTTTCTCTTGCTGTGATAAAACAACATGACCAAAAGATATTTGTAGAAGGGTTTATTTTAGCTTACTTTTCCAGAAGGAGAGTTCATACAAAGGGGGCTGGGGGACATGGCAGTCGGTAGCCAGAGCAAGAAGCTAAGAGATAACATCTCAACCATATACAGGAAGCAGAGAAAGCAGGAAGTGGGACAAGAGAGTACACATTCAAAAACTCCCCTAGTGAAGCTGTACTTCTAATCAGGTTCCACCAGCTGAAGGTTTCATAACTTCCCCAAACAGTGCCACCAATGGAGAAATCAAGCATTCAAATATCTGAGATTATGGAGCACATTTCTCATTCAAACCACAGTTCTCACTCATTTCTTGGTATTGGGGTGTACAAACTTTAGCTACTGAATATGGATTTTTCTACCGAATATGAATTTTCAAAATATGCTTCTTTTCATGTTGAGTACCCTTACTGTTCTTAGTTTGCTGAGTGATAATTATCATAAGAAAGTGTGGGGTTGTAGTCGGATAGTTTTCTGCATCTCTTAAGTTATCATGTGAGGCTACATTTTCTCTCCATTCTATTTATATGGTGAACTATCTTGCTTGATTTCCAACTAACCTCATTGGACGTGAAATATAATTTCATAAATATGCTGCTAAGTTTGGTATGCTAACTTTTCTTAAAGATTTTTGAATCTAGATTGTAGATGACATTAGTTTATAGCTCTCTTGGGTGATACTTTGTCTGACTTTAGTATCCAGTTACAGCTGGCTACAAAGAATGAGACAGAAGGTGTTAAACATTCTACTTTCTGTTAATACTTGGAAAATATTAGTAACAATTCTCCTTTGACTGTTTGATAGTATCCATGACTGAAATTATCTGGTTCTAAACTTTTATTCTGAGTTTTTTATTTTAATTATTATTACCAGTTATGTCTCTTTAATAAGCGAGTCAAAGTTCTGTTTTTACTTGTTAGTTTTGGAGTTACACTTTTCTAGGAGTTTATACATTTTATCTAAATTATCTAAACTATTGATGTATGTTTTTATGGTATTCCATTATAATTACTTTTATGTCTTTATATTTTTTAGTAATGCCCTCACTTTCGTTTCTGATTATAATAGCTTGAGTCTGTTTCCTCTCTCTCTCTCTCTCCCTCTCTCTCTCTCTCTGTTGGTCATTGCAGGTAAATGTAAATTTTGTTGATTCTTCTCAAGCAACTAACTTGTGATTTGGTTGATTTTTCTATACAATTTATGTTTGCTAACTTATTTTTTCTCTTTTAAGATTATTTTAATCCTGATAATTTTAGGTTATCTTGCTTTTCATTTGCTGGTCACTGAAGTTGCAAAGTTATCTTAATGGCTCATGACTTGTCTCTCTTTACTTAATGAGGCATTCACAACCATACATCTCCCTCCATATATTAGTAACACTGTAACCTATTCGAAAGATATGTTTGGAAGTAGTGTTTTTGTGTTTACTTCTAAAAGTATCTTTATCTTTGATCCATTGGTTTCCTATGAATGTGACATTTTGTTTCCATATATTTGTGAAATTTTTATTTTTCCATTTTCATTGATTTATGGATACATTCCATTATGGTTGGAGAAGAGAATTTATATTATTTTAATTATTAATATATATTGAGATTATTTTTGACCTCATATTTTGTCTATACTGAACAATGTTCAATATGCCCAAAGAGAGACTGTATTTTCTGTTGCTGAGTGGATTATGACACAGATGTCTGATATCTTATAGTTGGTCTGAATAGTATTGCATGTTACTGTTGTTTCCATGGTAATATCTGTTCAGATAACATGTACATTGTTTGAGGTAGAAAATGAAGTTTGCAATTATCACTATAGAAATAGTTTTCTGCTTAATCCTGTTAATCTAGTTTTTATATTTTGGGGCTCTGCTGCTCAATTTCCTATGTACATATCTATTATAGCTTCTTTATTATTGAACATTTTATTATTGTAGAATATTCTCACTTTCTTATTATTATAATATTTGTATTAAAGTCTATTTTATATAATATTAGTACCATCTGCCTTTTAACCATTACTCACATGAATTGCTTTTTCTGTCTGTGATAGCTAGTTTTATGTTGACTTGATGCAAGCTTGAGACATTTGGGAAGAGGGACTCTCAACTGAGGAAATGCCTCCATACGATCAGACTGTAGTGTAGCAGTTTATTCACCAGATGTAGATGTTGATTCAGGTCAGAGAACAGTTTATCCTTTGCCTAATTGAATCACTGGTTCTAATCCTGCAGCCCTGGAGTGTTTTGGACTCTTTACAATCTAAATGCTAGCTTGGACCTAGAAAGCTTCAGCTTCAGCCTTTGTATAATCTAGAACATTTAAGCCTCTTTACAATCTAATCAATCTTCAAGAATTACTGCTGACTGAGCCACATTGTCTAGCTCCTTCTGAACTTAGAACTGCACTGACTCTCCTGGTTTAATTTACTCTTGTTATGGCTCAAACTCTTCTCCTAGCTTACTGGTTCAAACTGATCTTCTGAGCCGGCTTACTGTTTCTGATCAAACACTTCTGACTCTGGCAGATTCTGGCTGACTCTATGACTGCTTCAGACTGAACTGCTTTGCTACATTTCAAACTAGTTCACTCCTCCCATCTGACTGACTTCTGCCAAGCTGTCTCTGTATATTTGTATCTCTCCCCTAGCCTGCTTACTTCTGTAACTCAATGCTCAACACTGTCTCAATCAGCCTCTCTGCCTTATCCTCAGTCAGAATGCTTCATTGTCTCTGTGTCTCCCTTGTCTGCCTGCTTCAGACTACTCACCTCATATTGCCTACTATAACTGATTGCTGTAACTGACTGTTCTGAGCTGAGAGCCTGCTTTTGTATTTTGAGAGATTGGGGTATCCTCATTCTGGCTCACTCTGGTAACTCTTCCTCTGACTAGTCACTTTGCCTGTCCTTCACTGATTCATCTCAGATGTCACTTCTTGTATAACACTGACTCTTTCTGAGCTCTGCTTCCTGTGTCTGCTTCCATACTCTGTTTCTGTCTTAGAGACTAAAGGCATGGGCCACCACTGCCTTCTGAATACTGGGATCAAAGGTGTATACCAACATTAACATTCTTTCTACATTTCATCTGGACCACACAGGCCTCTAAATGTTATCCCTTCACATAGACCCATGGAGTACAAAACCTTCCTAGCTTTCACACTGGTCTATTCCTCTACACTGTTAGCAGACATGTGGGACATTTTCTTAACTATTAATTGATGTGGGAGGGCTTAGCAATTGTGGGTAGTGCCATCTCTGAGCTGGTGGTCTGGCTGCTGTATGAAAGCATGCTGAGCAAGCCATGAGGAGCAAGCTAGGAATGGTTTGAAAATGTGGAGAAATAGAGTGTGGTACAGCAGAGGGAAAGAAGAAAGCTGAGCTGAGAGCTGCAAATTACAAGCCAGGAGCAGCTGGCACTCAGCTCAGGCCCCTCACTGGAACTTGGGACATGGTAACTGTGGGGTTTCCTGGAGTGAGTTGTCATCTTGGTGGCCCCAGATGTCACTGGAACCTTCAGTCAGGGACAAGCTGAGTGGTTTTGGTGAAATGAAGCCAGGTACAGAAGTGCCATGCAACTAGCTGCAGAAACTCTAATTGGAGTGTGGCATGGAGGCTCAAAGCTTAGTTCACTGAAGGAAATGATGCAAGCATTCTACTTTCCTCGTAGATTAACTAGCCTGAAGAATTTATGGAGCCAACTGTCATACATGAGATCAAGAGTATGGCAGCACAAGGCATGAGTTAAATGACACAGTCTCATTGGTAGATGTGACTGTTTTCAGGCATAGAAAATGGAGCACTGTCCCCCCCCCCCCAAAAAAAAATCAGCCTGCATCTGAGTTAAAAGAGAATACCCTACAGCAAAGGTAAACACAACTCTCCTGCCATCCACCTCCTTAGAACCAGGAACACTGAGAGAAGCAGACTGGGAAAGTAAGATTACCCAGCAGGGGAGAAAAAGCTGCAGCTGGCAGGTGGGCACAAGATACTAACAGAGGCATCAGAATAGGAAAGCACCTACCAAAAGATGCATCTGACACAAACATTCCTCTCAGTAGGGAGTACATCCTGTCTAACTTGTTTGTGTTATTGAGACTAGCATCCATCTTCCCACTTGCAAATCCACCCCATCTAGGAAGATATGCTGACTGATGTCATATTTTGTAGTTAATTTCCTTTCTTTTCTTATCTTCTTTTTACTTTAAAAAATATTGTATGAATTCTTTGAGCATTTCATATAGTGTACTTTTAAAACAGTCGCTCCTCTCAACTTCTCCCCTCCCCAACTTTTCAAGCCTTCCATGCTTTCCCAAGCAATTCTGAGGTTATTTTCTCCTATCTCTAGTACCGGTTTTTGTTGTCCAACAGGTCTTGGAATTTGGGTCTACCCTGGAATGTGGTTGCCCTACCATGGGTCACTTCATTAAAATAAATAAATAAATAAATAAATAAATAAACAAACAAACAAACAAGCAGACTTCCCCTCCTAGCAGCTATCAAGTGCTAATGGTTCCTTAGCTAGTAATGGGATTACTTGTCCAACTGTCCCACAGTTTGTTGGAATTTTGTCTGGCTGGAGCTAGCACCAATATGATGCATGTTGTCACAATCACTGTGTATACTTCTTGTTGCCTAGAAAACACTGTTTTCTTGAGGTTATCCACAACCTCTGGCTCTTCTAATCTTCTGCTCCCCTTCTGCAAAGATTCCTTTCCACCTTTGTGTTTCAAATGCTTAGTAGTCCTAAAAGAGCCTTGCCTGGGTGCACCTTAGTGACTATGACTGTCTTTTCTTTTACTTCTTTTTTTTTTTTTTTGCACTTACTCTTCATTTTGTCTGCTGTTTATCATACTAGTAAAGCTGCTTTCTCACATTTCTACTTTATTCTTTCTTTCCTCCATTTTCTCTTAATTTTAATTCTTAGTTATCAATAGCTTGAAAATCTATAAAGTATATTTTTCTGAGTAGTTTCCCTGGCCCTCCTGCATTGAATCAAATCAGGAGGTGTAGCTGAAGCACACAAGTATTTTGCTGCATGTTACAAGGCAGGCCTGCTGTGAAATCATTGTTTTATCACTGCCTACCCCAGCAGAGACAATTTACCAGGAAAATTCACATAAAGTAAAACCAAGAAAAGGAAAGGGAGACACCTGGAGTATACACCCATTCTAACACTTGATGGGACACAGTGAATAAACACAAAAATGGAGGGAAAAGCCACCATGGCAACTCCACAAGGTCTCAAATCCTCCGAAGCAGAAACCAAAGATGACAAAATGGTTGAAATGCTACAAAAAGATTTTAAAATTCTACTTTTATTTATTTTTATTTTATTATTTATTTATCATTATTTTTTATTGTTTTGTTTTTTGAGACAGGATTTCTCTGTTGTAAGTCTGGCTGTCCTGGAACTCATTCTGTAGACCAGGCTGGCCTTGAACTCACAGAGATCTGCCTGCCTCTGAGAGAACCATCAAGGGCACCCCCTCATGAAAGGCTGACCCTGACCTCGGCTCTTTGGGAATCCCCAGTAATTCTAGGAAAGCCCTTAAGCCAGCTGCTAGCCAATAAGAGCCTTCTGAACATCATCTGTGTGCCCTACAAGCCAATCCAGTAAGGACCTGTGCTCAGGTCCTGACCAATTAGAAATATCCTCCTAGTGACTATGTGTTCCCCCGCCATGCACCCACATTTGGGCTCTACCATGTTTCTTTAATTGGTTAGCCCTGTTGTGCCAGAATGAAACCCACAGGAATAAACTGCTTTGCTTGGACATATATATGTCTCAGTGTCTACTTGAGCTGTTTCATGGATCTAACACCTCTGCCTCCTGAGTGCTGGGATTAAAGGCATGCACCACCACAGCCTGGCTTTAGAATTCTATTGTAAAGTGAATGGTGAATACATAGAGTTCTGGAGAAGATGAGTGAAGTAAGGAAATAGCCACAGGTTCTTAAACACATTGACAGAGCTAAGTATGAGTTTTATCTCGTGGAGTTCACTAGGTCCAAGCAGAAAGTGGTTGGTTACTCAAATAACATTTGTACCACTATTGTACCAATGGGTATATCTGGTCAGGCCTCTAGTTATTGTAGCCTGCTGAGTTTATGGTTGGGAAAGTGATAATTACTTCCCCTGATCCCTGATAACATCTATAGCATCTGAAAGCTAGCTAGTAGGGATGAAATTTCCAAGTGAGTACCAGTTTGATTTCTCTATATTCTGAATATGGAGTCTTTAGTAGTGGAGCCTTCTTCAATTAGATATTTTTAAAGTTTTTCACTTTCCTCTTTAATAATACAAGCAAGTAGAGATTATAAACATCCCCAAAGATTGTTTAGCTTCAACTCAGCAGTTCTTACATTTTTACCTTTATTACCATCTCATTTTGATTCAATTTTTATTTCTATTATTATTTTTGACCAATTTTTTATTTATAAGTATTTTTATTTTTAATTTTCAAATGCACTAAGCTTGTTGGCTTGTATTATTGTTATTTTTCTAAGTTATTAACCCACTTTGAATATTTTAAATTAAAACCTGTCATTATTTAATAAATAATAAGTACTGCTCCAGATTTGAGAAGTACTCTTTTGTCTAGTTTGTTTACAGTGTATATTAAATTGTCTCCAACCTTATTAATTTTTTAGTCTACTCAAAATATAATTGTGTTTATTTTCTCCAGTTTTATTATTTTTTTTAATATACAAGGCTTAAAATTTTAACCTCTTCCTGGTGAACTGCACTTTAAATCAATACAGAGTACCAATGCTTATCTCAAATAATGTTTTTTAACTTTAAAGGTTTTGTATTTTATTGGTATATATGTAGTGTTTTTCTTTTATTGTTTTACAGACATCTCTTTTTTGGAATTATAATATGTTTGTCCCTGAGTTTTAGGTGATAATTTTTTACTCTTTGAAGAATGTAAGTGTTTATGTACTTAGCTCTGTGTCAAGCTGACATCTGCATAGGTGACAGTCTGCCTTAGAGTAAGATGTACAGTTGCAAAAGAGGAGAAGGAAGGGATCTCAATCCTAGGATACCCTCTTGGTACCTGGCCAGGGTTTAGAAGATGTTAAACGAACTGTTATCATAGATTTAGATGGTCACTTTCATCCATAGATGACTTCTTTTTAAGGCTTCTTTGCATTTGAAACCCCAGGCGTCCTACAAGGAAGTCCCTGTCCTAAGGCCATTTGTTCATTATGAGTCATCAGTGAGCCTGTGATTCCAGACATTCAGCATCTTTGTAAATCTTTCATCCTAATGTTCTACCATTCAAACTTAGCTATGAAGAACTGCTAAGAAAGAGATTTTGAGACCACAGCACACCAGGATAGACTCTGAAAGAACAAGTACTACATTTTGAAAAAAATCAACATCCATGGGGCTTTTAAATGAGACAATACTGAAAGAAGAGATAGAATTCCCTCCTCTCTCAAAGCCCAAGTCAGTGGACAGTGATGAAAGAAGACCATAGCTACACAAAAAGAAATCAACCCATTCCATTGGTCCAAAACACCTTGTCTTGGAAGCAGTCCAAATTCAATCAGGAGAGAGACACACTTGGCCATTCTGCCATCAGCAAGTTGCCCTGACCATTGAATCAGCCATGGAAAAGGCAGAAGATAACACAGAGTGGAGGTCAAGGCCAACAAGCTCCTGGCTGAATGTGCTGCATAAAGCTCTGATGTTGACATGGCAAGGTCCATGACCTAAAGGGACTTGGTGGGAAGGAAAGGGCACAGATTTCCCTAGATCTTAATTATGATTCTTTAGATCAATAAAACTGAAAGCCTGTGACATGAATACAGCAGATAATTCTAAATACACCATTTATCATCATTAATAAATAAAAAAGAGCCAGTGGACCAATAACCCACTCCATCTATTTTCTCAAGGGACAGTCCAGGATGTGAGGGAAGCATGGTGCCTCCTTTGTCTGGAATGGAAGAGGAGAGGAGATGACTGTGAGTGTGTAGGCAGAACAGGAAGCTTCCTCACCAAGGTTTCTGCCCTCTGCAACCAAATTAATGGATCAGAGGAATGTGTCCTGAAGTAGAATCAGACCTCCGTGGCAGAGAGAGCCTGTGTCCTGAAGATACTCTGCCAATAGAAAGAGAAGGTAGGCATTATTTTGATCTGATGACAGACACCAGCAAGAGAGGATCAGAGATGTCTCATTGGATGTCAGTGATGGAAGCTGACAGCAGGGATAAGATGTCAGGCTCACATGCCTACATGTGCACATATACAGATGTGTATATATGCACACACACACACACACTCACACACTCACACACACCTTGATTCTACATAATTAATTGAGAGCTTAAAGATTACTATAAATATGAATATAAATATAAGAAATCTTTATTGAATTTATTGAGTTCAATTAAGTTTTTGATATCCAGGAGAGTATAAGTTAATACTAGCAATTAATTTTGTATTTAGAAAATTAAGAATATTATATTTTCTCACACAACTATGTACTGAATGGCTAGATTCCAGGATCACTGAGCTGGGGAGTCATGTAGGAAGATGTGAGGAAGGCATGAGGGGAAGGGATTTGGGTACTACTTCTTCGGCACCCTTTCCATCAGGGCCATATCACAAACGAGGCCCATTATAGTGCCAAGCATGTTTAATGCCTAGTCCCACACAGCCAGACTCTCAGCCAGAGAATATAATTGATGGACACAGGGTTGGAGTGCTTGCCAGCTCACAAAGAAAGGGCTTCTGATTCAGAGAGAAAGAAGCTGAGCCCCTGGCAGTCATCCACCTTTTATGCTTTCATATAGGCATCATTCAGACTCTGATTTTCACTCTGACAAACCAGAACAAATAAAACTGTCAGAATCAAGGCAGACTCTTTACTGGGACAGTTAGCCCAGTAATGGAGAGGAATGTTATTGCTCAAGGCATTTGCATAATATCTATTGATCAAGCTTTTCCCAAGCCGCTGTTCTTTATTCTAGGTCTTGTTGGGGGGGAGAATGGACGAGACTGCAGACTTTTGCAGGTCTCCCTATCACAGGCTCTTCATACTCAGGCCAAGCCATACAGAGCAAGAGTCCCCTGGGTGATCAAACAGAACTTAGCTTCAGGGAGAGTCAAGACCAGGAGGGAAGCCGCTTTGCATACTCACCTTGCTGTGTGACCTTGATGAGCTGCCAGCCTATTGTATTCCTCTCCTCATTACATGCTGCCTGGGATCCCTTCATTACTGTCACTCCTGGGCCAAGGTTGGATGCCCCATTTAAATGAAAGTATAGTTGGGAGAAGTGCTTTAGTCATTAACTCTAGAGAATTAGTTCATCAGTTACATTTGCTCAGGATTTAGAGCCCTTTCAGCTTGGTGAGGTGTTATCAGGTTAAGGGAAACCTTGCCTGAGAGTGGGGTGGGTAGCACAGAAGAGCCAAGTGAGACATTGCAGAATGACTGACAGGCCAATGTGGAAGGTATAACATAGGCATCACATTCGTGTCCCCAAGTGCTTAATCACAAATAAATGGTCTAGGGTACTTTGCCAAATTGCCTCCAATGTCTGGAGTGTAGCCCCTCCTCTTAGAAACTACTATAAAAGCTCCAGATGTTATCAAGAAGAAACACCAAGCACAGCCCCAAACTACTCTGATCTACTGCTTCTCCCAATGGGCAGGCTTTGTGAGTGTCCGTAAGAGGCTCTACATCCCCAGACCTTCTCTTCTTCACATAAATAACATCCAATCCTTTATCTGCAATATGAAAACCAAGCATACCTTAGCCTCTGTGGCAGCAGCCTCTGCCCAGTACTGGGCTCCAGAGAAGCCTCAAACTTCAGCCTTAATTCCTGATGTGAGAAGACTTGTGGAAACCTACACAAGACTCAAAAATACAGGAAAATGTCCCTAAATTCCACTCTTCCTATCTTTTGTAACTCTCCCAAGTCTCATGTTCAAAATCTCGTCTTTCCTTGTCTCCTAGGCTATCTCTTCCCCCAAAAAAATCCCTCCTTAATTTTTTTCATAATACAAATTATATAGAATTTATATAAATATAGTATTTACTATATTTAACAAATATAAATTATATTTATACAGTAAATAAGTATCAACCGTCAACACAAATCCAAAAACAAACACCAGCCTTGGGACTGAGAAACAGCTGGATGACTTGCTTCAGGGTGTTCGTCAGCAAGGGCATGGTGGCACGTGTGCAACACACATGGCAGTGGCCAGTGGCTTCATGATAACAAGGACATGCGCTGGATGGCCTGTGGGTGGAGGGAGCCCAGTGGCTAGTTGGGTGAGGCCTCAGTCAGAAGGGGTCTTGTCTTCTGCAGCAGAATCACTGGTCCCCTTCTTAAACTTTTAAGGAAGAAAAGGATAGAAAGAAATGCTGTGTGTGAGTGTGGGGTGATAAAAGGAAAGCGCTCATGATTGGGGGGTTCTATGACCAAAACGTGTATAATATTTATTCTCCAGAGACAAGCAGACTGGAGGCTCCTGGTATTACTAAGTTATGTGTTGAGAAAGTGTAAGTAAGTATATGTAAGTAAGTATACCTGTCTCACGTTTCTGTGGTAGCAAGTAAGACCTGCATTATCTAGGGAACACACTGGGGGTCACAGAGTGACTAGGGGACAGAATTTCAGATAAGCTGTGTCACAGACTGGGCCCACTCACATTCAAAATGATTCTCATTCTCCTAAGAGGAAGACCGTGACCCAGGTTGGACATTGAATGGGGCAGAATGTTCAGAGACGACAAATGCCTAATCACCTCCTGGTCCTCATTACAACTCACAATTCAAGTTGAGTTGCCTATTCTTGTAAAGTTTCCTTTATAACTGCAAGTCTGGCAGGACATTTACATTTTAAAAATGGAAATCTGTTCAGTGTTCAATATGTGGAGTTCTAAGACAACTCATCCTGAGTTTCCCCCTAGTCTCTCTCTCTTACTAACCTAAGGGCTCAGATTTGATCCAGTGTTTGGTGCAAGGGATACCCAGAAGCCTAAATCAGAAGTCTTATCCATGAGTTTTTCACAATTTTAAAAATAAGTGAATTCAAGGGAACCTTTGTATGGCCTGTACTTCTGTTTGACCTGAATGTTCTTCACACCTCAGCTAGGAAAGTCCCACTTATCCTTTAGACACAAAGTTCACAGGGAACTCTGAAACCTGATAGTCCACACAGTTTCTTTTCTAGCCAAGATGGTCAACTGCCTCTTCTATGAACAAGTATCATGCGCCCTGGTATTCATCATTGTACATGACTCTGTTAAAATGTGATAAAGTTAAGGACAGGAATAGAATTTTCTTCCTGTTTGCCTAGCATGTGGCTTACTATGTGAAACTAAGTAGTCAGTGTAAGGCTCATGAGAGAACAAGAACACCCAGCCTCACTGAGAACAAAGAGCAAAACTGTATTGAGGCACAAACTGCTGAGCTGTCACCAAGAGAAGGGAGAGCAGCCCCTCCAAAAGACAGTTTAGATATTTTACAGGGTGGTTTATGTTTGAATGGAGAGTGGTGGGTGAGCATAAGGGGTGGGGGACTACTGTAAGTAAAAGGAACTGCTGTAAGCAAAATTCTTATGAGAGGACATCTGGTATCAAGATACCCGGATGATGTGGTCAGGCTACTTTGCTGAGACAAGGGTCAGGTGACTTCTGACAAATGCAGAACAGTCAGTTTCCATTTTCCCAAAGGGGCTGGTTCCCACATAGGTCATCCATCTTGGTGTCTTAAGTGGCCTTACATTGTGACCAGGGACTTGAGCCAGCCTAACAGTCAGTAGGAAACAGTTGTGGTCTGAAAAGTGTTGAATGAAGGGATGTGCAGCAGAGTCATTCGAGGAAATGACAGGACCTCATGAGAACATGATGGAAGGGATAGTTCTGAATATTCACATGAGCATGAGCATGAACATGAACATGAACATGAACATGAATATGAGCATGAGCATGAACATGAACATGAGCATGAACATGAACATGAGCATGAGCATGAACATGAACATGAGCATGAGCATGAGTATGATCATGAGCATGAGCATGAGTACGAACATGAGTATGATCATGAATTGAGCATGAACATGTGCACGAGCATGAGTAACATTTGGACTGTCAGTGTTGCCCAAAATATAGGAGAATGCCATCAATAAGAAAAGTAGGGAGACATAAAAGACAAGAAAAACAAGCTTGTCTTCTTAGCTTTATGGTGCTTTATAGTGATCCTAGATTCAAATATTCCACTTGAGGGGCTGGAAAGACAAGTCAGCACCCATATAGAATTCAGGCAGAGCCACATGTGCTTGTAGCCATAGCGTTTGGGATGTAGGGACAGGAAGATCTTGGAGCTCATTGGCCAGTTGGCAGAAATGATGGGCTTTAGATTCAGTGAACGACCTTGTCTCAAGACAATAAGATAGAGAGTGATAGAGGAAGAAAGTCGACATTCTCCTTCAGCCCGAACGTGTGCACCTAATATGCATGTGCACACATTTACATACAATATACATATATCACCAATAAAGAAGCATAATAAATTCAGAATGTTTGCTGACTTGTGATGAGAAAAAATGATTCTACAGGGAAGGTTGTTATTTTAAACCACAAACAGGTTAATTCTCTCCCAGAACAAGAGGGTCTACGTATCAGAAGTGCCCAAAGAGATGCTCAGAATTTCAAATACAGAGAATGCACAAGGTGACTTCCTCCAGATCCAAAGCAAACGTCATGAATAAGTCTGTGTGTTTGAAGAACCTGAACACACTTTGATAGTTCCCTGAACATGAACTTAAATCTTGCCTGGTCTAAGGTCACCTGACACTAGGCTTCTTCTACCTCCTCTGTGACTCTGAGGTTTGTGGCCATTTTTTAAGCAAGTATCTGGCTAAATATCAGATAAGATGCATCAAAACATATGGGATCTAAGAAGAAAAGAGGCACTCATTCCTTTACTTCAGTCCCTGCCTTTGGGTCCTTGGGTAGTTGGTAAGGTGACTGGGTAGGTAGTGAGGTACTAGGTATGTGGTTAGGGTACTAGGTAGGTTGTAGGGGACTGCGTGGTGGTAGGGGGACTAAGTAGATGGTATGGGGACTGGGTAGGTGGTAAGGTACTAGGTATATTGTAAGGGGACTGAGTATGTAGTAAGGGGACTGGGTAGGTACTATGGTATTAGGTCAGTGTAGGGGACTGGATAGGTAGTAAGGTACTTGGTAGATAGTAGGGGGAGTAGATAGGTGGTAAGGGGATTGGTAGGTACTAAAGTACAATATAAGTGGTAAGGGGACTGGGTAGGTAGTAAGGTGCTAGGCAAGTGGTAAGGGAACTGGGTAGGTAGTAAGGTGCTAGGTAGGTAGTTAGGGGACTAGATAAGTAACAAGGTACTAGGTAGGTGGTTAGGGGGCTGGATAGATAGTAAGGTACTGGGTAGGTGGTTAGGGGATTGGGTAGGTAGTAAGAGGACTGGGTAGGTAGTGAGGTACTGGGTAGATGGTAAAGGTACAAGGTAAATGATATGGATACTAGGTATGTAGTAAGGGGACTGGGTTGGTGGTAAGGGGACTGGGTAGGTGATAAGGGGACTGGGTAGGTGATAAGGTTCTGGATAGATGGTAGGGAAACTAGGTAGGTGATAAGTGGACTGGGTAGGTGGTAAGGTACTAGGTACATGGTAAGGGGACTGGGTAGGTGATTAGAGGACTATGTAGGTGGTTAGGTGACAGTGGTTACTTCTGAGAAAGAAGCTGTGTGACTGACAATCCCACGTAGGAACGAATCCTCTGTAATTTTAGGTTTTATCATTTTATTGAAGCATGAAGTCAATTTTATAGACAAATTGTTTGCAAGTGAAATACACCCTGTTACTGGCAGTCCAAAAACAGCATCATCAAATTCTCTGGCACCCCACACCTGTCCTATCCAGCATGGCTTTGTCCCTGGAACCTGACTAGGGATGGTGGGAGATGAAGAAAGGACAGACATGCAGACACATGTACAGAAAAGTTGGGGTCAAGTGAGCTGTGCTTTCTCCAATGGAGCCACACCTACTATCAGCACAACCTGGAATTTCAGTGTATTTATTACGTACATACAGCACAGAGTGGGAAGACTGAGCTAGTCTGTAGGAGGTCTCTGTAAGTGAGCAGTATCAGGCTCGAAACATCTTGAAGAAGGACGCTGCCCTTGCTAGATTTTGTACACATTGATCAACTGTACTTGGACCAGAAGAAGGTGTTTTCTGAGCCTGACCCAGGGGAAAGGCTTTGCCAGTTTCCCATGGGTCTGCAGCTTTGGACCTTGGGTCATGCCATGTCAGTAATTCACACTCACTCAGGCCTTCATCCACTCTTTACATATTAACCAAAGGCTTCCTCCATTCCCCACATAACCTAGCAATGCCAGCCACCAATCCCTCTCCCAACTAAAGGTAACATCTGCAGCTCCAACAGCCTCCTCCTTTTAGACTGTATATAAATGGATTTTGTAGTATGTGTGCTTTTACATCTGGCTTCTTTGGCTCATTACAGTGTTCACAATATCCAGTATTGCTACAGTACTGCCTGTAACTGAGTGTTCCTGCTCTTTTGCCCCATGTTGGAGTGCTGCTTGTAACTGAATTCTGAAGCCTGTTCTCTCGCCCTAATTACAACTGTGACAGATTCCTAACTTCTAACTGATTCCTAACTTGTAACAGATTCCCACTGTGCCTTTGTTTTACACTCTAGCTCTAAAAAGAGACAGAAGAGAGAAATCTTCACCACTCTTGCAGGTGGCCTTTAAAGATAGATATAAAGAAAGAAAAATTCACTGTTCTTTTTGGCTATCCTTAGCTTAGAGAACAGGAGCTGATAGCATCTTAGAAGCCATCCCACCAACTGTCAACTGCCAACTGCTACTGCCTCCTTTATATTCTAAGCTGTTCCCAGAAGTCCAAGCAGCATGTAACCATAAGGAAGGCTGCACAGAAACAAAAAACTTCTTGACAAAGCCTCCTGCTTCAATTGCCTGCTATTTATTGTCCTTCTGTGTGGTGTTCCACTGTGAGACACTAAAACAAGTGCTTTCTCCGTGCAGCTAATGCTGGCTTCTTGGATTTGTTCCAGGTTATGGCTATTCTGAGTCACAAGCATTTTCAGACACATTGTTTTCTGAGACACTGTTTTTGTGATTTCTGGTTTGAGTTCTGTATGCTGAGCATAAATTATGTTTGTAAAAGTTGTAAAGATGTTATCCAGGCTTTCAGGCCTTTTCTCTATTTCTCCATTTCTCTGTTATCTCTGTTTTGGAGATATCATCTCTATGTAGCCCTGGCTGTTCTAAAACTCACTATGTAGATCAGGCTGAGCTTGAACTCAGGACATTTCAACTTAGGTCTTAGCACCTTAGAGGCTGGCAAGTAGTCAGAAAAACAAACAAACAAACAAGCAGTAACAACAGAAATATACAATATTCATTAACATTAACTGAATCCTCACTGAGCCAATATTTTGAAGGGAAAATAGAACCCTGCAAGTTATGCAGAACCATAGGAATGCTCATTACTTGTATTGGAGGCCTGTGGGAGCTGAAACTGAGATGTGAGGAAAATTCTCACTCAAAGTCATGGGGCTGGCTAGGAGAAAACCACAGTGCAGATGCAAGGCTGAGTTGGAGCTCACACACTCAGCCTCGAGTAGCACAGTGATTAGTCAGGCCAGGAGCTCAGGGGGCCTGTCAGGCAAGGGGAAGAGGAACTGAAATTACAGTAGCTAGTGTGGCCCAGCAAAGTGGACTGTCATTTTCCTCCATTCACATCCTAATTAATTAAATCCTCTTGAACATGAAAGAGAGTGAGATTGAATTTTTGATAAGATGAATGAAAGAAATGAGTTCCCACCTGGAGCCTTGAAAACTCTCCTATTTAAGCCAACAGGGAATGCTTTAGTGCAACCTGCAAGGTAATTTCCTAATTTCCCAGGAAGGCTAGAAGGTTCAGCTATGTCAAGACCAATCCAAATCCGCAAGCCTTTGAGAATAGCAGAACAAACAGGGTCAAAGTCTCTAGCAAAAGTAGGCCAACGTTTGTTTTGTAAAGACCTAACTATGAAACAGTATGATTTCATCGCCTTTACCTAACTGAGCCAGTGTAGACAGAAAAGTCATGGTCTGTATGTGAGAGAACAAATCTGGCTATGGACCAATAAAACTTTATTGTGGATATTAAAATCTGAGTTTCTTATATGTTCCATGGGTTCAGAAGTGTATCCTTTCTCTTTATTATTATTTTTTTTAGCCAATGAAACATTCAAGAGCCATCCTTAGTTTGAAAGCTATACACACACACACACACACACACACACACACACACACAAAGTGCAGAAATCAGAGTTCTGTGTTTCAATTCTGGCTCTACCATTTGTTATTTCTGTGGCTTTACTTTTTTTTTAATTACACTGATTGATTGATTATTTATTGATTGGCTGATTGATTGATTGGAGAGGAGCACACACATATCATGGTGTATGTGTGGAAGTTAGAGAACAATTTAAAGGAGTCAGCTCTCTCCTTTCGCCATGTGGGATCTGGGAGTCACTGGATTTTCAGAAAGGGCCTTTACCAACTGAGTCAATCACACTGGCCTTTCTGTGGCTTTTGGTAGATGCTTAAATAATCCCAGCTTCGGTGCTGTTCTGTGGAGATTGGCACAGCAGGTACTGTGCATTTATAACCGCCTTTGTGGCTGGCACAAGTGCTTCAAATTATCCTCGTAATGACCACAGAAGGCTCAGGGCCTCTGGATGTAGGCCAGGGAAAGAGCAAGCACTTACCATGTATGAAGCTCTAATATTAATCTCCAACCCAGCCAAAAGAGGGGTGGGGGTGTACAGACCATGAGAAGCTGAAAAAGCATTGTTCCTTTCCTAGGGAAGCTCCAGTGATGAAAAGAGTCTGGAGCCTTGAGGCTGATGCTTCTGCTGTGGGACACGGTGGCCCGGGGGGGCAATGGTTAAAGGGACCCTTGTCTTGGAGGCTGAATACACGGCCTGCCCTGCTCAGCTAGCTTACTTCCTGATGAACCTCATAAGAGATACATCAATAAGCAAGACTTTCTGAGGGAATAAATCTATAGTGTCTGTCCTATGTATCACTGAAAGCTTTGAAGTTCACTAGCTCTCTTGCTTCTGGAATGACCTTCAATTTCCCCCTTCTCACCTAGACATTGTTTTCTCTCTCTGCTAACTAGCGACTCAACGATGGCCCCAACACCCAGTGTTCTTCAAGCCTGATAGTAAAGTTCAGTTTTTCTCCTGTCTGTACTTGCTCCTAAGTTCCAATGTCTCTCCTGAGCTCAGACTCCAGTCTCCACACTGAGTGCAGTCCCTCAGATACATCCAGAAGATAAATATGCCTTCTCTGCACCTCCGTTTACTTTCTGGTCACATCCTGGGAAGAAAAGTTTCATTGCTCAGAGCCCCTGGGCAGGCAGACTAGAGCAGTCGGAAGGAAAGGTTTGGCCCTAGGAACCTTCCTGAATGGCATTGAACCACTGTTTCTCTAAGCCCAGCAGCTGCAGGGTTACTCACCCTGCCTACACAGTGGTTTCTTAAGCTTCATAATAATGAGGGATAGAATAACCTTGAAAGCTTTGGGTAGCAAATTAATTCCTCTAACTTAGCTTCTTTGAGTGATACTTAACACTTGGTGACTACATAGGTGCCAGCTGTTGTGATCATCACTGAGGTCATCTATATCCCTCGATCCTAGACCTCCTCAGCAGCAGAGAGTGTGAAAGTGTAGTGTCTTATGGGAGTAGCTATCAGGCACACTCCAAAGCTCTCTGGCTAACAACAGACACATCCTTGCATAGTGTCTTGCCAGGAAAGCATCCATTCTCTGAATGAGAAGGAATAACTGAACAATTCTAAATCCTCTTTCCAATATACCCCTACCTTTCCTTTTAATAGCACATTACCCACGTCTTTAGAACAGGGAAGAACTCAGAACCACTGAAATTAGGCAGCTCCCACTGTTTGGACTGAACAATGAGACCATGCATCCTTCCAACCAGGAAAGTTTTAGTTGTTAGCTTATCATTTTGATAAAATTTCAGGATTATGGAAAACTTTAGTTACCATCAATTTTTAGTCTCCTTATATGCTAGATTCTTAGTCCATGTTTTACAACCACAATGGTTTTAATAGTACAGGTTAGATGTTCTGTGTACTGTCCCTCAATTAGGAGTCTTTATACTTTCTGCTGATTAGATTTAAGTGATGAACTTGAAGAGATATACCATGATGTCTCTTTAATGGTAATGCCATTGTCAGGCTTTTCTGCTATAAATATACTTTCCCATTTGCAATGAATAAGAGCTGTGAAACTGCAGAGTCGCCTGATTAGTCTACCTTTGACTCTCAGCTCTTGCATCCAGAATCAATGCTGGAAAGGTTTTCAAGTCCTGATTTCCTATTAATATCTTTCCTTGTGTGTTTATTATTTGGTTTATCTAGTGTAAGAAAAAATTCCATTGCCTTTCACTTATTTAGTTTTGCCAGTATGGAAACACTGATTCTTATTTCTTCATTTAATTTGGTGCACAACATTGCCAATTGGTCAGGGAGAGCCCCACAATCTGGCTCCTGTTCCTATTGAAATCTTTCTAAGCATCCTTTGGGTAATTCTTTGATTTCCACCAAATAGGGGCTCAGGCCTACTTTGGACTTTTTTTCAGTTTAATCCTGGAGTCATCCATTGCTACAGAGCACTGTAGATCAGGACAAGTTTGAATGAAAAGTCTTCAGGAATAAACCTGGCTTCTAGAACTTAGGAATATTCTAGAGATGTTGGACCACAGTCTCAATCGACCCCTAGGTTGTTTTCGTTGATCTTAACTGGAGACCATCCACATGAGTGGGGAATTGGAAGTTATCAGAAAGATCGAGATGAGGCAGCTACTTTTACCATTTAGTAACTGAAGTCTTCATGGCAAATTTCTTGCAATGCACAGAACCATGTAGCCTAATAAAGAGTTTCCCTACAAATAGCATCCCTGTGGTCTAGTCCCTAGACACTTCTCTACAATTGGTCTCTCTTGTGTTTTAATCTCATGAGGAATGGTTTCAGTCTTTTCACATCATCTATCGCCTTAACCACACTTTTTCTTCTATTTGGTATCAAACGAATTGGTTAACTACCATGTAGTCTGAGAAATAAAAGAGGTCATCACTGAAGTCTACTTTAACAAAGCCTCTACTTCCCATTTACCATTTGCTTTTCAGAAGACCCTCTTCTACAGGTTGCCTAGAAGCCCAAGTCTTCTGGGAAGCCATTTCCTCTTATCATACAGTGTGTCCAGTAAGTAATCTACCTAATGCTTGGCCCTGTTTGTTCCACCAGCACTGTAACAAGTTTCTAAGGTTTATGTGCTGAACATTTCACTAAGCGCTTTATGTGCATTATCTCACCTAACCTCTGTAGTAGCCCTATAAATCAAGTACTTTTATTACCCAGTCATACAAAGGATGTAGGCTTTTGTGCAGTTAACAACAGGCCCAGAACTGTACAACTCTACTGTGGCAGGGCCAGCACTCGAAACTTCACAGGCAAATGCCACTCTGCATACTCAGCCCATCCATGTGAGGACATTTCCAGTGAAATGAAAAATATAAAATCAAATATGTATGTCACACAAAAATATTTAACCTTTACCAAAGAGAGATAAATCAAAGGACCAGATTAGGCTTTGAGGACCTGCAAAGTCACTGCAGCTAAGCCATTTCTCACTCTGTGGTTTCCTAGTGGCTTAAACTAAGGTCAAAATTAATCAGACACGGGTTTGCTATCGTCTTGAAGGAAATGTACAGCGAGATGTCTCCTGATAAAGAATACCAATTCTATGAAGCTCATCCACGGCACACCAATGCAGCAGTCGACGTGCTCAGCATTCTCATTGCAGTGTGTAAGTCGGTGACTCTTAGAGACCTTCACAGAAACCAGAAGCACGATGCTCCAGGCTCAGGCTATATGGCCAGTGCCTGTGCATGGCAAGCCTCTTGGCATTATTAGTGCTTTGAATTTTGAACTAATAGATATTTGCTAAAATCTTAGCATGTGCTTCAAAGTAGAACAAGAGGCCATCCCTAGAATGACCTCACCCCTTCCTGTCTTATCTCCGGGTGCATGTTGGGTTCTTTTTTCTCTTTCACTGAAAATCTATTTTTCTCAAATATCCTTATTATAGCTTCCCCTCCCTCTACTCCTCCCAGTTCCTTCCCACCTCCCCTCCCATCCAGGTCCACCCCTTTCTATCTCCCATTAAAAAACAAACTGGCTTTTGAGGGATTATAATATAACATAACATAACATAACATAACATAACATAACATAGCATAGCATAGAGGGAAAAAACTAACACCTCAGAAAAGGACAAAACAAGCAAACAGAAGGAAAAGAGTCCAATAAAAGACTCAAGAAATAGATATATTTGCAGAGACCCACTCATGGCATACTAAGGAATCCCATAAAAACTCTCAACTAGAATCCAGAATATATACACAAAGGACATGTAGAACAAAAGCAGAAAAAAATTCTTAAAAATACATATAAATACAATAAAAATAAAATAATAATTTTGAAAAAGTCCTGACACAGCATCATGAGACAAGGAACTTCCAAGACACCGCTGAGTTTATTCTCTTTTGACCATCTACACTGGGGCATATAATCTACCTTTAAGGGTAGCTTGTTTTTCCAATGAGACTTTCTTGGAGAAAACTAAATTTTCATTTGCAAGTTGCTATCAGTTGGAGATAGCTTCTGGATTAGGGGTGAGGGCTTGTGTCCGCTTTTCCTTTCAGACCCCATCTGATTCAGACCTGTCCAGGCCCTGTGCATGCTGCCTCAGTCTCTGTGAGTTCATATGTGTTGATTTAGAGCCCTTGTTTTCCTTGCTTTCCCCCTCCCCTCTGGCTCTTACATTTTAAGCCTCCTCTTCTGCAGAGTTCCTTGAGCCCTGAGGAGAAGAATGTGATGGATACAACTCATTTAGGACTGAGTGTTTTGAGGTCTCTAACTCTCTGCATATTGTCTGGCTGTGGGTTTCTGAATTTGTTCCCATCTTCTGCACAAAGAAGTTTCTCTGATGATGGCTGAGCAAGGCACTTAATCTGCTTCCCTGGTTGGGGTCACAATTGGGTTCTTTACAAGTAACTTTGGAAACAGAATTAAGTCCACAAGGCTTTGGGGAAGTAACATCTGTGAAAAGGAATGGATTAGGATTAGCAGGAAAATACAGCATCTCATGATGTCAACTTTGTCTCCACCAGCTCACTAACGTATTTTCCTTTTGGATGGAAATGACTGGACTTTGCACTCTAGTTCACTCAGTTCTTGGCAGAGGTTGTACTGTGAACTTCATTGCCTCAACCCAGGCACAATTCTGTATGTAGAGGCCATACGATGATGTGACAACCAACACAACTACAATGGAAGTGCCCCCTCTTATCTATCAGTTCCTATCTATGAGTTTATGAATACCCCAGGCCATTTATGAGAACCCTCCTTACAAGGAAAATAAAATTTCCCTAAAAGGAAGCATATTGTCCATCCAATTCCTCTAGTCACCCTCAGACAGACTGAGGGCATCTGTGAAATGATGACTACATAGCCATCTTCCTCACATATTTCCCTTAGAAAATATGGGGAGAGGAGCAATAGTGGCAAGGCCATACCCTAACTTAAGGGATCATTTGTTCTTAGTCAACTTGTTGCTTGCACACACTAGTATGAGAGTTTAGCATTCAGCAGCAACCAACAACCCAGAAAAGCAGTCAACCTCACTTAATGAGATAATTGCTTTCTGTGCACAAGAGATATAAGGAGAATAAATTTGAGAAGGATTCGTGTTTCTTCAATTAAATATGAGATTTTTAATTTGTTGGGAGGCATTTCTAGTGGGTAATTGGAGAGCCTGGTAGTATTTGTGACTTGGTGAAACAATTTGAAAATCTCAGGAACAAAGATTCCAATGAAAAGCCTGCTCTAAAGATAATGGATGTGATGATTTCTTACCTAATTGAACAGTAATGACTGAGGTGCGGGCCACTTCCCTGGGATTAATAAAGAGCCAAGAAGTTGACAGTTTAGGCCATTAAGCTCAGCTGGTACTTCATCTTGGTGAAGGGCACAATTCCAGATTCATATTAATATTACAAGAATAAGCCAAAAACAGTGAGAGAAGAATCTATTTTTGAGAAAAAAAATTTTACGTGGCAATTAAGTACCTAGCATGAAGTTGGGCAATGCAAGATATATTATGAAATAAACTTTCACATGAGTTTTTCAAACCCTATTCCATTCATAATACTTGCCTTCAAGTATTTGGTTGTCACAAAATGGTGAAAGGAAAAGGGACCCTTGGCAAGACAAAAAAAAAAAAAAATAGTTTCATGAACAGTCACATGCAAATGAGCTCTATGACTTACCACCTCTCACTCCCCATATCAAACTTAAAACAAAAGTGAAGACACTCGGTTGACTCCAAAGTGTCTCATATTCTGGAACTATACTGGTGCTGCTGTTTTCTAGTGCCCCTCCAGGAAAATCAGAGAGCTTCTCACTATAGCACCACAGTTGAGCTAGAAGAATTATCTGTTATCAGAAATACCAAGTAACTGTATATGTACACCAGAGCAAAGTATAACCTCTGTCGCTCCACAGATTCAACTCCACGGAAATCTTAGAGTCCAGGAAACACATTTCTTATAATTCTGATAGAGTATCAAAATCTCAAATTACTCCCTGCCTTCTTGCATCCAGATTCTGTAATCACTATTTCGATCTACAGCGAAGGAAATGGTTGATGTGGCTTAATCTGCCCTGTGAAATTGCCTATGCAGTAATTAAGTGCTAATGTATCCATTCATTCAGTAGAATTTTACAAAGTTGCTGCTGTGTTATGTCATGAGTCTAGGGCCTGAAGATGTGGAACTGAATTCAAGATAATCTCTCATGTCCTGCAGGATAGTGGAGTCTGAAACATTAAGGAAAGAATGCGTTAAGGTATCATAGATACTAGTAAAGAGCGGGGAGGGGGCACAGAGGAAGGGTTAATCTAGACAGGCTCATTAGGCAGAGAGGAAAGTAATTTTGAACCTCTATAGGAGAGGCTCTCAGGCAGAATTCATAAAGAGCTTCCCAGGCCAACAGAGAAAGTGAATGAAGGGCAGAGTAAAGAGCTGGGCGTGCTGGAGAGCAGGAAGGGGTTTCCAATGGCCACTCTCATCTGCATCTGTGATGATGTGCTCCTGTCCCTTCAGCAAACACCCTTGATAACCAAGTGTATGACTACCAGCACAGTTCCTAATGAACCTGCCCGATTCTGCGCCCACTTTTTGCCTTATGTGAGTCAGAGGTATTTACTCCCAAACCTGTTTCTGCCAGTCATACTCATTATTAAAAGTGTGCAATTTAGCTAACATTAAAGAGCTGCTGTTTCTGTGAAAATTAAGATAGATACTTTGCAGAGTCTTGACATTTTTTAGTGAGTCACTAAAAAAGCTGCAGTAGAATTAAGCTCAAGGGATCCAACTATAAAAGATGAAGGAGGATTATAAAAATCCTTCCAATAAGATTCTGCGTCAGATTGCTTTGCTGGTATCTCAACTCCTCACTCTAATTTAAAGAAACCAAAATTGGAAATCGTAAAAGATATATTATGCATATGTTTTACGCAAAAATGATAAGGAATAAAATCCAATAAAAGTCTTGGCCTTTTGGTAAAGAAATAACAAACAAATGTACATTTATATTTTGTGTTAATTTGCATAAGGCAGATTGTGTGTATGCTTCATTTCTTTAACCAATGTTTTTATCAATTAACCAGCTGCTAGCATTAGTGTGCTGGCTGAAAGTTTTCTATAGTGGAATAAAATTACAGTAGGATGAGAAAAGATCAAACTGAAGAAGTCTAGAGACTTCCAGAAGCCAGTGTAGGGCAGTTAGAGTTTATTGTGCAAATCCAGAAGCGGAAAACCACAGCCTGTCAACAAAATGCAGCCTGCAGCTGATTTTCAGAAAGTCTTGTTGGGACACAGCCATAGAGTCAGACTATACTTGTCTATAGCTGCTTCCAAATGACAGCAGCAGAATTGAATGATTGGTACAGATATTATATTCAGGTGTTCAGAAAAGGTTAGTGTGCATTTTCATCAAAAGCATAAGATCTTACCTTTCTGCATAGGCGATTCTCTCAGTAAAACCTCAGCCATTTTGGACCAAACACTGCTGTTTAGTCTCCAGCACCAGGAAAGAACAACAAATACAAAAGTTGAAGCCTCACCTCTTGAGAACACATAGAAAATGGCAACTCTGAGACCACTAGAAATTTCCTAATTCTCTCATACATGAAATCCATGATGGATTCAAGACAGGTTTTTGATTTCCATGGGAGAAGAATTTGCAAAGCTGAAGTGATCTCACCCATGATGGACAGCTGCACAGGCCTACAGAGTTGAGAGGGGATGGGGTCTATACCCAGCATCCTGTAAGCACTGAGACCCAACCTTAAGCAGTGTTACAGTGGTACAGATGCAGCTGTCTGCAGAGTAGACATTAGAGCACCCACTTGGGAGAAGCACCCAGCCCCCACCCTACCAAAGCATTCAAGAAGACATTCAAAGCCTATGGTTAACTAAGTATAAGTTTACAGACCACAAACCCAGGCTTGCCAAACTCCTGAATAGATTAATTCATTATTTCAATAGAAATGTTTGGAGAAATATGACCATTTAAAAATATACTTTATTATAAAATGCTGCAAAAAATCACACACTAAAATAACTAGACCCAATGTCTATACATCTTAATGAATTTCTACACAATTAAAATTGTCATGCTGAAGCTGTGGAGCTTTACATCGGAGTTTATACTTTCTTTATTGAGTATATTTTTATGTGCTTATCCACTACAAAAAACAACAAAGAAAAATCTATAAATTACTATAAAAGTAATTAGTTTTATCTCCTCTTTCATAATTCAAATTCATTACCTGGATTGAGTCCTTCCCCATTTCCTAATATTTAACCTTTCATGCTCCCTTCTGAACATGTAGTGTACATAAATATTATCTATCTTCACCTCTTGTATGTGTGTGTGTGTTTGTGTGTATGAGCACCCACACTTGTGCAGGACATCTTTAGAGTTGTTTACCTTGTCTTTTTGAGGCAAGATCTTTCATTTGCTTGAAGGTCACAGATTCATCTAGGATGGTGGCCAGTGAACCCAAGGAATTTGCCAGTCTTTGCCTCCCCAGCATGGTAATTACAACATGTAGCATTGTGCCTGACTTTTTTTGTAGGTCTTGAAGGTGGAACTCAGTTCCACATGCTTATACAAAAGCACTTAACAAAGCAAGTATTATCCCAGGCTACTCTCATATTCCTCCGTACACCCTCCCACGTCTGATATTCAATAAAAATGTATGAGAATCAAGAAGAAACTGAAGTCCACTGTTAAGAGCCAAAGCAACCAATAGAATTAGGCACAGGGAAGAATCCAGTTCTTAGACAAGACTTTAAAACAAATATTATAAAGGAGGAAAAGACCCTAAGATATATATTATGAAAGATGGCTTACAGATAGAAAATATGCTCAGGAAAATGTTCAACTTCATTGATTAGAGAAATAAAAGAGTAAGCCTTGGTAAGATACTATTCTCCACTTAACAGAACAACAAAAAGAAAACATACTGACATTACCAAATGTGATGTCTCCTGTGTTGTTGATGGGAAAACAGAAGTTGCAACAATGCTAGAAGATTCTTGGGCAATTCTCTAGAGTGACTTACCCTTACCCTATGTGCCAACCTTTTCATTTCTGAGCATTAGAGGAAGGAAAAGAGATATTCACACTAAGCCTGTACATGAATGTTTATCGGATTTGTCTGAAATTGTTAAAAATTGGAAATAACCAGATATCTTCCAATAGGTGAATGAACAAACATACTTCCACACCATTTAACACTATTCAGAAAGAGAAAAGAAGAAACAAACCATACGTACGATTTAGCTAAATCGCAAAGGCATCATGCTGTTTAAAAGGGGAAGTTAATATCTAATGGTCAGATACTAACATTTCACTTACATAAAATTCTTAAAATTGCAAAACTCTAATGATGGACAGATCATTATAGGGTTCTAGGGAACAGAAATGAGTAGAGTATGTAGAAAACATGTAGGGAATTCTGTTCAGCTGTGAAACATTCTGGCGTCCTGACAGTGGGGTTAATGTTGTGACCAATTGTAAGGCTAAATACATAGATATTAAGAAGGGGGAAGACAGGGGCTGAAGAGTAGCAGTTCAGAGCACTTGCTGTTCTTATAAAAGATCAGAGTTTCAGTTCCCAGAACCACTTGTAACTCCAGCTCCAGAGAATCTGATGCTCTCTTCTGACCTCCAGAAGCACCCACACATACTTGTGCATGTGCACTCACACATATATACAGAGAGAGAGAGAGAGAGAGAGAGAGAGAGAGAGAGAAGGCGAGAGAGAAGGAGAGAGAGAAGGGGAGGAGAAAAATAATATATAAACAATTGCTTGTAAAAACTGGTAATACACAAATAGGCAACGCTGTTTGGTCCATAGCCTTACGCCATCATCATTTTCTGGGTTTTCATTGTTAAATTACGCTTTCCAGGGACAAGGAAATTGCTGTGCTGTTTTCCCACTTCCTTTAAATTTGTGTGTATGTTAATGTATCTGTATGTATATGCACATATGTGTTGGTGCCCGGAGGCCAGAAAAACATGCTGAGTACCCTGAGCTGGAGACACAGAGTCACAGGCTGTGAGCCACTGTTGTAGGTGCTGAGACTCAAACTTGAGTCATCTGTAAGAGCAACACCAGCTCTTAACCACTTAGCCATCTCATTAGCCCTTATTTTTCACTTCTAAGATGACTTTAAAACAAATGCTGTTTAACATCTGGTAAATAAATACGATCAATAGGGAACCATTCTAGGAGAGAGGGGCATCAGGTAGCAATATAGTCATTTTGATAGACAGGGAATACCTATTGAAGTAGAAATGTGAGAGAAAAAATATTTTAACTTCACAAAATTAACTAGAGGAATTGGCTCTGAGAAGCCAAAGTAAAAATTAAGAAACCTTAGGGGCAGACCCCATGCCCAGAAGTAGTTGACCAACACACACACACACACACACACACACACTCAGTAGTTTCATAGATTTTTTTTGCCTAATATTGCTTTATTTGGACATATTTTGCCTTATTGGTCTTTCGTTTGTTTAGTTTGATGTTCATTTTGTGTCATTGTGGGGTTTTTTCTGTGTTCTTTCCTCGAGTGTTTTGTTTGTTCTGAGAGAGAGAGGACATGAAGTGGTGTGTGTAGAGGTGGGGTGGGAACGAAAACCGATCAAGACATATGGCATAAAAATTTCCATAAAAAGGTGTTTAAATGATGGAAAAGAAAGAAAAGGAGGAAAACCCTGAATTAGCTTGAGAGTTGGCTTTCTATATAATCACTCACATATTTCAAACTAAAATTTTACTTTTGTAAAAAAGTAGAGCTTGAGTATTCCTATAATAAGCAATCTAAATAAATATTAAAAGAAAGAAACGTGAAAGTAGTTCAATAAAAATTCCTCAAAATAAAACTCAATGAGAAAAACAGAGCAAGAAGAGGGGGAGAGGAGAGAGAGAGAGAAAGGATGAAGAAATGATGAACCATGGAATTATTTGCATGGTCAATAAAATATTAAAAAATCAATGAGTAGATTCAAAGCATAGACCTCAAATTTTTTAAAAAAATCCAAAATAGAATAATTACCTTAAAAAAATAAGAAAAACTACATCAAAATATTGGAAAAGATAAATAGAAACCCTGAAAGCAGCCAGATGGGAAATATCACATAAAAGAAACAAAGGCGAGATTTCCCAGGACATTAGTCAGAAACTGTTCAAGACAAAGACAAAATAGTCTCTTTAAAGATGACTGGGGAAGAAAATCACTCATGACTCTACATTTGGCAAAGTACATGTTGAAAACCAAGGTGACAGAAAGACTATTTCAAGATTATTTTTGAATTAAAAACAAAATTGGAAGCATTCATGACCAGCAAGGATGTCTTTCAATGTGTGTTGGGGGTTGGGGGGGATGGCTCAGCAATCCAGAGTTCAAACTGTTCTTTTTAGGACCTGAGTTCAATTTACAGCATCCATGATGGGTGGCTCATTGTCACCTGTAACTCCAGTTCTAGGAGATCCAAGATGCTTTTCTGTGTTCTTCTTCTACTTACTCTCAGATGCACATACCACCCCCCCACACACACATGTATACATACTCTCATACACATACTTAACAATGAAAGTCAATCTTTAAAAAAAGAAAGAAATTGTGATGAGTCTCTGAAGGGAGGATATTGATCCCAGATCACACATAAAGAGCTCTTAAAAGAGTAAAATGGAAGAATAAGGCAAGAAACACGTATTTTGTTATTTTTAAATATATTTATTCTTTGAAAATTTCATGCAATATGTTTTCATCCATATCCATCTTCTCCACTCACACATCCCTACTCACACAACTGTAAGTCTTATTTGTTTGCTGTTGGGGTTGGTTTTTTCATTGACTCCAGTTTGTATTGCTTAACTTCTCTTCTATGTGTGGCCAGCCATGAACTGTGGTCTACAAGCCAGACATAAGACCATTAAAGAACGCTGACTCTCCTTCAACCAGAAGCCACCAAATTGCCGACAACCCTCAGCTAGGGATGGGACTTCATGCTCATCTTCTCCACTCCATACTGGGATTTTGTCTGGCCTGAACTGCAGAAGTCTTTTGCATACTGTCGCAGCTTATCTTATAGACATCATACAACTTCCGTGAGTTCGTATGTGCAACCACTCTGCTGTGTCTTGGAAAACATTGTTCTCTTGGAGTTACCCACTACTTCTGGCTCTTAAAATCTTTCTACTCTGTCTTCCTCAAAAAACCCTGAGACTTGGGGGAGATATGTGATAGGTATACCCCACTTAGAAGTGCAGACTCTTATTCTCTGTGTGTTAACCACTTGACGGTAACTTTGTTAGTTGCCATATACTGCAAGAAGAAAGCTCTGTCACGAGAGCTGAGAGATGCCCTGAACTACAGCTATAGCAGTAAGTCATTAGTTGTTATATCAACACTATGTCCATTTAGCAGAACAATAGTAGCAAGTGCTCCACTAGAGTCTATGACCTGTGCAGCAACAGGTTCTTGCTTCTTTTAACAGTGTCAGATACGGATTTCATCTCATGGAGAAGGCCTTAGATCCAACCAGAAAATGGGTGGTTACTTCTACCAACACTCAGGCCACAACTGCATCAGTTCCTATCTTGTCAGTCCAACAGTTGCTGTCACTTGTAGAGTTCATAACATGGTGATGCTGGGTATTTTTCTCCTCTATGAGCATATAGAAACTTCTATAACGATGAAAGCTAGACAGTAGAGATAATGCTTCTGAGAGAATGCCAGCTTGATTTTTCTAAATTCTGTGATGCAAGTATGTGATGTCTTCAGCAAAAGGAAACTTATGGTGGCAAACAAAAGTATTAAAAAAAGTCCTCTAGTCTTCTTGTTAAGGGACTCCTTGGTATAACAACTCAAAAACAGGGGACCCCTTTCTGGTACTGAGGTTTTTTAATTTCTTGCATGTGATGTCTAGTGGAGTATTGTACCTACATTGTAGGGTAATTCCATTTATCCTCTTTTCATAGATGGGTATGTGTGTATTTAAGACGCTTCTCCAGTAGGTTTCCATATGGCTTTTTCTGAACCGCCTTTACCGTTAGTTATTCCTCCCCATACTTCTTTCTCTAGCCTACACTCCCACTCCTCACCCAAATTTAGCCCTTCTTGCTCCATTATTACTCTTTATACTTTTATGACTACGTGTTCCATCTTCTCTACCTTGAAAGCACCCCACTCTGGATCACTTTACTGGCCTCCATGGCTTTCAAAATGAAATACACAGAGCTAAAGATTCAAAGCTAACATCCACGTATGAGAAAAAGTACATCATTTGCCTTTTTATGCTTGAATTACCTCACTCAGAATTGAGTGCTCATTAATTGTTCCCAGCTGTATTCATTTGCCCGAGAATTTCACAATTTCATTTCCTTAACAGCTGAATAATATTCTACTGTGTAACTTTACCCCAGTTTTATTACTTACCCATCCGTTGGTAGACGTCTAAGCTTTTCCGTTTACTGGTTATTATGAATAGATAATCATCAATGAACACAGAGAACAAGTATTTCTGTAGTAAGAAAAAGTCCTTTGGATATCTGCCCAACAGTGATCTCCATAGTGGTTGAATTGGGTTTTTTGTTTGTTTGTTTCATTTTTTTTTAATCCTGGCTGTTTTGACTACCCATGATGAGATCTTAAAGAAGTTTCAATTTGCATTTAGCTAATCGCTAAAGACGATGAATTTTTTAAAAAAATGTTTCTTAGCCATTTAGAGTCCATCTTTTGAGAACTCACTGTTCAGTTTCATGCCTCATTTTTAATTGTATTGTTTTCATAATGTTTAGGATTTAAAAAAAAAAGTTTGTCTGTTCTAGATCATAACCTCCTGTCAGATGTAGAGCTGGTAAAGGTTTTTTAACATTCTATAGGCTGCCTCTCCACTCAAATAATAATGTCTGTTGATGTACAGAAGCTTTTTACTTTCATTTAGTCTTATATGTCAACTGATGATCTTAATGCTTGTGCTATCAGGATGTAGCTCATAACATCCTTTCCTGTCCCTATAATAGGTTAAACCATAGTCCCTATTTGTCCTTTATCTAATTCAAGACGGCAGATTATATGCCAAGGTCCTTGATCCAGTGAAAGTTCCCTTTTGTGCACGAAGAGGGGAATCTAGTCTCATTCGTCTACATGTAGTTATGCTATTTGAACAGAACTATTTGTTAAAGATTCTATCTTTTCTCCTGTGTATATTTTTAGCTTCTTTGTAAAAAATCATGTGGGCATACATATTTGGACTTATATCTAGATCTTCAATTCGATTCCATTAATCAATGTATGTGTTTTTAGGTAAGAACCATGCTGTCTTTACCTCTCTATTTTTGCATTATAACTTGAAATCAGAGATTGTGATACTTTCCACATTCTTTTTATTGTTCAGAATTGTTTGGGCAATCCTAGAATTTTTTGATTTCCAAATAAAATTCAAGATTAATTTTTTTCAATTTCCTGAAGACTTTGCAATGGAATTTTGATGGTGATTGCATTGAATATATAAATTGCTTCTGAAAAGGTGGCCATTTTAGCAGTAATTGTCCTACCAATCCATAAGTGTGGCAGATCTTTTCATAATTTAGTGTCTTCTTTGATTTCTTTTTTAATGACTTAAAGTTATTATACAAGTCTTTGCCTTCATTGTGTTTTAACCAGGATATTTTGAGGCTTATTGTAGAAAGAGTTTTCTACCTGATTTATTTCTCTGTATGCTTTTTGTTTATATATAGAAAGCATGTTGGCCTGTTTTCTTTATTTTAGTATCCTGATTCTTTCTTTTCTTTACCAGATGTAGAACTTTTCTAGTGGGGCCTTTTGGATATTATGTATACAATAATATCATCTGCAATAAGGATAATTTGGCTTATTTTCCTATTTATATCACTCTTATTTTCTCCACTTGTCTTATTGTTCTAGTTAAGAATGACACTGTATTGAACAGGAAAAGAGAAGGGACTTCCTTGTCTTGTTGCTGGTTTTAGTAGGAATATTTTGATGTTTTTTTGTTTTTGTTTTTGTTTTTTACTCTTTGGACTCATTGTATGTTGCACTTATTAAGTTGAAATATGCCCCCTGTGTCCCTAGATTTATCACGAAGGGATCTTGGATTTTGTCAAAGATCTTTTCTGCATTAATGAGATGATCAAGTGATTTCTGTCTTGAGTGTATAACATTTATGATTTATGTATTCTGAAACATTGCTGCACCTCTGAGATAAGGAAGACTTAATTGAAGTAGATAATCTTTCTGATGTGTTTTAGAATTTGATTTGCAGGTATTTCGTTGAACACATTTGCATCTACTTTCTTTAGCTAGATAAGTGACGATATTCTATTTTGTTGTTGCTGGATTCTTTTGTGTATTAGAGTAATATTGGCTTCATAAAAATAATTTAGAAGTGCTCTTTCTCTTCTGTTTATGGGATAATTTGAGGAGATTAGTGTTAGATTTCTTTGAGGGTCTGGTAAAATTCTGCAATATATCTATCCACCTTAAACTTGTTTCAGGTGAAAGAATTTTTAATTGCTGTTTTATCTCATGTTTTGTTATGAGTCTACTTAAATTCTTTGCTTCATTTGATTTAATAAGTCATGTTTATAAATCCATCTATTTTCCTTAGGTTTTCCAGTTTAGTGTAATATAGGTTTTTAAATTATGTCCTTACAACTCTCTGAATTGCCTCAGTATATATTGTATTGTCTCCCTTTTCATCTCTGATTTTTATTAATGTGGACCTCCTCCTTTTCTTTTGATTAATTTGTGTTTTGATTTTGTTTTGATTAATCTGGCTGAAGATTTATCAATCTTGTTAAACTTTACAAGGAACCAACTCTTCATTTCCCTTGATCTTTGTATTTTTTTATTTCTATTTTATTAATCTCATCCTTAACATTTATTATATCTTCTCATATACTCTTTTTGTGTGTTGTTTGTTCTCATTTTTAAGGTCTCCAGGTATAACATTAAATTATTAATATGAGCTCTTTCTAGTTTTTTATGTAGACAGCACTACAAACTTTCTCCTTAGGACTGCCTTCTTCGTGTCTCTCAGATTGTGGTATGCTGTGTTTAAATTTTCCTTCAATTCTAGGAATTTTTAAATTTTCCTTCTTGATCGTAACTATGATCTAATCTTCAATAGGTAGTGTGTTGCTTCATTTCCATGATTTGTGTAGTTTATACCATTTCTGTTGTTAATATCCACTTTTATTCCTTTATGGTCAAAAAGTATGCAAAGTGCTATTTGTATCCTAACCTGTTGTATGCTACTATGGTGGCTCACCAAAGAAGATAAGGTAGCATAGACATTGGTACATACCCTCCCAGACTCAGCAGAGGGAACAACCATCAGGGCCAGCACCATACTGGACAGTGGAACCTGAGCTCAGGTGTTTCTACTGATTAAGAACTCATCAGATGTGCTACTGATAGCACAGGCAGATCATTTGCAATCAAACATCCTCCACATAAACCCAATACTTGCAGACAACACAAAATACCAAGGCCTAGGTAACCTTTCCCCCAACAGTGCACAAAATGATTATTTTGAACAACTAAAAATAAACTTCTACAGCACTAATCTGTGGCCAATTTTGAAGAAAGTTTCTTAGGCTTTTGGGAAGAAAGTGTGTTCTTTACTACTGAATAAAATGTTCTGTAAATACCTTCTAGATCCATTTGAATTAAGATGTCATTTAGCTCCAAGATTTCTCTGTTTAGATTCTGTCTGGATGACTTTTCTACCGGTGGAGTATTAAAGTCTTTTACTCTCACTGTGTTTGGGTCAATCTATGAATTTAGATCTAATAATGCCTCTTATACAAAATTGGGAGCTCTTGTGTTTGCTGCATATGAGTATAGAAAATTATAATATCCTCTCAGTGGATTTTTTTCCTTTAATGAGTATGAAATGTCCTTCCTTATCCCTCCTGGTTAGTGTTACTTTGAAGTCTATTTTGGCAGATTTTAGAGTAGTTATAACTGCTTCTTTCTTTAATTCTATTTGCTTGGAATGCCTTTTCCCATCCTTTTACCCTAAGGTAAAGTGTCTGTTGCAATGGTTAGGTGTGTTCTTGAAGGCAGCAAGAAGATGGATTTTGTTTTCTAATCCAATCTGTTACTTTGTGTCTTTTAATTGTGAACTTGAGACTATTGAGACTATTATTGAATAATGTTAAATAATTCCTTTTATTTTTGGTGATACTGTGGGGTCTTCTTATACCTCTTTTGGGTTAACCATTTTTAAGATTGTATATTCCGTGTGCCATCCTGTGTTTGTTTAATCTTTTCTTTGAACTAAAGCATTTCCTCTAGTATCCTCTGTAGAGCCAGCTTCGTGGATATAAAGTCCTCAAGTCAATTTTTATCATAAGAAGTTTTTCCTTCTCCTTTGATTGTGATAGTTTTGCTGGGTATTGTAACTTGACCTGTCATCTGTGATCTTTTAGAACTTGTAAAGCATCCATTTAAACTCTTCTTGCTTTCAAAGTTTCCATTGAAAAGCCAAATGTTATTTTGAGGGGCCTACCTTTATGAGCAACGTGGTCCTTTTTTCCTGATGCTTTCAATGTAGTTTCTTTGCTCTGTGCATTTACTGTCTTTATTATGAGGTATGGGGAGTTTCTTTTCTCCTCCTGTCTCTTTGAAGTTCTCTATGCCTCTTGCACCTTAATATGCATATTTTCCTATAGATTTCAGATTTTTTCACGTGATTTTTAAAAAAATTTCATCTGTTCCCTTAACCTGAGTTTCTTCTATACCTATTATTCATAGCTTTGTTCCTTTGGAGTGTCCAAGAATTTCTAAGTTTTGTGAAATTTTTTAAAAGATTTTTAACTTTTTATTTGACTTCTATTATAGTTTTTCCTTGAGACCTGATATTCTCTGTTCTACTTAATTGACTCTTTTGGCAAAACCTTTCTATGAGCTTTTCATTTGACTTGCTGAGTTTTTCATTTCAACTTTTATTTCATTTTTTTGTGGGGTATTCACTAGAGAATATTGCTTTGACATGGGTTCAAGCCAATAAAATGTCTTTATTAGTCAGCCAGCAACTACACTGGGCATTCAGGATTCCAGTATAGCCTCAAGCCTTTTTCACGATGAGTTTTTCAGGATGAGCTTTTTACCACCAAAAAAAAAACATGTTCTGGGTTGATACACTTCAGTTAACAAGAAGCAGAAGTACAGAAGCTAAAAAGCGAGGTTAACATATTTTGAGACTTTCCCAGAACTATATGGACTTTGATAGAATAGGCCTTTGTTTTAGTTTGGGCAGGTGGTGCTGTCTATGTGCTGAGTTTTACAGCTGAAATGGAACTTCCAATATGGAGTAAGCTGTGCTAAGGTTTCAGGGCCTACTATGGTCTGGGGCCCTGTTCCAATTTTGGCTTTTTTTTCGGAGATTCTATTTCTTTATTCAATTCCATTTTCATATTTTGAATTGTTTTCATTATTTAATTCAAGTGTTTGTGTTTTCATAGTCCTTGTTCAGTCATTTGTTCATTTTTTTTCTGACTTCCTTAAACGTATAACTGCTGTTTTGAAATCACTGTTTTGTGCATTAGCTAAATTGCTTTTCTCAGGGGACATTACAATGGGGTTTTGATTTCTGGAGGAAATACATTGTTTTGTTTATTCCTGATTGTGAAGGAAAGCTTTGTCAAAGAAGCTTTTTGTAACAGTAAAGCCCCTCCCCTTTGTGGTTACATGCTGCTTGTACTTCTGCCAACAGCGTGGAGGGAGGTGTATGAGAAAGAGTGACAGTTGGAAGGCAGTTGGAGTAAAGACAGGGGTGGAGTGAGCACCAATTTGGGCTGGTGTTAGGGCAGAAATGAAATCTAGAAGCTGATGATAGGCAAGCAGGCAGAAATCACTGAGATAACTAGAGTTTATAACGTTATTGGGATAAAGGAGTTTAGAGTTAGTTTGCTTTTCTAGGCTTATATTTGTTTCCTTTCCTTTTCTTCCTAACTCTTTGAGCTAATTGAGGTTTTAAATAGTTACAAGTTAGAAATCTTTCAGCAGGGAACAGAGGGGCAGAGTCAAGTTGCCAGTGAAAAAGTAACCGTTACAAGGCTTGAAAGCTTAGATTCAGAGTCCAGACCAACACAGCAGAAAGCAGCGGCACCCACCCCGTTTTTAAAAGAAAAAAACATTTACACCTGTTGTTTATGTTTTTGCAATGCAACCTAGGCATCTAGAATTATGTCATTAGTAGTGCATCTTGATCTGGCTACCTTGCCTTTATTGGTGGTTGTTTGGACCTTGTTTGATATTACCCTCATCTTACTAGGTTGTGGACAAGCTGAATGGTGTTTAGTGTGCATCCTTGGGGCCACTGTGTGTTAGTGTGCAAATGGGGTGTCAGATGTGGTCTCAGATCAACTGTTGCTAAGTATAATTTCTAAGCCTAGGAGTAAATCTTTTGTACCTTAGAAGACTGTATGTCAGTCTTCCGAAGCTTGTAGAAAGCATTCCAGGTTCTGAAGATGGTCTGTCAGTTTGGGGTCAGACTTCATGTAGTGCCCGGCAAAGCAGTATGTAAGGTGGCTAACAGAAAGGTGGGTAGGGGAAGCAGTTTGAGGATCTATCTGGAGTTCAGGGTCAAGCTCTCTGTAGTGCCTGTGCACAGCAGAGTGGGGGATTAGATATCTATAGGCATGCAAGCAGAAGATCATATTTCTTATTTTTAATTAACAAATATAAAAAATAATTATCCCAATACCTAAACAGTAGCACAGAATTTGTGAGTGACTTGGCCATAGCAGCCTGCACAATATAAAAAAAAAGATTGTATAATATTAGATGAAAGTAAACCATGATGATTAAAGCTATATAATACAAATCTTCAGTTAATATTAAACAAAATGGGACTGATAAGATAATAGCAGATAGAAAAGGGAAATCAAATGATCAGATACCACAGGAAGAAGTAGAAGAAAGCAAAAGGAACAAAAAATAAGAAAAATACAAAAATGATAGATTTCAATATAACTACATCAATGACAACGTGTAAATTCTGTAATGCCCCTGGTAAAGCCCAAACCCATTAATGTTCTGTCTTAATGAGTTTCTTCTCTGGCACTCTCAGAATTAATTGAAGGCACTGCCATCTCTAATGATATCCTTAGCAGGAATATTTTAAAAGAAATAATGAGCATTTATTAAATCCTCATTTTACTGCATCAAGTTTGTTCCAGGCTACGCACCTCTCCACATCTCCACTTCTGCTTCCTAACACGAGACACCAGTTATCTGTTTCTCAGATTTCTACACGGTTCTCCAACTAGCCCAATTAATTCCAGTGGTTGACACACAAAAGTGATCCTTTCCACAATAATGAAATAAATCTATGTGAAACACTTCTCAAGATACAACGTTGAGTGTCTCCTGTTTAAAGGAGAATGGAGTTCTTTCGAATGGCACCGTTCTTGGCACTCCCTACTGCCTATGTAATCAAAGAGCAAACCAAACCGACGTCACTGCATCATTTCGCACTTTCACCGTTTTGTCATTCCTCTCCTCATTCAGGGCCACCATCCTTCATGACCTTTTGACCTGTCTGACCCTTCCTATCCTTAGGGTTTGACCAAACTGAGGTGTCACCCCTTACTTCTCCCCACACTACCCGTATTTGTGCTCCACATTACAGCCCACATTTACGTTTACAGGACACCCTTAAAGAAGCAAAAGTGCCCAGGGCAGTCTGCTGTGGTTTTCTCCATATTACTATTTTCTAGTATCTTCTATGTAATGAATTATAGGAAGCAGGGACAATCCATGCGTGCTATTAGGCCTTTAAAAGCGTACCCTTTGCTCCCAAGGTCCTATTAATGACCTCATAGGAGCAATTTATTTGCAGTGTACTCAGTTACTAAGGTAACTAAATAGCTTTTTACTGATCAGTGCTAGCATCGTTTGCTTAATAACAACTAGCAAATGCTACGGCACAGTTCTGTGGCTACTGCACTACCGGTAATAGACTTATTTAAGATTAAGCTCCAGGGGAGAAACAGATTTTACCAGAATACGCTATAATTGTTCATGTATCCACTTATATCTACAGAAACATCAGTATTTTCCCATTATTTTTCAATTAAGGGAAAAGCAAACCAACAGAGACAATCCATTCCATTCATTCAGTCCATCCATTCCTCCCAGGAAACTCTCCTTTTTGGTCCTGTTTGAATGGTCACAGCCCACAGTTCTTAGGCTCAGCCTGCCTTGATCAGTAACAACTGCTCTCATAGAGGCGTATCATAAGGAGATGGCTCAGTGGGTAAGACCACTTGCTGAGCAAGCATGAGGACCTGAGTTTGTGCCACCAGACCCATTAAACAGTTAGATCTGGCTATGTGAAAGCCTGTAAGCTCCGAATTGTAGGCAAAAGAGACAAGAAGACCCTTGGGGGTATCTGGCCACCCATTCTGGCTGGAAAATGGCAAGCTTGGTTCATTCAGTTAAAGATACATTTCAAGGAAATAAAGTGAAGGGATTAATGGATGTCTTCCTCTGGCCTCTGTAGACACACTCATCTGCACACATATGTGCACATTCACCACACATCCATATGCACACGCGTGCGCACACACACCCCCACACACACACACAAAGAAGGAAGAAGGGAAGGAAGGAAGGAAGGAAGGAGGGAGGGAAGGAAGGGAGGGAGGGAAGGAGGGAGGGAAGGAAGGGAGGAGGAGAGAGAAAGAAAAAAGAAAAGAAGAAAGGAAGAAAATGAAAGAAAGAAGGAAAGAACTAAGGAAAGAAAGAAAAGAAAGAAAGAAAGAAAGAAAGAAAGAAAGAAAGAAAGAAAGAAAGAAAGAAAGAAAGAAAGAAGGAAGGAAGGAAGGAAGGAAGGAAGGAAGGAAGGAAAGAAAGAAAGAAAGAAAGAAAGAAAGAAAGAAAGAAAGAAAGAAAGAAAGAAAGAAAGAAAGAAGTGGGAAGTAGAAAAGAGAGGGAAGGAAGGAAAATGTCTTTCACAGGCCAGAACTGCCAAAGATTTATTTTCTCACAGATTTCAACAAGTCTCTTGTAGTCACTAAGTACTTGTCTTTGATATTTCTTATTGTTGCTACCTATAGAGAAACAAAATAGTAGATAGAGAGACAGGCAGCCCCCAGTTGGGCACTGAGAGGTTAGCTGAGGCCATCCCTCCCTACCCTGTGGTTCTAAGATGTATGTGAGTTTCTAGTATGGAACAGGGCACCAGAAAGGAGTATCCCATTCAAAAGGATGCTATCCCACCCTTTCAGGGCACTCCCTTTAATCTTAGCTTCATGGTGACTTTAATAGTCCGTTTTAGGGCTCTTCAAGGACAACTGCTTCTCAGGTATGAGGAGCATGATCCAAACTATAGGTTCTGTGGTCATGAGCCCAATCAAATGCTCCTTGAACTATGGGGTCAGGTTTCTGATCACTCACCCTGTTGTGTAGGTTTCCATACCACTTAAGAACTCTTCAAGTACCAGAGGGTAATGAATGATGCTGACATAGCTTAGGGGTGAGAGAAGGTAAGCACAGCCCTTGGATAACTTTCTTGTTGGGAGAAGAGAAAGCTTCTCTTGCAGAGCAGAAAGTGCCCAATAGCAACTTGATACAGAGTAACTATTTGCTCTCAAGAACAAGTTATTTAAAAGAAAATGAAAAATACTTTGAAATTTCCTCTTCCCACATCAGAAAAGTTATCATTGAGAAAACAAACAAGAGTAAAAATAATAAAATGTAAAGCAAAAAATAAATGAACAAGAATGTTGTATCTGGGAAAAGCTGCTCCCAGAATCTAAGTTGTTAAACAAAATCCCCAGTGGCAGAGGTGGGATGCCTAGTTGTTTGTCAGGGGAGCTCCAGAGGCTGCCAAAGCAATACAAGTTCTTGCTGTTCTTTTTTTTAATTTATTTATGTGCATAAGTGTTTTGTCTGCATATATGTGTACCATGTGTGTGTCTGGTACCCACAGAGTCCATAAGAGAGTCCCCTATCCCCTGGAACTAGAATTGCTCTTAAGAGCTGAGCCATCTCTCCATCTCCTTGCTACTCCTTTTGGTTCCCAACCAGAACTAGATGATCAGATCTACGGCTGAAGACACCACATACCTTGTGTGTGTGATACAGAGAAAACAAACTGAAACTGAGCTGGAATTTTTCTCCTTCCCAACCACTTGGACTTTTATAGTCCCAGAAGGTGCTGTTCAGTTTATAGGAGGTGGAAATGCTATCAGTTGCCTTATTCAGCTGATAATCCTATGAGCTGTGAGACCAGCTGGTCATGTAAATGTACCCACTCGTGTGATAGTGGCCCTACAGTTAGGAGAATAACAAACCTCTCTCTGATTGGATTTGAGGTACTAGGAACCTGGTTAATAACCCTTAACAGCAGAGACCACAGGCCCTGGGAGAAACTGATTACTGCTTTTAGCTAAACTGAGACAATGTCAAGCTGCTTTGAGAATATTTATGTTTGTACCCATAGCTAAACTTTACTGTTAGCCTTAGTCAGAGAAGCTTCTCCTTCCAGTGAAATGTAGTAAACACGAAGATTCATGGTTGAACAAGGTGCTGAGTACAAGTGATAGATGTGTGCTCGGCTCTCAACAGGACATTTATACCACCCCATCTAAGGACTGGGGGACATTTTCAGAAGAGGGCCTGGAAAAAGTGTAAAACCAGAAAAATAAGAAGAACAGAGAGGTAACATTTTTCTGGGCAAAACAAAGCCATTCCGATCACAGTCTCACAGCAACCGTGGATGTCTCTACTGTGTCATCAGATTGGGTCAATCGACAGTTAGGCATAAATGAAGGAGGGGCCGAAGGTCCCTACCCCTCACCCCTGAACTATTTACTACTGTTAAATTCAAAGAGGGAGGAAATCATTGTCTCTCTCATATGCCCACTAAAGTCCCAGCCGGGCTCCAATAGATGATTTCAATCCAATTGTCACACAGATGGTCCTGGGTAAACTAAAAAGGACCACGGAACAAAACCAAATATCATGAAACTGGGATAGAAGAAAAATCAAAGAAATTGTGTGTGCCTGTGTGTGCCTGTATGTGTGTATGTGAGGGGGGGTAATCAAAGTACATTATACGTGAGCACAAAACTGTTAAATAACAAAATTAGTTATTTAAAAAAAAGTAATGCAAACCAAGAGAATAAATGCTGAGCAGAATTCACAGAAAAGGGACCCATGTATACTTCTCATGGGAATATGAATTAGATCCACCACTGTGGAAGTCAATACAGGAGGTTCCTCAAAACGCTAAATGAGATAATTTATTTTAAAAGTCAACTTGCCATAACCACCTGACAAGGGAGTTTTGAATAAGGAATTATCTAGATCAGATTAGCCTGTGAGCAGGTCTGTGGAGAATTGTATTGTTAATTGAGGTGGAAAGATCCACCCTGAGTGTGGGTGGATGCTTTTCAGGCACTAGGCTCTGTCTAAGAGTGGAGAAAGCCAGCTGAGCAGAAGCTGCAGGAAAGCAGGCATGCGGTCACTCTCTCTTACCTCTTGACTGTTATGATAACCAGATGAGCTACATGAATTTCTGCCTTGACTTCCCATCAAAGATGGACGATAGCCTGTAACTGAAGAAAAAGCAACTCTGCTTCCACTAAGTTGTTCTTTGTCAGGATATTTTATCACAATAAAAATGAAACTAGAACAGCAAAACAAACCACCAGAGAATGCAGCTTTGCCAGCCCTGAGTATATACCTAAAGGAGTCAAAATCAGCATATGGAGGAGATATATGGACATCATGTTATTGTGACACTATTCACAAAGACAACTTATGGCAAGAGCCTAGGCATCTATCAATGGAGGAATGGAGTTTTACAGTGTGATGCATACACACATTATCTATACGAGTAAAAATGTACCCTTAAAAAATTATTTATTGAAACGTGTGTGTGCTTCCAGAAATCATCCTGTTAAGTAAATTAAGCCAGATCCATAAACACAAATATGTTTTCTGTATATTCGACAAGGGTATAAAAGTATAATGATGAGTTAAATGAGAATTTTAAATGTAAGTATATTCAATAGAGGGCTGTGACAGGAGATGATAACAGGTGTGGATAGTATATGGTCTATACAAGTCTGGAAATGAAATGCTGAGACCCATTATTTTAAACAGCTAATATGTTTTAAGAAAAATAAACAAGGCCTGGGGTATAGCTCAGTGTTAGAGCACACTCCTATCACTTGTGACATCCTGGGTTTATGTCACAATACTACAAGAAATATTTCATCACCTTTATATGAAGAGTTGCTGGTTTGGGAAAACTCAAAGTAGAAAACTGATGCAATAAAGGAATTTCTAATAAATTTGCTTAGGAAATATTAAAGTACACAAAGAATTTATCTAAAGGAGCGTCTTACCACCAATAGTCTTGGAGATAATAGTATACTAGCCAGGCTTGTTAGAAATTTAAGGAAGGAATATTTTGTACAGTAATTGAAGTGTGGAGTTGCTGAGAAAGTTTCTACTAATGTTTATTCACCAAGAGTGACTTCCCATTAAGCTCCATTCCCACAACAAAAAGAGACAACCCTGACTCCCCACCAGCCATTCAGCCCATTCTCATATCAAAGAACATGTCTCTAACATCAGCACAAGGGGGCAGCTCAGGGTCACAGCCACCATTAAGTCCTTGTCTGTCATTAAGTCCCCTGTGCTCTTATCTGACAAAGCATAATTCTGTCAGGTGAGCAAAGTAAACCTGGATAACAACTATTTGAAAAGAGCAATTCTGGTACACTTAAATAAGCATGGAAACATCTTTTCTGTGTAAATTTCCCATCTGCTCAAGTAGCCAGATGTGCAGTCTCCGTTAAAACTGTATAAGCACAGGGGCCTGGACCTGATGGCAGTGTGTGTGGAATGCATGAGACTAAGTCCTATATCAGCTGGTAGAACTTTCTGTTCAAGGATAGCTTATCTGAGCATTAGCCAGAGCTAGGTGTAGACGATTGCTAAAGAGCTTTTTCTTTACTAATCTCTAAGTGCGTGGAGTGATTTTTTCTCTGGGAAGGCATATTAATTCTGTAACAGTACAGCTATAAATGGCTGCTGAGGGAGAGAAAAAAAGTTTTCTCCAGGGTTAAGCCTTGTGATAGGTTATCAAGTCTACACATATGTATCCAAACACCACTAAATGGACTCAGTAGTGTGTGTGTGTGTGTATGTGTGTGTGTGTGTGTGTGTGTGTATGTGTGTGTGTAACAATAAGAATTAAGAAGAGGTTATAAATTTAGTAGGCAGGGGACACGGGGGAAGTTGGAGAGGGAGAGGGAGTAAATTATGTAAACGTTATATTCATGTATGAAATTCTCAAAAAACTGAAGTTTAAATTAAAGAAAGTATTCTAGGAGACAAATCAAGATTCAAAACCTCCAGTAGTCTATCTTTACCCATGTTTGACATGCAATAAGATGATGGTCTGATGTAGAGCAGAGCTGAATTAGGTAAACATTGCTATCTTCAATTTTACCTTCTTTTGAGTCTTCACAAAGTACTTGCTTTAGTTTAGAACTCACGCTCCTGTGACTATTGATTCCTCCTCAGTCATAACTGAAATCCATTTAGGTGAAAACAAACTCCGGTATTTAAAGACAAGGAACTCCTGCCTTGCCTTGCTTTTCCTCAGTAGCCATCTGCTAAGCTAAGAGAAAATAAAACCGACCCAGGACTGTGTTTTCACTGCAGTGTATCCACAAATTTCGGAGAGATTGAAACTAAATATCATGTGCTTTTTTAGACTCTTTCACAGGACTGATCAACATACTGACAGACATTATTTGGAGATTCACTGGAGAATTCATGGCTCCTGACCTGGTGTGCAGAGTTGTCCGCTATTTGCAGGTATGGAAATCACCTCCCCAGTCTGATGAGCCACAGTGAAGCCAACATCAGCTCTGGCAATAGCGTGAGAGAAATAACTATTAAACGTTTGCTCATGTGCAACTGATCACTTCCTTCTTCCTAGGTGAAAGAACAAGCATGTTTTCTATTATGTCTAAGAATGGGTATTACTTTTGCTACAAATCATGCATATGCAAAGAAACAATTAAGTACTAACAAGAAAGTGCTGCTCTGAGTGAAAACAGTACTAAGTAGTAGCACTTTTGACTGGTATAGCTAAATAATTTCCAAAAGCTTTGTCAATATTTACTGATTAACCCCAAAGTCTCTTCAACCAGAGAAATGTTAACTAGGGACCAGATAATAAATATTGATCACTCGATTACACATAAAACACTTTCTCAATTATCTATTGGCATTTGAGCTCCTTTTCTAAATTATCGCCTTTCTTCTCTTATTTTGTAACTGGGTACTTGCTATGTCTTCATCTTTGCTAAGATCTACTATCAAATCTCTATACACAGGGCATGTGGACATGCTTCAGTACAAGCTACATATGTGGATAATATGTGTACGTAATTTACAACATAGCATACAATGATGTGAACAGGGCTGAGGAGAGGCTCCATGTGTAAAGTGCTTGCAGTGCACTCATGAGGAGCTGAGATCTTATTCCCAAAATCCATATAAAAGCTGAGCAAGATCATATGCATCTGTTACCTCAGCAGTGGAGGGACAGAGACATGCCACCTCCTGAAGTTTACTGGCCAGCCAGTCTAGCCAATCAGTGAGCAGTGGGTTCAGAAGCCCCTGTACTCTGAAATCATATGATTATTTACCATTAATACATTTTTGTACTTATGCAGTTTTAGAGTCTAAATTATTTCAGCTTTACATTGCCTTCTTAAAGTCCACTTGTTAGAGATTTTAGGATATCTGAATCCATATTCAGAAGGAAGATTATGGTTTCATTCATTTTATTACTTTCCAGCTTTGTGATGTTTGTTCTATCGACAGAAGAGAAACAGAGAATTGTTGTGATGTTACTATTTTATTGTGCTCTGAATATAACTTTAAAAGGAGTTGTTGTGGAAGTTTTGTTATGTATAAAATGTTTTATGCACTGTTGGATGAGGGGCTAGCCTAGGTCTTGGCGTTCTGTATTGTTTACAGGTGTTAGATTTCTGTGGGAGATGTTTGGTTGTTTATGATCTGTACCTGAGGAGTTCTGAATCAATAAAACATCTGGGCTCAGATGCTCGGGGTTTCACTGTCCAGGACGGCTCTTGCCATGATGGTGGATCACTCTGCTGAGGTCTAGCAGGATTTGAGCCCATGAATATGCCTCCTTGTTTCCTTACTGAGCTTGCCACAGCAATGTACTACTACAAATGGTGCCCAACCTGGGACAGGACATCATGACAGCTAACCCAACGTGGAGACAAGGAAGAAGATCAAGAACTCCAGACCTCACAGAGTCTGGTAAAGTATGCTTAGGGCAACTACTAGAGGATAGAGATTAAAGTGTTAATTGAGTATTAGGTATTAAGTATATTAGTAAGGTATTAAGTAATTAAGTAATTAGTATAAGGTTTTAAGGCTCCTGAAGGAAGAGAAGAGAGAGAGAGAGAAGGAAATATGCCTCTATGAAGAGAAAAGACTGTGGAATTAATAAATAAATGAGAAAAATCCTCTGAGGTGAGAGCCACAGAATGGAGGCCCTTAGAGATAAGATGGGAGCAGGAAAAAGCAAGATTCTTAATGCTTTTCCTGATCATGGAGCCAAGGCTCCCTCCTGCCACTGGTGGTAGCATACTGTTTACAAACTGACTTTTCTGATAGCTGTATTTTATGTGTATGAAGCTCAATATGTTGTGCTTGAGATCTATGGAAGGGGTGGTATGTTTCCTGTAGCAGTAGTGAAAAAGAACACCAAACTTCCTGAATGTTTCAACCAGAGATTCTTCCCACCAGCCCAGGACCCCCTGCTGCTGTGGAAGCCTCAGCTTGGAGCCAAAAAGCCAAGCAGCTTTAAACCGAACAGTTCTTCTTTTCTTTTCTTTTTTTTTTTTCTGCAAACCTGATAACAAGAGGTCCTGATAAAGACACATCTGCTATGATGATGAGAACTCCATCCCATGAGGGAACCCTTACTGTAGACGAAGTGACCAGTTATTTTTTCAGCAATCCAGACTCTATCTTTAAATTGCAGTGTTTCCTCAGGGTCAAGACACAGAAACTATCTTTTAGAACTGGCCAAGGTTGTATTTCGTATTGGTAGCCAAACTTGGTCACCCAGGTGGACTGGTTTTGAAGGCATGAAGGAGTCACAGGCTTGACACTGTGAGAGCCCAGGAGAGGCCAATGGCGAAGGTGCAGCCTTGGTAGCAGTTGAAGGCCCAGATGAAGAGATCATGTAAAGAAGTTGAGGCTTGGCACAATGAAGAGAGCCCAGGAGAGGCTTTTGGTGAAAGTGCAGCCCAGTTGCAGCAAGGGACCCCAGTAGTTTTCAAGATGCCAGTACCATGGAATGACCACCAAGAGCAGCAGCAGCAGTGGAGCAGAGCCTTCCAGCCAGAGCCTGGAAGACAAGCTGTGTGTGCTGCAGAGTGCAGGACCAGACCTAAGCCCTTTGGAGAAGCTCATAAGACCATGAGTGAATTCCAGATAATCGGACATTGATAGTTTTTCTGCTGTCCAAAGACATTGTGAAAACTTAATAGAAATAGATATTTGGTTTTATTTGGTCCGGTAGATTAGCAACTCTCATGATTGTTCCTGTTGTAAATAGTGCTGCTGGTGTAGTGTTAAATTGTGTTGTAGAGATAAAACAACAGAAAAGAGGAAATGTCACGGAAGTTTATTTTTAGTTGTTTTTAAAATAATTGTTTTTGTGCACTGTTGGAAAAAGAGCTGCATAGGCCTTGGTATTTTGTATTGTCTGCAGGTGTTGGATTTCTGTGAGGGACGTTGACTGGTAATGATCTGCATATGCTATTAGTAGAACACCTAAGGAGTTCTGAGTCAATACAAACACCTGAGCTCAGATACTCAGGGTTCCATTGGCAGTATGGCACCGGCCATGACAGTGGTTCCCTCTGATAAGGTCTGGCAGGGTTTGAGTCTATGAAAATGCGTCCTTGTCATCCTCGCTGAGCCTCCACAGCAGTGTACTACAAGGAGATACTACAGAAGGATGGTATTTTCTTAGAGTGAGTTTGTTACAAATTCATGCCAGGGGTACAATTGTTAATATGCAGCACTCACATGATAAATGTCTTCCATATTCTAATTGAGAATATTTTTGTGTAGAAAATTGATTTTAATTACTGTATCACTAATTGTATCAATAATCACTGAGGTACAAATTGTATTAAGACTTGGTTGCTTAAAACATATGTATTTATCCTTTCATAGTGTCAACTAGTCAAAAATTCAAAAATAGATTGGTTGGACTAGATCTAAGCTAGCCAGAAGACTCCATCACATGATTCATGGCATTGAGCCATTGGAGGGCAGATCTGGGACTAGACAATTCACTTCCAAAGTGGCTGTTTACATAACTGGTACCTGAGGTGTAGTCTTGGCAGAATGTTCACTTTCTCTCCAATGGGCCTCTCCACAGGTGCTCAATAGAATCCTCACAATAAACAACTGGATTTCCCAAGAACAGTCTGTCCTAATGAATGAAAAACAAATGCCAATGCATGAAATAGTCTCAATAGTAATAGATCTCTACATTTTCCTTTTATACAATCCAACTCTGAATCAGTGTAGAAAAGAGAATGACCAGAGAGCCTGAAACCAAGAGGAAAAGCTTATTGGGATATATTGGAGACTGGCCACCACACAGACCTTCGCTCTTTCCAAAAGCATATTTATTATCCATGCTTTTTTCCAATTTTAAACTGTGACCAAGAAGAACCACATTGGTAAGAGTTCTTTCAATTATACTTGTAAAGAATTCTAAAATAATAGTATCTAAGATGCATATTAGCAGGAAAACTTCAGTGATTCTCTCCCCTATGATGGCAGCGGGAAATGTCAGAAAGTTGCTGGAATGAAGTTTTTTTGGGTTCTGGAAATTAACCAAAGACTTGCAGCAGCCGAGGAGCGCTGATAAGAGGGCAGCTGACTGGAGGAGCAGTGAGCTTTGTGGTGTTCTAGCCTTCATTATTTCCATCCTGCAGTGTCCATCTCTGTGGTGGCCTTGAAAATTAACAGCTTTCCTTCACAGTAAAAACAAAAGTTCTGGCAGCTTTGGAGAGAGCAGATCTGGGGTAGAGCCCTTTCAAAGCCTTTTCCCCAGAGAGCAGCCATTATTCGAAGTGTCTGGCAGTCCTTTGGAAGACTGGAGTCACAAGGCTGTCTGTCTTTTACCTTACTCAGAACTTTTCCATTGCCAAACTCTTTTCGCTCTGGATATTTGTCAAAAATAATTACAGGAAATTGATTAACTTCATAGAAGCCTAAGTTATGAGATAACTGTTGAGGAAAACAATAAATGAAATAAAAATTTATGAAACATAAATTGAGTAGTGACACCCTTACAGGAGCTTTGAAAATCTCTTCCATATTCCTAAGACCCTAGAAGATAAGTGCCTGCCCTGGACTGTGCAGTTGTCAGGAAGAAATGATATGGCCTAAAGCTATTGCTGTTGATGGAGAAGCCTGTCGAAGTTCAGCATCTTTTCACAATTAAAAAGAAATGTTTGAGAAATTAGGAACAGGAAGAAAGAAACTCAACATAAGAAACGCCATATGAGGCAGGGCCGTGGCTAACACCATATTCGACACTGATGACAACTCAATGCTCCTTTTCTAAGATCAGCAACAGATAAGGACCCCAGCCTTGCCACTTCAACCCAACTGGAAAGATGGAAAGACTGCCAACCAGAAAGACATAAAAGCTTTGAAATTAGAGATGTAGTAGCAAAACTGTCTCTAAGGAACCTGCCAGAAAGACAGAATTAATAAATAAAGCCAAAATTTTGCAGAATATAAAATCAAAATGTATGTCGACATACAAAATTATTCAAAAATGAAATAATTAAACTACTCTACTTATAATAACTACAAAAACACATAGGACTGTATTTGAGTAAGTATCTGGCAGGCTTACAAACTACAAATTAAAAATCTATAATGAAATAACTTAAAGAAAAAATAAATTAAAGAAGACACAAGTAACTAGAACGATAACTAACACTCATGAATTACAAGAAATGTTTTCCCTAAAATTGATTTAAATGATCTACAGATGCAACGTAATCCACAATGTAATCCAAGCAAATTTACAACCACATTTCTCATACAAATAGAAACTACAACTAAAATACATATAGAATCACAAAGACCCCAATTAGATGAAGCAAGATTGAACAAGGAAATAAAAGCTGTATCAGTCAGACTGCTTGATTTAAAAAACACATGGTAACATCATCTACTATTCATGGGTTAGTGTTAATCGGTGTCTTTAATTCCAGGACTGCACTTTTTATGAAATCAGGTGCACCAGAGTTTGGCAAATACATATTTAGGATTGGATTATAATGTTTTGGATAGTTGTTACTTAATCGGGATGAATTGATCAGCTTTATTTCTTCCTATTACTTTCAGTTTGAAGTCTATTCTGTTAGATATGAGAATAGAGACACCTGCCTTCATCCTAGTCCCATTTTCTTGGAATACTTTTAAAAAAAAAATCCTTTTACTTTAAGGTGATACCTTTCTTTCAAGTTCAGATAAGTTTCTTGTAGACAATATAAAGACAGATTTATTTCTCAACCCATTTAAGTAGCCTGTGTTTTAAAATTAGAGAACTTAAACCATTAATATTGTTAGAAAGTATTGATTTCAGATATTTTGTTTTGTTTTGCTGTTTGTGTTCTTAGTTGTACTTAGTGTTTCAGTAGTGGCTGCATTTGTTGTCTTTCTAGAGTCTGTTAGCTGTGCTTACTTCTCTCCTCAGTCTGAAGTAATCAAGAAATTAGAAATTCAAAGAAAGCAACTCAACATAATTTCTAATGGGGTTATTGAATTTTTCAATGCTGTCTTCATTGCCATTTGAGTTCTTTTTGATATTTCTCTCTTTTTATTGAATTCAGTTTTCAAATCCTGGATTTTCATCAATTCATTCATTCATCTGTATATTTGTGTTTTCTTGAGAATCATTCAGGCATTTATTACTATTCTTTTTAAGTTTGTTGAACTATTTGTGACTTCTCCTAATGCCTTGCATTCTTTAATGAAGTTTTTGATTGATCTTCTGAGTTCTGCGCTCTAGAATTCATTTAGGTAATTCCCATCGGAGAAAATTTCTAGAGGAATGATTGATTTGTGGGAAATGAACTGCCTTGACCTTTTTCGTTGTTTGTGTTTTTATAGTGAGACACGGCCATGTGGCCTTCTTCCTTTGTTTATGTTTCTGATGTAAGATCTTAAATTTGCAAACTGAATACAGGCACATAGAAAAAGATCATTCACCGTGATCACATTAGCTTTATCTCAGAAATTTAATGTACATAAATACATTATGTACATAAGTACATAAGTATGTTATGTACATAAGTACATAACAGTAGTATACTACTGTTGTGGCTCATCAAAGAAGACAAGAAAGCATTCTCATAAATGCAAACTCTTCCAGACCTCAGCAGAGGTCAATTGGCAATGGAACCCAGAGCATCTGAGCTCAGGGGTTTTTATTCATTCTGAATTCCTCAGGTGCAGATCATTTGCAATCAAACATCCCACACAGAAATCCAACACCTATAGACAATACAAAATTTCAAGGCCTGTGCATCCCTTTTTCTGACAGTGCACAAAAACAATTATCTTAAACATAACTAAAAATAAACTTCCACAACACAGAAGTCAATAAATGTATTAAATCATAAATGGACTTAAAGATAAAAACTATACGATCATCTGAATAGATATAAATAAGGATTTTGACAAAATATCCAAAATACCTTTATGGTTAAAAAAAAAAAAAGTCCTGGATAGAGTAGGACTAGAGGAAACACACCTAACCATAATAAGGGCTGTATGACAAATCCACAGGCATCACCATTTTAAATGAATGAAACCTTAAAGCAACCCCCTTGAAATCAATAACGAGACAGAGCTGTCCACCTGTCCACTATCACTACTCCTTTTCAATATAGTGCTTGAAGCACCAGCTAAAGCAATAAGAAAAGATAGGGAAATTAAAGGGATATAAATAATGAAAGGACTATTCAAACAGTCCCCGTCTTCAGATGATGAATTAAATACAAGAGATATCAGAATTTTCATCAGAAAATTTCTAAAAACTATCAACAAGTTCAGCAAAATGACAGGCTACTGAATAAACTTACAGAAACCAATAACCTTTCTGTATTCTAACACAGACATGCTGAGAAAGAGATTATGCACCCACCCACATTCACAATAGCCTCAAAAATATCTAGTAATAGATGTTAAAAAAATGAAGTAAAAGCCCTCTAAAATGAAAACTTTAAATAAGTGAAGAAAGAGATTGAGAAAGATACTAGAAAATGGGGGGACTATGCTCATTGTTGGGTGGAATGACTATTGTGAAAATGACAATTCTACCAAGAGCAATTTACAGATTCAACACAATCCTAATTGAAATCCCCACAACGTTCTTCACATAAGTAGGAAAAAATCCTCAAGTTCATATCTGTATTCATTAGGATTCTACAGAAAATCATAACTAATTATATATATACACACACATATGTATAATGGGATTTGTTAAAGTGGCTTTCAGACTATGGTCCAGCTAGCCCAACAATGACATCTCCTGATGGAAAGGCCAAAAATCTGGCCATGGTTTAATACCTGGAGGTGGATGTCTCAGCTAGTCTTCTGTGTTTAAGCAATGAGCTGTGGACCTGAATAGAGAGTTCTCAATAGAAGAAATTAAAATGACTAATAAGTAGCACAGGAAATATTCATCATCCTTAGCAATTAGGGAAATGCAAATTAAAACAACCTTGAGATTTCATCTCATCCCAGTCAGAATATTAAGAAAACACTGGGTAAGAAATGCTGGTGAGTTTGTGGGGAACTGGAGAACCTGCATTCATTGCTGCTGGTATTGCTAACTGATACAGCTGCTCCGGAAATACTATGAGGATTTTTAAAAGACTAAAAATAAATCTACCACCACACAGCTAGACCACAGCTTGGTATATGTCCAATATTCGCCCAGTCATGCTCACTGCTGCTCTATTCAACAACAGTTAAGAAATGGAAACAACCTAAGTGTCCTTCACTCATTAATGAATAATGAAAATGCAGTATGTATCCCCAATGGAGTTCTACTTGGCTATAACGAAAAATGAAATCAAAGATTTTCCAGGCAAATGTATGGCAGTAGGTATGTTTTACTGAGTGAGGTAATTCAGGCTCAGAAAGGAAAATCTCATATTTCTTCTCTAATTTGTGGTTCTCAGCTCCAAATCTATAGGTGTAAGTATATAACCTGGAGTAGTTACAAAATCGGGAAAGCAGGCTGTGGGCGCTGTGAAGAGAAAAGTAGGGAAGGGGTAACTTAAATTGAGGAGGGAGGAAGGAAAGCAATACAGAAGGAGAGGGAGGGGAGGAGTAAATAACACTATGGATGCGTTAAAAAGACGTAGGGAATCATTACTGTATTTGCCTAAACTAATAATGTATATAACCCTCCCCTCAAGAGACATGAACTATCTAATAAAATTCTAGTATCATTTATGAAATATCCTCTCTTGAGTTGCAGATCAGAGGGGTCCATGAGACCCTCAAAACATTGCAGGCTATTGCCGCTCCCTGTGGATGTCTCCTATAGCTTGAAAGTAAGGTATTTTTGCTGAATTCATGCTGCACTCCAAATATAAGTCTTGGAGTAACTAAGCTGGGACTGATCCAGATGCCTCATCCCTGAGGAGTGGCTCTCATAATATCAGAATGTGCTATGTACGTTTCCAAGGGAAAGAAACATTCTGTAGTCCTACTCAGCTATAAAACGTATTAACCACAAGAAGAACTTGGCTGGCAACATTTCCACAATGGTGGGGTTGTGGCATTTTCATCTTATGGGCTACCAATGTCTGTCTAATTGGATTTAAAATCTGCTAAATATGAAGGAACTTATACCTGGTTCTATGAACCTAGCTAATGATTTATGGATAGTGAGGTCATAGACCTGGGATGAGAACTTACTACTGCAACATTCATAAGTCAGTGTAATTTCCTAACTGCACTCTAAATACTTATCTTTATACCCACAGATAAGAGTAGATCTCATGCCTCATTAAAGAAACTTTTTTTTTGCATAAAGAGACTAGTATTGAAAGGCATAACTAATCAAATTCAGAGAACAATTGTCTCTGGGTTTCCAGCCCCAACTGATACATCTACAATACAACCTCTACACTTAAGGCTCAGGGAATATTCACATTTTTGAAGAGGGAATGGGGGAAAGATTGTTAGAGTCAGAAGACCAGGGATGTCCATTGTGAGATTGTGCATTCTAGATATGACAGGGAAGCTATACCCATAAAACCTCAACATGGTTGCCTAAAGAAGGCCTGAAAAGTTTCAATAACAGTTGACATCCCAACACAGATGGAGGGAATCCCATCGAACTCCCTATAAGCAATTAATAACTGCTGTGAGGTATGTGTCCCCTGATTGGTTATCCCATACTAAGTGGCCAGCCTCGGGAACATGCACATGCAGGCAGCACTGACCTGACGCAGAAGGTTGTTTGTATATATATTTATTCATTTACATGTATACATGACAGTGGTTGAAGAAGAAGAAGCCATGAATTAGGAGAGAATGGACAGGGAATTGGAGGGGTAAGAGGGAGTAGAGAAAGGGGTATATGTTATAATTATATTTTAGTTTTAAGAAATCATAATGAAGTTTTAAGAACCAAAGTACATTGTACTTCTGAAAAACCAGATGTATAGACCAATGGAACCAAGTAGAAATCAGCAAAATAAATGTATTTGTGTTCAACTGATTTTCAGTAATGATGTCAGAAATACACAAAGGGGAAAGGTTATGCTCTGCAGAGAATGACACTGGGAAAAGTGGATGTATGTGAAGAATGAAATTAGACCTTTACCTTATGCCAGATACACAAATAAACTCAAAATAAAAATGCATTAAAAATTTAAACAGAAGACTTAAGATTGTAAAATTACCAAAATAAAACATATGACAGAAATCTCCATGGCATTTGTCTCTAACTGAGAAATTTTTCAATATCATCTTAAAAGCACAAGTAACAAAAACAAAAACAGACATATGGGGATAAATCAACCTAGAAAATGTTTCTGCCTATCAAAAGAACAAGTAAAGTGAGACAACAACCTATAGTGTGAGAGAACAGAGAAGGAAACCAGAATCTGATACTTTTTAAAGGCATTGCTGTCAAGAGCTAGAGAGACGGCTCTGTGGTTAGAAGCATAGCCTGCTCTTTCAAAGGAGTCCAGTTCAGTTCCTAGAACTCACTATGCAGCTCGCAGCTGTCTCTACCTCAAGTTTCAGGGTCCCAACACCCCTTTCTGCTTTCCTTGGGCCCTGCATGTATGTGGCATTCATACATTCATACAGGCAAAGCACACACACACATAAAATAAAGATAACTCTTAAAAAAGAAATATTGCCAGGATATATAAATAATCAAGGCAAGTCAAGAATGAGGGCTGCAGTTCAGGTCTAGTGGGATTATGTCCTTCCAGATTTTATACGATGAAAAGTTGGGCAGTAAAGGAGGGGGAATATTGGGAGTGCCAGAATCTTTAAGAAGCAGATTCTAGTGGGAGGTCCCCTGGTTTCTGGGAATGTGCTCTTGGGAGGTAGTTTCTGTAAAAGAAGCAAAGCAAGCTTCATTCATTTAACCTGTGGTCTTCCCTGTATTCCTGCTCCACCACTGGATATCAGCCGTGGACCCCTGGTCAAAGACAGAACTCACCTTAACAAGCTGCTTGACTATAACTGTAAGATAAATTCTTTACTTTATAAAGTTAGTCAGCTCTGGATATTTCACGATAGCAATGAAGATCTGTAAAATCAATAAAATCAAATAAAATCAAATCTGTAAAATAAAAAGAAATCAATAAAATCCAAAGGACATGAATAGCCCTTTCTCAAAAGGAGGCAAATTGATAGCCAACGAGTGTTGAAAAACACTCAGCCTCCCTAATTATCAAGAAATACAAATGGAACCTGTAAAGTTTTTACCAGATTCTGCAGAGTGGACACACTAGAGAGATACTGGTCAAAGGTCATGACATTTTAGCTACAAGAATAAGTTTAAAAGAACTATTATTGCATGCCATGATAGCCACAGTTGACAAAATATTTTGTTGGCTGGAAAATGGCTAAGAGATTAGATTTTATGTATTCTCCTCATAAAAAATGTGAGGTAAGGCTTATTAACAGCTTGCGTTAGCCAGTCCATGGTGCACAACATTATACAACTTACCGTGAATTGTAAATTTACAAAACTTTTACTTGTCAATTTAAATAAATGAGTATGTGGTGAATAAACCAATATTCAAAGACTTTTCAGAACTGCTGGTTTTCAACAAAAATATGAAACATGCAAAAAAATTAAGAGAGAATGTCACATTTGTAGGAAAAATATTACAAAACATGGAATTATTTCTGAGGAATTCCAGCCAGTGAGTGTGCTACATGAAGATTTAAAATAAGCTATTTTAAATATGGCCAGTGAACTGAAGTACACAAGCCATTCCTTTTGCCAAGTGGTAAATAGAAATAAAAACCCAGAATGTTAAAAACCAGATCATACAGAAGTCTGAGACTAGAAAGGTAAAATATTAAAATAAGAAAAAAAATCACTAGCTGTGTGGAAAGCAGTCATGAGATAACCACCTTCAAAGCACAGATGTAATAATCCATCTTAATAAAGTAAAAACCTAAATTAAACCACAAATCTTTTCCAACTGCAATAGTAGAAAACTAGAAGAAAGTCAGTAATGAGTAGAACGTCTCAATATAACCTAGGGATGTTTAAAAAAAATCAAAGAGCAACAAATATTTGAAACAAATTAAAATGTAATATACACATACATAAGGATATATTAGGAAACAGTGAGGAGCGTCAGCAACAAACTGTACTAAGAAATAAGAAAGACACAAAATGCACAGCCTGGCTTCACAACTCAAAAATCAAGGGAAAGAACAAAATTAATCCAAACTCAGCAGATGGAAAGAATCAAGCCAACACAGACAACAGAGAAGAAGTAAAATGGAGAGTACGCCATAAGTAGGAAAGATCAATGAGTCCTATTTTTGAAATAACAAATTAAATTGGTCATTTTCACTTATAAAAACAGAAGTTCAGATCAAAAAATTAGAAGTTACAGTGAAAACATTAAAACTAATATCGCAGGAATACCAACAATCCTGAGACGATTATGAATAAGTATATGTCAACAAATCAGATAACATGAAAGAAACTGAAAAACTCCTAGAAATGTACAAGCTGAAAAGATGAAATAATCAATTAGTATAAAGTTTAAAGAAAGCAATAATGAGTATCATATTTGGACAACTCCCAACCAAGAAAAGCCCAGGCCCAGATGTCTTTATTGATCTATTCTCCAAAATATTTAAAAATGAATTAGCACCCATCTATCTCAAACTCTTCCAAAAAAAAAAAAAAATAGAAAAGTAGGGAACACATCCCAATTTATTTTGCAAGGCTAGCATTATCTTCATACCAAAGACAAAGCATACAAGAAACAAAATTCAGAGGCCAATAACTGTTATTAGCATAAATGCAAGAAAATAAGATACTAGTGAAACCATTTCCATAGCATGTTGAGGGTCACATATCTTACAAAAGTGGAATTTATTTCAAGAAGGCAAGAAAAGCTCGACATTCAGAAGTCACAAAATTCTACACGTAATACATCTTAAGATCTGGAAGGACATTCTCTCCAGAATTGTTCTTCATATGCAGGATTGTTTTGGCTATATGATGTCTTTTGTAGCTACGTATGAATATCAATTTTAAGATAATTTTTGTATTTCTGTGAAGAATGATATAGGGATTTTGATTGGGATTACATTGAATCTCTAAATAGCTCCAGTAAAATAGTCATTTTTGTAATATTCTACCAATCCATGAGCATGAGATTGCTTACCATTTTCTAGAGTCTTTATCTCTTTCTTCAGAGGTTTAAAGTTTTCATTGTAGAGGTCCTTCTTGGCTAGGTTTATTCTCTTTTTATTTTCTTTAAAGATGTTGTGAATAGAATTATATTCATGATTTCTTTCTCTGTATGTTTGCTGTTGGTTATAGCAATGTCTTCTTGGTTAACTGTTCCGTTATTAGAATGAAGTTTCTTTCTTTATCTCTTCTGATCAGTTGTAGTTTGAAGTCTATTTTGTCAGATATAAGGATGGTGATGCTTGCTTTGTGGTCCCGTTTGATATTATGTCCAAAAGACAGAACATTACAACACTATATCCCATCCCCTGGACCTTACGTTCATTCTGCTTTCTCTTCCAACATGTTCCCTGAGCATTGGGTGGGTGGTATTTGGGGTGTGTGTGATGTGGATGGCCTTCTGGGGCTGAGCACTAAGTCTCTTCTGTCAGTACTTCAACAGTCATGCCTCACTCCATAGATTGATGCCCAGGGTAAAAAGAAGCTTCTCTGACCAAGGTTGAGAGCAGCCCAGGTCTGTAGTTATAATCATAAATATTTAGCAAGGATTTTAACACCATTTAACAAAATAACAATAGCAGATTCTACACTAGAGCTTACTAATTTCCCAGCCATGGGCTTTTGACCAGGGTTACAGTGCTAGGCATGAATTCCATTCTGTGAATCAGGCATCAAGTCCAATAAGAAAGTGGTTAGTTACCCCCATAAATCTTGTGCCACTGTTGTACCACTAACTCATCTTACCTGGCAAGTCAATATTGTAGCATGCAGTGTCCAATGCTATGTACAATCACTCAGGTTTTTACTTGCACAGCAGCCCCCATAGTTCCTTCCTATACTAGGCAGTATGAAGGAACTTTCCTGGCCAATTTGAGATAGACTTCGGTGCTCTTCAATCAAAGTGTGTTGTATCCTGGCATGAGTTTCTGGACCACCTTTGTTAATGAGTGTTTGAATCTGTAATTTTTGTTATAATGATTTCTCTGGGTTTGGAATAGCTAGGATATACTTGAAGTCAGTTCTGTGGCCAGTTGATGTTGGTTTCTGAGTCAAGAAGCCAAGGCAATTCCAGTTCAGTTAGGCACAAGCTCTGACCTGCTCAGTAGGTTCTTTGTGCGGGTTAGTAGAAAGGAGAGTGAACTGTAGGACTGGTGGGATGTAGCCACTGACCTGAGGGACAATAGCTCCAGGAAGTGCTAAGTTGATGGGGATGGGAGGCTCAGGTATTGGAGGTAAGGCTTCAATTGGGAAAGCTGGCAGAGGTTCCACAAGAGTCCTGATTACAGTGGTTTGAATATCACTGCAGGGGTAGGGAAGATTGCCTCTGTCCTTGGTGGTGATCAGGTGACCACATATGTCCTTATAGAGAAGGGTAATGTGCCAGCAATGGAGTAGGTGAAAACACTTCCTGTGGGGCAAGCAGATAATCCATACAGGTTCCCAGTTGGTAGGATTAGAATGCCAGAGGGAGGGGCTGATGAGATGGTTCTGCAGTCCAGACCATTTACTGTTCTTCTGGGGGACCTGGGTTTGACTTCCAATACCCACATGGCAGTTAACAACTACCTGTCACTGCAGTGCCATAAGATATGACGCCCTCCTCTGGCCTCTGCAGACACTGCATGTATATGGTGCACAGACATACATGTAGACTAAATGCTGGTATACAGAAAATAAAAATAAATAAATCTTTTATCGAAATTCCAGAAAGCAATGATGATTTTACCTGTACAGTGATCAGGTATTCACCCAGGTCCTCAGATGGTGGGGATGGAGTGGCAGGGGGCAAGGTAGACAAGTACTCTACCTGTAAAGCAAGTAAGGCACTCACTCGAAGAGGGTCCTGGAATGGTAGCCTCAGAGAGAGGGAAGAATGTGCTCTTTCTAAGAGGAAGTTCCATGGGAGGGGAAAGTATGGGACTGGCCTAGAGCTAACAGGGGGTTGAAGCATGTTTTGAACCCATATTTCTCACCCTGAGAATGAAAGGAATTTGGCTGTTCCCCTTTACTTATTCTGATAGACCCCAGCTAGCATTTGCAGCTAGCGAAGCTCCCCCAAATGCCGACTTGGCTTATGTCACATAGCACCTGATAAAATCCTCTCCAAGATATGTGGCCTGATTATGGTTAATCCGACCACTGAAGCTGGAGGGCCCCAGGCTGGACTCCCTCTTTCCTTATATCACCTTATAAGGTCTCTTCCCCTGGCCCCTGTAAACCTCTGCTTAATGCAAATAGTGCTTTCTCAGTACCACTGCCCTAGCAGATAACATAAGGCATTTCTCCCCTGCCCACCCCCTGCCAACGTATTCACTCCCCTTGCTTCAATAAATTTCCTGTTCACTGACACTGCCTCCGGACAAGTCTGTTTCTTGATGCTCTTAAGCCTTTACCCCAGATGGTTCCTGACTGTGTCCCCCTCCTCTAGGCTGGACCAATGGCTTGGCTATCCCAGGGTGGGGACCAGGAAGCAGGAACCCACAGGAAAGCATGGTCAGACTTTCAAAGCAAGAGGTAGAAGTCCTGCAAGGAGCAGCTTGAGACCAGGCCCGGGATGGTGGCATTGGTGTACCTAAGGGAAGTGAGAGTGAGGGTTCTGCCTGGGAAAACAGAAGTGTGAGTCCTGCAAAGTAGAAAAGTTCAACCAGCAATATGGGCAGAGGGGTTCCTGGGAAGGTGGCTTGGTTGGGATTCCAGAGAGAAGAGGAAATGGGCCTAGAGGCAATGTGAGCAGCCAGAGTTCTTAGAAGCCTGTGGGATTCCAGAGGGAGGAGGAAAAAATGAGCCTCACTGGTAATGTGGGCAATGGACATGGTGGGAAGGCCAGGATGTTCTAGACACCTATCCACTGAGAAATACATAAGCAAATTCGAGTGTGTTGTTATTGATGCCATAAACTTCTGTGTGGCCATTAAATAATATTTACAAATGTAAAATTGAATGAAAAACATTTAAATAATAATCCAAAATTGTTAATTGAAACACAAATTCTATTTACTGAGAATAAATTTAAAGTCTTATTTCTTTACATAGAAAAGAAGTGGTCACAATAATTGCAGTTACCATTAAAGTGTTCTGTAAAATATTGATGTGTGCAATAAAAATAAAATATTAAAACATAAACACAGATATTGCACCTTTTAAAATACTCAATATGAGTCACAAACATAAATGTAATGCTATAAAATTATTATGGGAAAACTGGAAAATTTAAAAGACAGCAATATAAAAGCAACCCTCATAACATAGTGAAAAATAAGAACATCACTAAACAAACATGCATCTCATTAGGGAATTGCACATCTAAACAAGGTTGCACTATTCATGTATTATTACCCAATGGCCAACTTGAAGAAAAACTGACGATACCAAACTCCAGTAAGGATGTATATTAACGAGAGCTTGCACGAACTGTCATGGAATTCAAATAATACAGCTATTTTGAAAGACAATTTGACAGGTTCTTGCAAAGTTAAACACAATCTCACCACACAGTTGGGAAATTACGATCATAGATATTTATATAATTGAGCGGACAGCTTATGTCCACACGGAAACTTACATAAGGATAGCTTTAGCAGCTCTAGTCATAATCATCTAAGCCTGGTACTAACCAAGATGTCTGTCAACAGTTCAAAGGATGAACGAAGCATGGCAAATCCTTGTAATCTGGCAATGAATATTTTTTTTCTAAAATACAGGAATATAATCTGCTGAAGCACATAGAGGAATAGTAAATCACATGGATACAGGATAGACGCCGATCTGGCCTGCTCAATACCATGTGACTTCAGCTATGTCACTTTCTCAAAAAGGCAAAGCTTTGTCAAAAATAAATACATCAGTGGTTTCCAGGGATTTGTAAGGAGAAAGGATGACTAGACCCACACAGGGCATTGCTAGGTCAGTGATACGCATCTCGATACAACTGATGGTAGATGTGTGCCATCATGTCATTGTCAAAGCCCCACAGACTGCAGTGCACAGACTGAACCTTAATATGAACCATGCAGCTTAGTTATTCATAATGCATCAAGACTGATCAATCAGTTCAATACCACACCAATGCAAAGTATTAACACCAGGAATCATGATTCTAAAGTCAGCCCAAGAATACTAGAATTCATGTTACGTGAATACAATCTGGCATTTTTCTAAGTAAAATCACTCTGCTTTTCAGCAGTTAAGTCTCACTTCCCTTTGCAGAATTTCCTTGCATGTCGCATTCCCTGGGTCACGTCTGTCAGAATTGGGGTGGGGGTGGGGGGTGTTGAGAAGGCAGACATGTCCTCAGGCTGCCATCTGCTTTCCGAATGGCACCCCATATGCTGTTGGTGTGTAGAGTTCCCATTGTTGACATTTATGAATTGACTATAATTGTACTGTGATTTCCTCCTTTGCTTGAGTTAATTATGAAGATGTTTAAAATTTCTGAGTGGTATTTTTTTAAATGTTACTTATTTCAGCTTCATCACTTGTTTGAGATATGCAAGTTGAGTAAGTCCTACTTTTTGAATTCTACTGAGAAATTCTCTTTGTTGGTAATTTAGTATCAAGTTTTTGTACGTTGTCTAGATATTTTGCATTCTGTACTATGGAGTTCAGTTTTTCCTATTTATATTTTGTAGGCTCTTTTGTCTGTAAAGCCTTGAACATTTATGATATATATATTATATTTATACATATATATTTACATTATTTATTACATCTAAATGTATCAGTATTCTACTGACATTATGTGTTGTATCTTTCATCAGCATAAATCAATCACTTTGTCACATAGGATGCTGCTAGCATTGAATTTGATAAGTATTATGCAGTATTTTAATGAAGATCTTTTATTTTTTTATAGTTGCCTCTGACCACTCCTTGATTTTTAAATTTCAATGTTATTTTGTTTTATTGGGTTCTTTCCTGAACAAAATACAGTTAGATCATAGGGAAGGTTTTTGTTTAAAATAGTCTTTGTTTTCATGAAAGAGAATGAGTCATTTATACTTACAATGAAAACGATGTCTAGCATTATTTTAGTACCTCATTGTAACTGTTCTCTTTGAAGTTTTGTTCTTTGAATATTTGTTGCAGATGTAGTTATTAATGTGGGAAGCTGAAAAAAATATTCTCCCAGGACAACTGTACCTTATCCCTCAGAACTAACCCTGCTACCTACTGTATGTGACAAAAAGGAACTTGGCGTGTGTAACTAAGGATCTGAAATGTGGGGTTATGCTAAACTAATTCAGGGAATGCTAAAATACAATAACAAGAGGAAAATTCATATCTGACACACTGGCAGAAGAAGGGAGACACTGTAGCACAGAGTAAAGGATTACAGTGAGTACCACTGTGGTGGATGCTGGCAGCTACCGAAGACACTGGGAATTGATTCTCCTCTAGAGATTCTCCTCTCCTCTAGAGACTCGTGATCATGCAAACCTCTTGATTTGGGGGTTAGTAAAATTATTTAGACTTCTGGTCTATAGAACCACGAGGGAATAAACCGATATTGTTTAGGCTGCCAAGCCTATGGCTGGCTATCTGCCACAGTAACCACAGAAAACAGAGGAATTAATTTTTCTCCATTTTAAGTTTACTTCATTATTATTTCATCTTTAGGCCACTCTATATCAAAGGCAGAACAGAAAGCTATCTAAATATAAAAGTGGGGACCTCACAAGACTTCTCTCTTTTGATTCTCTCCCCTCACTCAAAAGCCCCGATTCTCCCCTGGAATGTCCCATCAAAGCACTACTCACATCTTGTAAGCATCTTGTACTTTGACGCCTTCCTTGTGTGGCATAGTTATTTTATGCTCTTTCCTCTGAATTGTGAAACAGTTCTTATTCAGCTGCTGTCTCCTCACGAGGACTTAGAAGTGGAGTGCAGGGTGTTATATTTCCTTACTTTGTACATATCCCCCCCCCCAAAAAAAAGCTGTTCTATACATTGGCACACAAATGAAATTTACAAAATTCTTGGATCACAATTTTTCTTTCAACACTCTGAACACGTTCTCTGGCATTTATGTTTTATGGAGAAGCACGATGATTTCAGATGTATTTCCTATAGAAATCCTTATTTTATTTTACTGCATCTAGATGTTTGAAGATGTTTCATCTCAGACGTTAAATACGCTTCCGCTGCATCTCAACATTAATCTCGTTTTTGGTAATATTGCCGGCAGCCCAGAAAAATCTGTTTCAGTGACTGGTCTTGCGATTCTGAACTGTGCCGACCACCTCACTCAAAACAGAACAGATGTTCAAGACTCTTAGAAACTGCCCACCACAGCCACTTCCTCTGCTGGCTCTCTCTTTCCCATCCTTCTCTTCTTGATACCCTGTGGTCAGCCTCGGCCACTCTAAATTCACGATTCACGCACGGAAATATCAGTTCTCTCCAAGGAGACGAGGGTTTTGACTTTTTTCTTTAAACTTAGCCAGCCTCTTTCAGGTTCTCCCTCGGTTACTTTTTAACCAGGAGAATTTCTTTTTAAGTCCCTCTGGGGCCCATCAGTCTCTGATTATTCTTTACGGACCCTCCTTGCAGAGGCAATGCTTGAATGCCTCTGTGGTTATTACAGAGATAGACAGAGGCAGATGACCCCTGACTTTTGATGAACTGGTGTGTGGTCTTTAGACTGTATGATGCTGTGCTCTTGAGATCAGTTTCCACGTTCAGCACCCTGGCCACTGCAGCGCAGGAGCTGGCCAACTCTGAAATGTGAGTGAAGTTGTGTGTGTGATAATTTTACCCAATTGGGGGCTAATATAGGTGTCCTCAAGTTACGTTAAACAGGGTAAGCTATGATGTTCACATAATTAGCGATGTCATATACGTTCTAAAATGAAGATGTTTCAAGTATCAATCGCTTTATCTTTAACCGAAGAGCAACTATAATGGGCTGATGTTTATCTGAACTACATAAAGAACGACAAAGTTGCTAATTCCAAACAAGTATGAACAACGAAGAGAAAGTCAACTCTCACACCTATACTCCCATATTCCATGGCTCTAGATTTAATCTCATTGCCTTTTAGAAATTGCCTTTAGGTTACTCAGAAAATTTCCACTGAGATCATACTTTCTGGTATATTTCATTTAGTTACATTTTATGTATGAACCTTCACAGAAGAGATGTTAACTTATACCCCAAGTCCCTTGTCTACAGGGAATGCAAATAGGACTGCACCCAAGATGCTTAGAGTGTGTGTCTGAGGTCAGACAAAGGAGAGTAGGAGGAGGGAAGCAAAGCTCAGAAGCTTGGGCTGCATACAGCTCTGCTACAGAGCTGAGGGGAGCAGGAGCTCTCTGAGTGTGATGCTGGGGTCAATGACTGGACCAGCATGTGGGCTATGTGGGCTCCTGGAAGCCAGAACCCTTCTTTCACCTTTCAACTACTCTCACTGATAAAAGGCAAATGACTTTTGTTTCTAATTATTCTGGAAAGTCAATTGTGGCAGAGAAGATGAGTTTAGCTTTAAAAGTCAATTACAGATAAATGTACCATGCAAATGTCAAGAGAGACTGATCCTGAAATATGGAATTTCCAAGAAGCCCGTTGAACACATGGAGAGAGCTGTGACCATTCTCACCCTGTCACCAACAGCAATGCCGAGTCCAGCAGCAAAGCCTGGATCTGCTTCCTTGGGCAGGCCACGCATTGTCTCTCAACCCCAGCCTTCGCCAGGCACCAGTACCTTGATTCCATCCCCTGGTTTCTAAGTAGCAATAACACCATGTATATGCTCCCTGCCCCTGCATTGTGAAGTCTCACATGTTCTCTGGTTCTTGTCCTTAGGTGGTCCTGCTCTATGCCTCCACCTACGTTCTGGTGTCCCTCAGCATAGACAGATACCATGCCATCGTTTACCCAATGAAGTTTCTTCAAGGAGGTGAGCAAGCATTCTTTCGTGAAGATCCTTTCATGAGTTGGGGTTATTATTGCTAATATTTTATTAATGTTTTTCTCTGCCCCAACCATGTTCTTCTTTTCTTTCTCATCTCTTTGTTCTCTTTCTCCTCTTCCTTCACTGTTTAATGGGTCTGAGTGTCCAAAAATACAGAAAGTTTGAGTGTCTTGGGAATACTACCTGATCCTGGCACTCTAAGAGAAGTCCTTCGCGCCCCGCCCCCCAAGCTCTGGCTGTTCACCTTGGGCAAGTGCTGCCACCTAGTCCCTGGCAGCCCTGTCAGCAAGCACACCCTTAAAGCTAAATGAGTGCCTCTTCAAGTTCTTCCTTTTCGAGAAGCAAACACGTGACCCTCCTTACCCCAAAGCCACGAACTAAAAAAATGTTCTTAATCTATTGAAAACAAAGGAACTTCTTAGTTCAGAATTCTTGAAAGAGGGAAGCAGATGGCCCATAATACTGATGCTCACAATAATGAGGAGTACTGGGAGTGCTTCTTGATGACTTCCAGTGCACGGTGCAGGAGAGGCAGGGCCCAGGAAGCTGGGAGTCCTGAGGCATGGTGGCATCATGAAGGCTCAACCACAGCCAACCCCTGTCTTCTGCATTGTCCAACCAGGTGGGGTTATGGGGTGGGGGCTTTGCTTCCAAGGGGAGCAGCATACAAATGCTGCTGATGAAGAGATGCTGTGGGGTTCCAGGAATCATCACTGCTTTGGTAGTGAGCATTGTGTGGGACCAATCAGCTACCTTCTGCTCTGCACACAGGACAGCCTGGCCTCGTGGGTGCCTGACCTTCCCATATTCTCATAGAAACTGAAATTTCACTGGAAAGATGGGGGTGGGGGTAGGGATCTGGTATCTTTAAAATGTGACAAAAGCCAAACTGGGGAAAATAAACAATGCATTTTAAATGCATACCATAGAATTCCCACCTAAAGAAGGCAAAGTTGAATGAGTCTGCGAAACATTTTAGTAGACCCACAGAATATCAAGAGAGAGCTGCAGGAAGTAGGGAGTTGTGGGAGTTTCATTAACTGACCATACAGGGCTTCTTTTACAGCATTCTTGAATTAAGTGGCCATTTCCTTAGCCAGCAACTATAGAGAGACAGGTACTAGTAGGGGTCTCCAGGGAACTGGATATAATTAATAATATATCAGTAATGCTGAAGAAAAATATGTGGTAGATATGAAAACAATCTCAGATTCTAAGAGTTAGAACAAATGGTATTGGAAACAAAAGAGCACATGTAATGCACACACACACACACAGAGCAAATAAAACTTTAAATCAGTTGGAAAAGAATGGATTTGCTAACATACAATATTGGACTAGTTCTATAGCCATTTGAGAAACATTAATTCACCATGTCACAACTAATTAAAAAACAGACTTTGCTGGAACAGAAAAGCAAGTCCTTCAAACCTGAAGGACTAAGAGAACATAATGACAAGCCGTCCATCATCTTAACAAGGAAAGGGTCTCTCTAGGAATCACGCTGAGAGCAGAAGCAGTAAAGGAGATCATTTATTACTACATCAAGGTGCTAAACTGCTTATACAAATAAACACCATGAACAACAGCAAAAGGACAAGTGGAAATTTGTATCAAAACAAACAAACAAACAAAGAGCTAATCTTTCTCATGACAATTTTTGGCAAGAACATCAACTGAAAAAAAATAGAAAAGACAGATACACAGATTAAGAAACCATGAAACAACTAGAAGACATACAAAAATGTTCATTTTGACCATTAATTAAATAATTGCAAGATTAAACATGTACAGAGGAAATTGTACAAGCCAGCTAAATGTGAATAAAGGAAGAGTCTTCTTGGAGCTGGGAAACAGTGGGATGTAGATGGTCCTGTACCCTCATGTGGGATCTGTATGCTGCAGGGGGAGCATCATACCGATTTACTCATGAGGAGACCTAGGCCTTGGGGGACGCTGGCAGGTTTCAGTGGCTCTCACCCAGAGATCAGTCTCCATAGTGAACCCCGTGTGTTCCCCAAGCATGTTCCCAGGTACCCACACATCTTTCTCTTTCTTTAAGCAGAGAAGCAAGCCAAAGTCCTCATCGGGATAGCCTGGAGTCTCTCGTTTCTGTTCTCCATCCCCACACTGATCATATTTGGGAAAAGGACACTCTCCAATGGTGAGGTACAGTGCTGGGCACTGTGGCCAGATGACTCCTACTGGACCCCATACATGACCATCGTGGCCTTTCTGGTGTATTTCATCCCCCTGACAATTATCAGGTGAGAGGCCCGTGGGCTGGACCCTGCCTTAGCACTTTTCTACTCTGCCCCTTTAGATAAGTCATTATTCCAAAGTCCTTGTGGGACTTTGTTGGGATGCATGATTCTATGCAATACTACCATGGGCTAAGTCCAGTTCTTCTGAAGCAGAATTAGGAGAGGGAACATTTATTGGAGATGTGTTCAGACACATGCACCGTGCCAAGTGGCTGATCCTGTCTTTCACAGTATCATTCTGTGAAATTACTTTATCTTATGCAAAATAAAATTTAAGATCAGAGTGGTTAAGGAACTTAATCCTAGTCTGTCTGATTACATACCTTGTTCTTTCTCCTATATCACCTACAAATTGTACATGTATATGTATATTTCAAATACAAATTGTAATACTAGCTTTGAGGATCTTAGAAATTAAAACATAGACATACGTAAAACAAATTGAACAAAAACTGCAATAGTATATTAGTACATGCTCGAGTGTACGGGCGTTGGGGTTTGATATCACTGACACTTCTTGTACGCCATCACTGATGGACAAAAGGACTCTGGGAGGAGAAGGCAAATGTCAGTGAGGAAGCAAGCTCCTTGGTGACCAAAGGTTAGAAACAGGGTGGAAGCCGACATTGTCTGTCAGGGAGAAGTAGATAATGACCTCCACTCCATGACTGGATGCAGAAGGAGGCAGAGTGTATTGCAAAAGGCCTTGGCAATTAAGTCACAGGATGTTCCCTTAGTCCTGAGGCCGTGGATGACCATGGCAGCCTACTCAAGGTAGGGTTTTACCTATTCACACAGCAAGACACCAGTGAAACAGTGTCCCTACCTGTGTGGATAGGGTGAGGAACTACATGGAGAGAATTTCTGTAGCAGGTGTGCATGTGGCCAAGGTAACCCTGTATTTTTGGGTGCTCGTTGCCTGCCGGAATGGGTCACATCAAGTCATGGAAAAGGCAGGTCAGCATTTGGGTTGTGGTAGTACGCAGCATAATATATATTTAAAATAAAGAAATAAAGAAATTCCCTACAATTAAAATTGCAAATATGCCCCTATTATTGCCCAGGAACTCAGATAGCAGTATTTCTGGGTCAAAGATGGCTCACTTTTAGGACTTCTCATGCATGTACACAAACACTCTACAAAGGTGAGTTCCAACAGAGTGTGGAGGGCTCTTGGATCTCCTCTCAGCCCAGAGAAAGGCAATACTACTTCTTCCCAAACTCTGAGTTAAGAAAATATACCTCATTACTTTAATGTGCATCTGTTTTACTTAACAATCTGCTTGGCTGTTTCTAAAGTGTCTCCTGACATTATGGAAATCGCCTGCTTTGTGCTCAGTGTTCATCTTTAGTCTCCTGACACTCTAAAGCTTAGAGGAATGCAAGACATCACCATCCAGCTCTGCCATTTCCTCAAGGAATGTCTTATGCCAAAAGGAAGCTAAAGGCGGCAGTTGGGGTTACCAGGACAGCCAGGTCACTAGCTGGTTCCGTTATCATTGCTGATTGGCAACTGAGCATCCACATTGGTTTCAACTTACTGCCCTCCTTTCCACCAATTTGAATGAGAGAGGGCTGAGTGGAAAGATGAATGACTAAAGCTTATGTCACTAGTCAAAGGTAAGACTCAGCAATAGTGTTGGAAAAAACAGTGAAAGGAGACAGGTAGGCTCAATGCAGGAAAGCTAGTAGAAGGAGTGGCTAGTGCAGCTCAGCAAACTGAGGCACAGATTTCAGTGCTGGGCTAGGGTAGGGCTTCACTCCTGATTGACTTCCCATCCTGCACTGAGCCATGCCTTCTACGTCCCCACTTACCAGGCAGGTACCAGCAGCAGGAGTCCCACACAGTGCTCAGTGGCCATTTCCTGGCAGAATTGTCAGAATCTCTGTGACTATGGGAAATTTCTTTCCCACGCTCATTTGGCTGCTTTTAGGGGTAGAACTGCTCCTTCAGCCTGCCTGCTGCTTAACTCATGGTTTGTTTGTGTGCTTGAAAAATCAAAACTGAATATGTTTGGGAAACAGTTTCAAAAGGATGTTTCATTCAGCTGTCATCATACTCAGTCCTCCATTAGTGCTGCTCCCGGTTCTTGGCTACTGGTGACCTGCCCTGTCCTTGAGCTTCTTGGAATTAGTTTCTGTCTGACAGAAAGCCAGAGGGTCAGCCACCAGCTTTGCTCCTTTCCAGGCCAATACCTGGCTTCTCTCTCTGGGGGACAAGGCGGCCTCTATCTCTTGAACCAAGTTCAAGCACACAGTATACTGGCTAGCCTCCCTCTCTGTCTCTGTCTCTCTCTGTCTCTCTCTCTGTCCCTCTCTCTCCTTCCTTCTTCTTTCTTACTTCTTTCTTCTGACCTCCCCTGACTTGATTCTGTTGCTAGTGGTGTCCACTCACATTGGTAGCCATGCCTCATGACTACTCATCCATGCTAAAAACATGATTCTACATTTGCTATCATGATAGGCCAAAAAATTTATAATCTTTTTTTTTGGACATTTATTTGTTTGTTTGTTGTTAGCATTGTTTATTGTCATCCAAGTTTCATATCATTTTTATTAATTACTTGAGAATTTCATACAATGTATTCCAATGCTACCCACTTCCTATTCCAGGTCTACCCTGTGTCAAAACAAAACAAAGCAAAACAAAAACCACAATTCCATTCTGTGTTATCCTATCCTCATTGGAGCATGTTCAGACTCCCAGTGGGTATATCCTTCAAAAATGACTTCTTTTCCTCCTACCCCCACCAAAAGGCATCAACTGTGAAGAGCTACACCTCAGCATCTCTACCACAATTTTCTTTTGGAGGGGTGCTTCAGAATCCCTCAATGCCTCTTATTCTCAGTCACGAATCTGCAGTCATCGATACCACTGCTAGAGAGGCTTTCTTGCCCATAGCTGATGGTAGCAGAATGGACCTTAGACATCAGCATGGTTTTCAGTGGCAGCATGGCTCACGGATATCAAGGTTGTTTTTGGTGACAGCTCAGATCACAGACACCAACTGGGACTCCAGCAGGAGCCTGGACATCTACATGGTTTTTTGGCAGGAGGAGCATGGTTCAAGGATATCAACTGGTCTCCAGGAGGAGCATGTATCACAGACATCAACATGATCTTCAAAGACAGGATGGATCTCAGACATCAAGATGGTCTACACTGGCAGCACAGATCACAGACATCAACATGGATTATGGTGGTGCAGGTCACAGACCACATAGTTTCCGGTGGCAGCCCCACAGACATTGACATGGCCTCCGGCAACAGCCTGGATCATGGACATCAACATGGTCTCCGGTGGTGACATGGATCACAGGCATCAACATGGTTTCATGCCACAGCGCTGGTCATGAACCTCAACATGGTCTCTGGCACCAGCAAGGATCACAGACATCAACATGGCCTCTGGCTGCAGCATGAAACACAGACATTAAAATGGTTCCAGTCACATTACTGATCACAGATAGACCTCAACATGGCCTCTAATGGCAGCAGGGGTCACAGACATCAATATGGCTCCCTGGGCAAAGTGCATACCCTAGACATAAACATGGTCCTTGACAATAGCAGGGATCACTGTAGGCCCCGCCTCTAATGTACCCTTGCCACTCTACTGCCCATCCCTGCAGGGGTTGCAGCAGCATGGGGGACAGGCATTGGAACCATGCAGCAGGAAGGTAAAGCCAGACCTGAGGTGGGCACAGTAATCATCAGGACAGGGGTGGGGCAGTAGGCTGGGAGTTCAGAGCACTGAGGCACCCCTGTAGGTCCTTGCAGACCCCTAAGTGGCTACCCCTTCAATACCTCTCTAATGGCAGTAAAGGGCATTCCTAGCCCCTCCAGGTGGGAGAGTAGCTAAACCCCACCCCCAGCCCCTCAATGGGCCTTTCCCCCAGACTATTCAAATAGGGTGAAAAATCCCACAAATCCTGGGCCACCCTGGAAAACTCTGCCCACCCACCCCCACACCCCACACCCCAAAAAAAACACTATATAAAGACCCAAATTCTGTTCAGTTCTTTGAGCAGCTTTGACTGCTGCCTTCCACCCAAGCAGAGGCAGCCATGACCCTGGGATTTTCCCTTCCAATAAATCTCTTTTGTGAGATTTGCTGCATGAGTGAATCACTCCTCACACTCCATGGCAATTCCAGGATCACCCTGCTGCTTTGGTTTCGCCAAACTCCTTCCCATCCTTCATTTCTCCTTTCCAACACATCCGTTAAAGAGTTGTCTCTGTCAGCCACAGAAAAAGGAACACTTGGGTTCTTTACTTCCCCAACTTCATTCTTACTTCTTCAAGTCATCATTAGAACTTTGGGGCAATGTAAATGAATACAGACTGTTACGTTTCAATTTTTGGTCCACAATATGGTATACAATAAACATTTGGTAAATGTTGGAATAATAACCTGCACTAAATGTGCCACAGGTATGCCATGGTCTGTCTGTCTGTCTGTCTGTCTGCTGTTTCTTTTCTTTCTATCTATCTCTTCTCTTCTCTTCTCTCTCTCTCTCTCTCTCTCTCTCTCTCTCTCTCTCTCTCTCTCTCTCACACACACACACACACACACACACACACTTTGCATGTATGCTCCTAATGTAGAAATTCTGTACCTTCATTAGTTTGGAGCTTATGTTAGTTTGTCTGTCAATATCTATAGAAGGAAAAAAATGAAGGAGAGAAGGAGAAAGTGAGATATCATGTTACCTGCAGCAAACTTTCTTGAGAGCTGTGCATGGATAAAGATGTCGCTGTTCCATCATCAACTAAATCAGCTCCCAAGGCTTGAAGTCACTGTGACTGACAGCAAAGGAAACACTCTGCTTTTCTGGGTCAAAACAATTCCTGTGGTTTCAAAATTCACTTGGTGGAGCTGTCTAATTGTTGTAGCGAGGTTATTTGCCCTTGTGTAATTGCTCTGCTTTAGCTGTCTTATTTTCTTCTGACCTAATTGATTTCTCACCTTCCTATCATTTTCTGTCTCAGAGACAAAGGTGTAGGCAGAAAAGATCCACTGCCACAATTGCAAAGGAACAAGTGGGAAAATGCACATTAGTCATGGGCTCTGATTTGTGCTATGTGAAAAAAAAATCCATTCATTATGCTTGGGCAATAGGGCTCAGACTGTGTGGAAACCCTATGCCAAGGCAGTCTTTTGTAGAGCACAGACCATGGTAGCTAAAAGGGTCCCAGACCAGGACAGCACTAGCAATGAGCATGAGCCCCCAGACTATGGAGAATGGTGGGGCCTGGGGTAATCCATCACACTGGAAAAGGAAGTGACCCTGAGTACTGTGCTCTAACAGGTAATGAAAGTTTCATGTTTTGGGGGGGAAAAACATTCTTGTTAGTTCACTCCACGACAACGGATGTTTGTGTGGAAAGTCCAACTCCACTTCCACTCCAACATTCTCCTAGCAGCCCCTCCTCTTGGCATGAAAATGGCTCAGGAATGGAGCGTTGTCTTACATAATCCTTTTATAGGAAAGACAGTATAATTTCTTTGCATTTCCCACAACCACGTGTGGGTATGAAATAAAAAAAAATAGACATCGTCCTCCCGCCAACCCCCTGCCTTCAGAAGCACTGACAAGCGCTGCTGTTCTGTGCCATCTCAGGACTCTAGAGCGCGCAAACAAGCATGTATATGTGGGTTTGTTTCTTTTATTTTTTCATAAATGGAAACAAGTTATATTGAACCAAGTCCAAACTTTGAAGAGTAATCAGCCATCTCACTTTGCTCTCTCCTGGGAACTCTCTAGAGTGTCTATTGCTGCTGTGTAGAATCAAACGGTGAAAGCACGAACTCTGTGTTCTGCTTCTTCTCATCATCCTGATCCAGAATGAAGTCGTATGATCTATCCCAGGCAACTTCCCTAGATGGACCTGCGAGCCTTGCTCCAGTGGCTGGAACTTCCGCAATCCTAAACTGCCACTGAATTGCAAAAAGGAGAAGGGATGTTTAGATTGCCTTCTAGAAGCTCAGGAAGTAAACTAGACAGTTACAGGGCAGGGTGCTCGTAGGCTGAGAAATTCTTTTAGTCTCCAAGAAGCGTCAGTCTTCTGAGAAAGGTACCCCAATCCAAGACATGAGAGAAGTTGTATTCAAACATCAAAATCTGCCTTTCCTTGGGCTCTTTAAAGGCTACATGATTTTCATCAACCGACTGCCATAGACAAGGCTCTATACAGTCAGTATTTTTTTCCAACAGGGTGTTTCTAAGAAAGAGGAGCTGACTCTGAAAGAGGAACAGGACAAGTAAAATTGAATGGAAAAAAAGAAAATGTATCCTAAGAATAGACCAAGGAAGCATGGGAAGCCCTTGAGCTCACTCTCACCAGAGCCCTCTGTTCGGGAAAATAGGGCCCATACTCATTTGGCTGTCCTGCTTCTGTTGGCTAAGGCACCCAGGACAAAGATATGTCAAAAAGTAACAAAGTGGTAAGGGGCGAGAAGATGTAGTGTGACGAAGAAATAGTGGGAAGATTTGTTGCCCTGACAGTGATATCATTTCACGAAAATGAACTTGCTCAGGTGGGGCCAGAAGTTAAGCTGGAGAGCAGCTGTCTGTCCTGCATCAGCCTCAGTGATAGTGCTGCGGTCTCTGGTTATAGCAGCAGAATAGGGGTGCTTAAAGGTTATGAAATCATCAAGGGAGAGGTTAGAAGGCACATGTGTTTCAACAGCACGTGGACTAAAGTTAGAGAGATTAGCATGGCTGCCATGAAAGAACGGCATGCAGATCCATGAAGATGCGGTGGTTTGAATGAACAGTCCATGTTGGCTCATATGTCTGAATGCTTGGTCCCAATTTCTGGAACTGTTTGGAAAAGATTAGGGTGTGTGTGTCCTTGTTGAAGAATATGTGTCACATAGGGGGGAGGGTGAGCTTTGAGGTTTCAAAAGCCCACTTAAGGCCCAATGTCTTTCTATCTGACTGCTGCCTATGGATCAGAACGTAAAGCTCTCAGCTTCTCTATCACCATGCCTGTCTGCTTCCCACCATGATAGCAGTGGACCAACTCTCTAAATCTGTAAATAAACCCCAGTTAAATGATTTATTTTATGAGTTTCCTTGTTCACGGTATCTCTTCACAGCAATAGAACAGTAACTAAGACGTCAGAGAAGATGATCAATTCTACAAACAGGTGGTGGTCACAATGGTCCAACAGTTTGACTGCATCTGTTGCTAAAGGAAATTTAATTAGAAGTACTAAAATATAACCTGTGTGTATTTTATCATGGTAAAAAAAAAAGTTATCAAAATGAAAAAGAAGAAATTGCAAAGGTTTGTACTAATGCTGAAGAGATAGAAAGGAAGATGCACATTCCAGAGTCAATTTAAAGAGACAGTCCATAATACTTGCTTACTAATTAGTTGGAAAAATGAAAAAGAAGGAAAAAAGTGCAAAGAAGCAGTCTCTAATGAATGTTTCTCCTAGGAAGTAGCTTGCCTGGAACAGTAAATGACAAGGATACTCAGTGGCTCCATTTTTCCAGATAACTGTCAAGGGTGGCCTGGCTTTGTGCTCCTCAATAACTAGAAAATAGAAGCGGGACCAATTAGACTCACATCCTTAACTCAAGACCTTTCCTAACTTTTCCATAATGTATATCACTAATTGTCAATAATACTTGAATTACTTACGAGTTAAACATGGGGATTTTCGTTGCCAGATAGCATTAACATTTCATGGTGGCTGGGAGCTAGCCTTGTGCTATGGTTCACACTCACAATGTCCCCTATGGGTTTACATGGTCTCCTGCTATTTTGGGAGGTTGTGGAACCTTTGGCAGGTGAAACTCAACTGGAGGAAGTAGATCTTGGAGGGGATGGGGGAAGGGATTCTTAAGGTTAATAGCCCAATGCCACTTCTTGTTCCATCTCTAATCTATTCAAATGTGAGCAAGCAACCTGCTGACTGCTCACGCATGACTGCTGACTCAGCTGTGAGCTATTCTGACTCCATGCCTTCCCCTTAAACCATGAGCCTAATCTACCCTTCTTCCCTGGAGCTGTTTCTTATCAGATCTTTGGTGACAACTAGAAAAGTAACTAATACACCTTGTGTCTCCTTTACCTGGAAAGTGAGTGTTGAGTCCAACAAATGTTCCATTTAGAGCAAAGAAAAGCCCCACTGCTAACCTTTTCTCATTTTTCTCCTTAATGGAAGCAGATGGACTCCAGGAAAGCCTCTAGACGGGAATATGAGGAGGAAAGGGGTGCTTCACCAAGGCCTGGGGTTCCCTGGAGGCACTAAAAGGCGTTCCCAGAGCAAGAATGGAAAATGCAATAAGAAACAAAGTTTTAACTTCATTATTAATTAAGTTGTAGTCTAAAGCCCATTAGAATCCATTAGTGCTTTGTCAGCTACTACAAATTGGAACTCTGATTTTTTTTTTAAACTACTGATCTCAAGAGGAAAGAGTATGCAGTTTAAAAATAAGGCACTGCTGTGTCCCAACGTTTTTAGTTGAAGTGTTCAGTAAACTTTAAATGTCAAATAACATTGGGAAGAGTTGAAAATGTTATCTTTATCAAAGGAGATGGGAAATACAAAATTTGCTGACGTGTGTATGTTATTAACATTCTGCTGGCACAGACCTCATCACTGGAAAGGAGTGGGTGTGATTGAATGTGGAAAAAAAAACAAGAAGGAGAAAATGACACTTTTAAGTCCCACTGATATTCAAGCACTATGCTTGGCTCTTTAAATGTGATCATATTTGACACTCAAAATTTCAAGAGGTTTGTGTTACAGAATCTCAACCTAGGCTCTGAGTGTTGATTATCAACTACTGTGTAACAAGTTATCACAAACCCAGTGCTTTGAAACTGTACGTTTCCAATAGGTAGTGTCTCTACAGATTATGTTGGGGCCTGGAAAAGGCTAACCAGGTCTGTGTTTGCATAAAGTGATCATCAAGGAGCTAACTAGGGGTCGAGTGGAAGGTCACCGAAGGCTCAACTGGGGAAGGGCCTTTACTAGGTCCCTCACATTTTTGCAGAATTAATTTCACTGGGGCTTTAGGATTTGTGGCAGCATTGCCTTGACAAATATTCAGTTAGACAGGTGCTCCATTCTATGTAACCTTGGGAGCCACAAAGACCTTAGCTGAGGCAAGGCACAGATCTCGCTGAACTCGAGGAGACAGGATCACACCACGGCAAGAATGTAAGGGAGGGGCATAGAGGCTATAGTGAGTGGGTAAGGTAGCATATTCATGGAATCCCAGACTTTAAGGAGTGCACTCAAAATGACTATGAGCTCGAAGCTAACCTGGGCTACAAAGTGAACACTTTCTGGCATATGCAAGGACTCTTTGTAATTCCAACCGTGGAAGGCCAGGCCGAATCGGGATCCCAAAAGTAAGCTGGCAGGCAAAATGAACCTTGCCTTAATCTGGGATTAAGAGACCTAATTCATTGAAAAGGTGGAAGAGAAATATGGGGAATGGCTGCTGGTGTGAATCACAGGCCTCTAAACACACACACACACACACACACACACACACACACACACACACACAGAAAAACTAAAACCAAATAGCATACACAGCAGATGACCCCCTAGGCTTTTCTATCTCCAAAATATGTGTTGAATTACAGTCCATACTGTACTGCTGGATACCCAGGCTGTTTAACTCCTCCTCAGGAAGTCCAAGTCCAAACAAAGATTAGAGAGAATCTAATGTATCTACTCATTTAACTCATTGGAACCCAGGGAGGTCACATGACTTCGTAAAATGGCATAGCTCCCATTTATTCTCCTCATTTAAGACACAGCAGCTCCAGCCAACTCAATCTCATGGTCCCTTCAGTATCAGACAGCAGAGCCAGCAGGGATGGTTGGGACCTCTCCTGCCGCACCATTCCCAAGGGGGAATGGGAGTAGTATGCCCTCTGAATCCTCACACTAGGGATTTATCAGTCATGTTAATACTCCCTGTGGTTCCTTCTGCAGCATCATCTATGGCATTGTGATCCGAACTATTTGGATTAAAAGCAAAGCCCATGAGAAGGTGATTTCCAACTGCTCAGGTAAGACTCCGAGTCTCTCAACTTTCAGCTAAACTCTCTCCTGCAGAACTTCTTTAACTGTATAAACTGGATCCACAGACCTGCTTGGTTATGCTAAACCCAGCAACAGAATATGCCCTCCCTCCGCAAAAAACTCTGCCCAGAGAGCTCTGCCTTCTACTTGGCTTCCCCGAAAAATGGGGGAGAGGGCTGGCAAGATGGATCAGGATGTAAAGCACTTGTTCAACATCCAGAATCCACATGGCAGAGAGAGAAAATGAACTCCACAATCTACTTTACAAAACTCTGAAAGAAGTTGGCTTCTTCTCTGGGTCTGTCGCTGGGAGCTATGCCATCTTGTGAAATCTTATAACCTCCCTGGGCTCCAACGGGTTAAATGAGTAGATACAGTGGGTTCTCTCTAATCTTTGGGCTTTGGCTCTCTTAAACCTGCATCAGCCATAGATGGAGCTCGGTTGATCACACTAGAAGCTTTTCCCCTATGTGACATGAGATAGCCGAGAGGATCCGCAAGGCTTATCAGGCGTGAGCATCTGTGTCTCTTTCCCTGGAGAATGTGGAGAGGAATGAGGATCTTGGCATCTTCATCTTAATGCAGGAGGCTTCTGTTGTGTTCTTCTGCTGTGCCAGAAGCAGTATAGGCCAATGGGAGCAAATCTCCAGCCCTGTGTCCCAGTGACAGAGACAGGACTGAGTGAGAGACGAAGCATCTACTGTTGACCACTGGACATCCTTCCCATTTATCTCTTTAATCCCTGCCCTACTTCCAAGGTGGTATTTTGCAGACAAAAACCAGGCTCCAAAGTGTAGCAGTTAAAAAAACAAAAAGCAAGGTAGTTTGCTGTTTCTATATGTAGCACATGGTGACAAGACCAGGATTCAAGTGCACGTGACTGATTAGAATGCCCATCTTTTTCCTCTTAAGCAAGGCCACTTCCCAAGAAGAAGGAAATTATAGAAAGAGAACTGATAAATTACTTTTAAACGAGCTCAAATTTGAAAAAAAACACACACACACACACACAACCAAAAAAAAAACAAAAATGTTTCATTAAAAACCCAAACTTAAGTCATTGGCCAGCATACAATCCATAGGCTCCCCTGGAGCATCTCCCTCCCCCACTCCATCCCCATCTTTAAAGCATTTGTTCTATACTTGAAGGTTCAGAGTCTGAGTTTGGTTGAGGTCCTGTTGTTCTTCCAGATTTCAACCCTTTAGCCTGTGATTTCTGCTCATTGCAGAGGGCTGGTGTGCTCCTCCATGCCTGTCCTTCCTGAGCTCTCACCCTCCCTTCCTCTGTCCCAACAGCTCTTCTGTTTCCTGCACTCTCCACCCAATGAGTTATGGTGAAGCTTACCTCATTGCCTGTGAGTTCATCATTCAGAAAAGGGAGCAAGGCACACAGCTTGAGATCTGAGGCCTCTTCATCACTGTAGCTGAGCTCCTTTCTCTTTCTAGAGTCCCTTCTAGTTCATTCTATTGTATTTTCTACACAACATTGGATTTCCCAACTTCCAGTACTGAATCAGTACAAGCCACTTAAAGATGTGTGTCTACTAATATGCACTGCATTGTCTTTCCCTAAATTAGAAATGGCTACTGTCGGTTTTCTCTATTTTGAGTCTCCATTACACCTGTGTTTAGCTTGTCACCATCTGTGACCTCCTTCCAGAATGAGACCAACTGCTATTATCAAATTATCATATCCTGTCGGTATTTTATTCATCAACGGACTTTGCTTGATGTCCCATGTGTCAGAACAGCCAAGCGGCCCAGGAACTGGCTGGTAATGGGATCTCCAGCGGTGTTACATGCCAGGATTATTGCTCTTCAACAAGGTACATTGGCTAAGATTAGTGTGAACAGAAGCTCACTTTGTAAACACTGGCTGCCAAGCCCAAGTCACCCTTAGTGTAGAACCCTTCTCCTTGCTGACAAGCTTGTTTACTTTCTCCTACCCAGAGGCTGACTCAAAGAAAAAGAAAAGGAACAGCTTTATAAATGACCCAAAGACCTTCCCAAAAACAGATGTTGTAGACCCAGGACATTAGATCTCACAAACACTCATGTGTTTGAAGTCCAGGAGAAAGTACCCCTTAGCATGAGACCATTTACTGCATGAGGGCAGGAAATTGGGGAAGGAGAGCCATGAAAGAGACAAATGATAACATTTCTGGAGAGCAGTGGGTCTCACCATCATGGCTTCACTGGTGTGATGCTATCTATGCTGTCTCGAACAGCATGGTCAAATTCTACAAGGCAGAATGAGGTAGAGAAAAAAAAAAAACCCTCAGTTTAAGAACTAGGTTAAGGTTCTGCTCTGTAGCTTGACAACTTTTCAGGGAGCCCATTAAGTGCTCTCAGCACCAGCTTCTTCGATAACTGAGGACAAAATGCCTTTCTACACATAAGTGTACCCAGCAAAAATATATGTGAGAAAAACATAAAGATATGAGCAAATGGCTAGTGTGGAATTCTGTAGCTAGCAAGATCCCACATCAGTAAGATGTAGGCTCTCCCTAGCTGATCTGTAAACTAATACAATTTCCATCAAATGTGAATTAAAACATTTTAATGAGTACAATAGTTTTTTTTAAAGACAGATGGAATTCAAGAGCTGAGCAAATCCAAATTATTCCTGGAAAGGTAGAACAAAATAGAATTTTTTTCTGTTCCAAATATAAGTTTATTTTAAAGTCAAAGTTGATACTAGGGTGTCACTGACATGAAATAGATAACAGTAGAAAAGAATATGGCTCCAAAACATGTCTATACATACACAAGGACTTGACGTAGGTCAGAAAGTCATGGGGGAAGAAATGAAAACTTTACTTCACCCATAGACAAGACATAACTCCAGGGGAATTAGAGTCTTACATGCAAAAACCGTTTTTTAAATGTTTAAACAAAAGTTAGACAATATCTTTATGACCTGAAGAAGAGATTTTAAAAAAAGATACTTGATATATTGAATTGCAATTAAAATTCATTCATTCGTCTGACTCTGCTAGCATGTTAAAAACCAGTCGGCACACTCTGGAAGAAGCGATTTGAAACACAGGTACTTAGAGAAAGATGTGTAGACAAAAAGCATAAAGAGCTCCTAAAGATCAGTTTTAAAAGGAATTTTTAAAGACAATCGCATGTTAAAACTCAGCAAAACCTGAACAGGCGTTTGTCAGAAAGGAAAACCAGACTCACAGCTCCATCGATAATTCGGAAGTGTGTGTTTAATTCTCAAGTAGCTGCAATTGTCTACCCACAGAATTGGTTTTAGATGATCTGAGAATTCTAAGGATTGGCATGCACATGGATCTTGTGGTTCTCAGTTTACTTGGAGTGACATTTCTCACACCTGCATCAGGCTGCTGGTCTGTGTGCTTCTAGTCTGCCTCACATGCTGGTGGCCATAGCCACGCTCCAGAACCTCGTCCCCGTCTCTGCGCACAGTGAAGACCATCCTGAGGCATCCGAAGCAACAAGTGGGAAGCCATGTCCTTGGTCTGCCTCTAGGATAAATCTCAAAGGATATTTTCTGGTGAATACTTCTCAATGTTTAGCTTCATTTGGGAACTAGGCCATTCTTGTCTGGATCCGCACACTTAGAAAGGGGTCCTGGCTGATTTAAGGTTGCTTTGTATTTTCACTTCACAATGAGCCACACAAGAAATACAGCCAGTGCACAGCAAAAGCGGACGGCACTTACAACTCTGTAAGATCAGAAATTTGGAGAGCTTTTCTAACTCCTTTATTGTCCTTGTTAAGTAACCAACTCTGATCTAAGCTCATTTCTTTTTTCTAGTTCCTTCCTAAACACGGCTGGGAACAAGATAATGCAATAGCAATGTCAATATACACTATTAACATTCAGTTTACCACCCTCATCTCCTCTGCTATGACAGAATGGCCACACAAACCACCTTACCAGGCTCCACATGTGGCACATCAAGCAAACAGATGACCAGTATCCCAGCTTCCTGCCACAGGCTGTGTGCCTACTTGGACAAATTCTTGTGTTTTGTCTTTCTATTAAGACAGCATTACATATATGCTACCAATGCCTGCTTCGGTTAAGGCAGTGGTTTTCAATCTTTCTAATGCTGTGACACTTTAATGCAGTCCCTCTTGTTGTGGGGACCCCCAACCATAAAATTATTTTCATTGCTTCTTCATAACTGTAATTTTGCTACTGTTATGAATCATAATATAAATATCTAATATGTGGATGATCTTAGGTGACCCCGTGAAAGGATATTTCTACCCCCAAAGGGGTCACAACACACAGTTGAGAAACACTGAGTTAGGGAAGGGAATTCTAGCAGCTCCATAAACTCCAAAACATGAGTAACTTTAACAAAACAGAAGGATTTTTTAAATATTTGCTTATTTTTATTTTATGCATCTGGGTATTCTCCTGTATGCATGTGCACTAAGAGCATGCCTGGTACCCAGCAAGGTCAGAAGAGTATATGGATTCCTTGGAACTGGACGTACAGGCAGAGCATCCATGTGGGTTCTGGGAACCAAACCCAGGTCCTCTGAAAGAGCAGCAAGTACTCTTAACCACTGAGCCATCTCTGAAGGCCCCAGAAGTTTATTTCTTGTTCAATTAAAGTCCAGTTGGCAGTAGAGGTCAAAGGGAAGGACTGTTCCACAATCTTTTGGCAATTCCACTCAGGTGGCAATTTCCCCACACTCCCCAGGGACTAATAAAGTCTCCTCAGCACCTGTATCCAGCAGGCAGGGATCGGGAATGGAAGAGTGGCACCAGCTTGGGTGGCTTATTTGGAGCAGCTCTGAAGAGGAAAGACATTGACTCTTCCCATTCAACCTTAAGCAAAAGTCTAAACATATGACTATACCCTGCCAAAAAGAAGGTCCAGACAGCTCTCCTTGTGCCTGAGGGAAGGAGAGAATTTGGGGAACAGTTCACCGCCCCCCTTATTCTCTTAGGCTTCCCTAGACTCCTGATTTTTCTGAAATTGGATGGCAGAATACAATAACAACTCACTCTAGAGTTAGTTGACACTCCCTCAGACCCCAGTGTTACCTCCTGTTGGCACTGGGATAAAAATTTCCTGAGCAAAAGCCTCCAAGTTCTTTCGTCTTGAAGGTTCAGACAAAGAAGCAAGTCAATGATAGAAGCAGGCACACCGAAGAAGAGAAAGGGACAGGAAGTTCTTCCAGGGCTTTAAGGTCAAAGGGCAAGTTTGGGGTGAGCTGAAACATTCTGATATGATCATGCTCCTTACTTGTGGTCAGGGCAGGAGAAATAGTTGAATGTGAAGCTCACAATACCAAAAACTTGGAAACTTTATCAGCTCTGTCCAGGCCCTTGTGGCACCAGAGCACCGAGAGTGAAGCCATGTCTCTGATTCTGAGTAGTAGAAGGTTGAGAGCAGGTATTCTAGCTGACCATCTGCAACTCAGGGACTGAATGGAGGCCGAGAGTCTTGAAGCAGAGAGCACAGTGGCTGCACAAGGGCACAGGTGTCTTCAGAGTGCTCACAGGGTTGGTTATAAAGAGGCTGCATCTGCTCACAAGAATGGCTAGCAGTGGAGGGCTGGGTGGCATGACAAAGGCTATCCAGAGCAGCAGCAGGGATCCAGACCTGGGCAAGACATGGTGGTGGCCTGGGAAAGTGATGACCTAGGAAGATCTAGGGACATTCTGGGATGTACCCTCGAGTTTGCCAGAAAAAAAATAGAAAGAAATGGCCCATCCCATAGTTGAGTAAAGAATGCCTAATGAGATAAAAGCATTTAACTGATAAGTTCCAGGGGCAGTTGGGTTATATTAATTAAAAGTTCATATTGATCAAAAATTAATTATAAGTATCAAAAGCTTCAAAGTACTAATTTTAGAAATGATCCTGAAATGCAAAAATTTCAACACATGAAACACACTTGCTTCCAGATGGATTTCCTTGTTTCAAAACAAAGCACTTGCATGCATCCCAGGTCCTTGGAGGGATCTTCCCCATGCAATAGAAACAAATTTCACCTCTTTTTAGTGTTCCAGAGGACCACTCCCCAGATTCAGGTTCTGGGCCCACCTGAAGAATGGAATTCTGAGCCTGCAAGATGACTCGGGATAAACGTGCTTTCTGCCCTGAGTCAAATCCCTGGAATCCACGGAAACCACGTTAAGGTGGAAGAAGAAAGCCAACTCCACAAAGATGTCCCCCAAACCCCACACAGGCATCATGGCATCCATCTTCTGCTCTCCACAACAATAATTATATAATTACATAAACAAACAAGTAAGAAATAATGAGATCTGAAGGGAAATAATGAAATAATGGTAACTCTGAGGGGAGCCTGAATCCTTGGGGATGTTAAAAACTGGAGCTAGCCATTTGGAGACCAATTTCTGGCATGAACCCACTACAGTTGCACCCCAGAACTAATGCAGCTAGGCTTTTTCCAGCCTCAGATCTAATGAGCACGATGTCTCCCAGCTTCCCAAGGCATTCATCCTCTGACAGCTGAATTTCACTGTTTTCAGTACAGCTCAGTGCCAGGTCCTGAGTAGAAATAATCCTTTTATCTCCCAATAAAGGGGAATCACCTGCATTCTGTAAGTCAGCTCTCTTTGAAGAGCTGTCTTTGGAGCTGGAGGCTTCGCATTTCCTGGAGTGGTCACATTAAAGATGATTTTCACTGATCTCATTGGGAGATCTGGAGGGCAGGGAGTTGATATTGTCATCTAGTCACCCCGTGGAAAGCGTCGAGACTTTCCATTTTAAAAGATTTCAGAGCACAAATGTCATTCTCAAAAACTTTTCTGAAAGACAAATTAAGTTTTCAAAGGTCTCACTATTTAGAGACCAGCTGTTACCTTGGGCCAGCATGTGGGGACACTTCGAAAGGACATAATTTGATCTGCTATCATCTTTCCTTGCACCCATGGAGATAATCTCACCTTGATAATTTCCTGCTGTCTACGGCAACGCCATTGTATAATAGACTATCTAGGGTAGTAATACAGTCAGGGTTCTTCTACAAAGACAGATCACATTCATCCCAAAACACTGTTAAAACTTAATTAATTCCAAGTGGCAAGGTGACTGGTATGTCAGCATAGAGCTTAACACCTGAAATACATTTTTATTTTATCTTCACAGCAACTCAGTGAGCTACATTTTATTTTCCGAACTAGGAAACCAAGACTGGGAACTTTAGGCAACTTTCCCAAGCATCTAGTCACTGGTGGAGGTGAAGGTTTTGTTCAGGTCTGTGCCCAAGGCCTGCTGCATCCATCTCATGATATCTCCTTGGAAATGAGGCTCTTTACCCTTTGCAACTGCAGAAATGTAAACTGTTAATTTTTTTGGGAAGCAGGCTATCTTGGGCCTTAGAGGATATCTAAAAACACTTTCTTGCCTCTACCCAATAGGACAGCACCCCCAGCCTATACATAAACAGTTGTGACAAACAAAAATATATCCAGAAATTTCCAAAGCCCCTGCAAGACAGAAATCATGCCACTTAAGAACCATTGCTGTGGAAGGATTCTGGAACACTTACCCTCTTACACTGCTAAGGTCTTGTGATTCTGAGAAATACGTAGAATCGTTTAAAGATTCCCAACCTTAAGAAGTAAGAATAATTATAGCTAGTATTTAGTTCTTTGCACCTACAAAGCCCATCCATCCATTAGTAATAGCTTGCCCCCTCCAATAGAGAAATAGCCACATTGCAAAAATGCTTACATCTTGTAGCTTCAGTGAGCTGTTGTCTGGAGAAGCCCCAGAGTCCACACAAAGACATCCAAGGTCTTCCTAATTTATCCTCAGCGTGTCCCTCTACCCCAAATCTCACGTAATCTCAGGCAACATCAAAACAAGGTGAGTCACTGTGCTTCAAACAAGCACATCCTCTAGGGTCTTTCTCTAAGCCACAGCTTCCTATTTACCCAGTCCAGTGCCCATACTTGCCTCTTTACCTTTGGAATTCCTCCCTGACTTGGGAGCTTACCGGAAGTTCTTTGCACCTCCATCCCAGCCTCCCAGCACAACTATTGGAACAGAACAGGCTCTTTCCCTGGTCCCTGGCTGTGTTGTGCCTCTCTCATCTCATACATCCTTGTGAAGAGTGTGGCATACATTCTTGCTTGAAGGAAAGCTTCTAGAAAACAGGGAATGGAACTCACTCTGAGATCTTTTTATTCTGTCTACATTTATTGTCAAATATGCTTTGCTTAATGGACAACACTAGACGGCATTGGGAATGAGAGCAGAGGCTTAGAGCATAGGAAAACTTGTGGCCAGTTTCTATAAGAATTAAAATACATTTCAAGCACAAAGTAGTGAGGACAGCTTGGGTCTGTAGTTGGCTTATCTGATGAAATGCCATCTCCTTCCTGAGCTGTCACTCTAGTCATGCTTACTGAGGCCAGCTTCAAGTCTCTGGCACTTGGTAAAGAGTGGGGGCTAGCATCTTGTCCACAGACGGAGGGAGCGTGTGCAAAGGTTCCATGTCCTATGAGATGGGAAGCTCTGAGAGTAACAGTTCCTTCAGGCAATGGGTCCTGTTGCCAACTTTCCATCTCCCGATCTTCCTCTCTTTATTCATTTCAGTAAGATCTACTGTGCTTTCTACACATCTAGTCAACCTTAATCCTTAATCACTACTTCTCGACTGTAAGACGTTGGTGTTGATTTATTCAACAAGCATTTGTTACATGGACTTCAATTACGACAAATCCCTCTCCACAGATTCTCACATCCATCCCTTGAATATCTTGCCTTCAGATGACAGTTGCATATCATTAAAGTTTATATATACAGGTTCAGATTTGTGTGTGTGTGTGGTGTGGGGGATGGGCTTTTATAGAGAGCAGAATTTTAGAGAGAGATCAGTGAGTTGATCTGGAGTAGCCATTCCTGGGGGCAGCTGAAGTGACTGCATGGACGTCTCAGCATAGCTCAAGTCTTAGAACAGCCTTCAATAACCACCACCCCTTGTATCTTCATGGTCTAATTCCAGCCAGGACTATTTCAGTTAGTCTGAACTTACCTTCTAAAAGAGCCTGGACATCCTGTGGTATTTGAATTAGGTTGCACATTGAGCAGCTCCTAGCAACCATCCCTGATCTAAGACTATCCCAGAGGAGCAGCATATGAGCAGATCACAAGTATAACTTTCAGAATTCCTGTGGCCAGAACCGTCTTGTCCATTTTACCATCCCCCTTTTCTCTCTACAGATGGCAAACTGTGCAGCAGCTACAACCGAGGGCTCATCTCAAAAGCAAAAATCAAGGCCATCAAGTATAGCATCGTCATAGTCCTCGGTAAGCAATGTTCTTCCTCATGTTACAAAACTGTATAAGCATTCTAAACACACTCTGGTGGTGGGCAGGTCACGCAGGAAAGGAATGTTGTACAGGCACATCTACCTATCATTAGAAAGAAAAGTGTGGGTTCCACCACTGGTAGCTTCAAGAGCCAATAATTGGCGCTGAATCCCTCTCTTAGTGAATATAGTTGCCCACCAAGATCATGGGCTGGACCACTTGGAGAAAATCTGATTAGGACCAAAGCTACCCAGAGCTTATATACAAAGCACCCTTGACTCGATCGCTTTGTTGAAGACATTGTCTGCCTCAAGAAAAAGAAGAGGCAGGTGTACATTCTGTTTTCTCTGGATATTTAATTTCAGCATCAATACTCCTTCCTTTATGGCCACAGCTTCTGTCCCTCGCCCTTCTTCTGCCCCTTTTTTCTTCACTTAAGATCCATAAAATCAGTTTGCACTGCTGTCTGTCAAAACTGTTCAGACGCATGTGTGGTTTACTTCCTATTTTGTTTTGTTCTTCAGCCATGACACTACCTCAGGCTTCCCTGACAAGTCTTTTAAAATAGCTCCTCTCTAGTTTCATTCCGCCTTGATGATTCTTCCCTTTTGTTTCCATTTGTACCTGACCTGATACTCATTCATAAAAATAGTTTTATTAAGATATATCTTAATATAGGGAATCTGCAAGTATATATAGAGACTTTATATATAATATATATATATATATGCATATTTTTTTCTTTATTAAGTCCACCTCTCTTGCCCCAATCATAGATCCATGAGGGAAGTGACTTACTCTTGAGTACTCATTTGATTCCCATATACACTGAGCTAATATTTATATAATGAACAAATTAACGCAGATATACAAGAAGGGAAGGGAGTTGTGCTGTTTCCTTTTTATTTAGCTGATACAGCCCATTTCTGCTTCTTGGGAAGCACTTAGAAGCCCCAGGAAGGCATTTGCTGTGTGTCAAATCACCAGAATAGTTCATCTTTTCTTTGGAAAATACAAAATGCCAAGCAGACCGCATGCAACATGACTCAGCCAGCAGAGTATAGAAATGCAGCCACACTGTAAGTTGAGGTGCAGAGGCATCCCCAGCTCACCGGGGATCTAGAAACTTTCAGAGGCTTCTGGAGGAGATCATCCAAGATTCCTTGCCTTCACAGCCAGAATCATAGACACCCATTCTCTGGATGACAAGGAGGCAATGAATGCTTCAATGTGTATCTCATGCTGGCACGTCCCTGTCAGTCAGAAATTATATCCACAGCCATCTGAGGTCTGCTCAGTGTGCAAGCAGGGGAGCCCACGGGCAGGTCAGCATGCTGCCAGAATAAAGTGGCCTGTGTGAACAAATATTTTTGTAATGCCCTTTTACCATCCTAAAGTGATAAATATCCATAATACTAACTACTCTATTTTTTAAAGTCATCATACTGCTAGAGTAGAAATAAAATAAAAAGAACTTATAATAGGCCAATACCAACTTTTACACGTAACTATGTGTGGGCACAACTATGCCAAAAGAGTAATAAAGTAATTAGATTCCCCCATCTGTACAGCTACAAGCAACAAACAATACAGATGTTTTCATGGATACACATAAATGTAAGCACTTTTACTGTCACTAACCTAATTTTCTGAGCAGATGAACAAACCCTGATAAACTTTCAAATTAAATAAACTCATCTCTCCTCTGTCTATAAGGGAATTGTATTTCTGAAAGCTTCAATATTTATTAAAAATATCCAGGCATGCTTACAAAAGTGATTAGCTCTCTAAACTCAGGTAATTATAAACAGGATCCTCTCATACAAAAATACCAAGCTGAGCATTCAAAACATATATGAGACAATATGAGACAATATCTGCTGGCTGAGTTGCTGTCTCCAGAATGTAGGAAGACTGACATTCCTACAAAATACATACACACAGGCATGCGCACACAGAGGGAGAGGGAGAGGAGGGGGGCAGTATTGCTCTTGGTGCACTAGAACTGTTCCAACAATAGGATTAACCACTCAGAGTGCAGAAAGATACCTTAGTTTTTGAATGAATGACTCTCTTTTAATACATCAACACCACATATGTGAGAAAATTATGAGTTAATTTCTTGTTTCCAAATTCTGAATCAAGTTGCTGAACCTCTACCAAATGATAATGGAACAGTATTGCCCCTACACACAGATACCCATGGATACTGAACTTCTCTCTACTCGGGAACAAACTCTTGAATTGAGAAAGGATTGGTGTAGTAAAGTTACAATGATATGAAAAAGAGAGGGGATAGGTTTGTTTACAGATATCCAAGAGTATGAGGTTCTGTATTTGCCTGCATTATTCATAGAAATAGGAGACAAATAGGTAATAGCTAGCTAGATTTCAGAGAGATAGATGACAGAGAGAAATGATAGATGATGATGATGATGATGATGATGATGATGATGATGATAGATAGATAGATATATAGATAGATAGATAGATAGATGAGATAAAGAGACAGAGAGATAATAAATACCTTCATGGGACCATGAAGGCCAAGAAATCGCAAGCTCCATGTTTGTGTGGGAAATCTGAGAAAACTACTAGTATAAATTCTAGTTCACATCTGAGCCCTAAGGCTCAAGAACAAAATTAACTTTGTATGTTCCTGCTTGACACCAAGTGTGGGCCATTATCCAAATTCAAAGAGAATCAGGCAGGAAGAATGATTTCTCACAGGAGATATATATATATATATATATATATATATATATATATATATATATATATATATATATATATATACACATATATACATATATATGATCAGATGAGGCCTATTCACCAGCATAAGGCAATTTGATTTTTGTATTCTACTTATGGAGATATTAAACTCATTCAAAAACATCCTCAGAGACATATCTAGAGTAATGTTTAATCAAATGTCTGAGTATGCTGGAACCCTGTCAAGTTGTCAAATGAATTAATCATCTAATCAGCATGGTTGAGATGCTCATATCCCAATCCTGTCCACTGAGGCTTTGGACTCACAGGCAGTTAACTGTGACAAGACTATTGAGTAGGTGTTTTCTGGAGAGGTTAACCTAGACATAGAAAAGAAACTTGAGATCATAATGATCTCATCATGGTCTGTGCTTTTAAGACATTAGGGTCACTTTTTCCTACTGTGTCTCCTAGAACTAGGAGTCACTAGTCAGATTTCATCCTGTTCAGTCTGCATCAGGAACTCTCTAAAAGGTCCTGCTCATCTTCAGCAACTCTCTCTCTCTCTCTCTCTCTCTCTCTCTCTCTCTCTCTCTCTCTCTCTCTCTCCCTCTCCCTCTCCCTCTCTCTCTCTCTCTCTCTCTCTCTTATTAGATGACAGAATTTACGTAAATCCACACCAGTGAAAATCAGAGTCCTCTTTCCAGATAGAGAGGAATCTAAAAAAACTCAGCTTAGGAATGTTGTCTCCAGGACATGTTCATACACAAACACAGCAAACACAGCAGTCATGTTAACACATGCAACTGTTCCTAACAACATACCCAGGCTAATATTTCTGAGAGCTCTCTAGTGCCAAAGAACATCTGAGTTAAAATTCTAGGGGAGCCAACCAAGAGTGATGCTTCAGATGTGGCCACGATGGTGCTAATGGCTCTCTCCTTCTTAGCTTTTATCTGCTGCTGGAGCCCATACTTCCTCTTTGACATGTTGGACAATTTCAACCTCCTTCCAGACACCAAGGAGCGTTTCTATGCCTCTGTGATCATCCAGAACCTGCCAGCCCTGAACAGTGCCATCAACCCCCTCATCTACTGCATCTTCAGCAGCTCCATCTGCTTCCCTTGCAAGTAAGCTGTGTTCTTGCCACTGCCAAACACACTGGCAGTTTTCACAACCAGACCCTGATTCTCATTTTCTTCACAAAGTTCATCAGCAGACTACAGAACCTCCATTCCATTTTTTTCCTATTCTTTTTAAAAGTTATCCGTCTTTCATACAATAAGTTACAACCCATTTGCCCTCCCTTTATTCTGCCCAGTGCTCCTCCCCCAACTCCTCCCTTTCCCCAGTTCTAGTCTCTCTCTGCTTCCCCTCAGGAAGGAACAGGCCTCCCCAGGGACATCAGCCATATGTGGCACAACAGGATGCAATCAGGCTAGGTACCAACTCTCCTACCAAGGCTGGATATGGCAACCCAGTAGGAAGAAAAAGGTCCCAAGTGAGGGCAAACAGGTCAGAGGCACACCCATTTCTGCTGATAGGAGTCCTATAAAAAACACCAAGGGAACAACCATAACCCATGCAGGCTCTGTGATTGCTGCCTCAGTCTCTGTGAACTCCTATAAGCCCTGTTAGTTGATTCTATGGGCCATGTTCTCCTAATGACTTTGAACCTCTGGTTCTAATAATCCTTTCTGCTCATTCTTGGGGTAGAACCTCCATTTTATAGATGAGGTGCTTAAAAGACAGGAAGTCCCCACTAGTTGGATGAATTCAAATCCAGGATCAGGACACGACAAGGCTACCATGTGGAAGACCTTGTTTGTGATGGAAGCTGCCCCACGTGACCTGCCTCAGTATAAGTCTACCAAGAATGGGATATGGAACGTTTTTACTATTTTAGAGCTAAAATTTCACAAAGAAAGGCTCACAAGACTGAGTGACATTGTTGAAGTTATACTGATCATTAGTAGCAGAGCTGAAATTTAGTCCCCTGACAACTACTGTCATTCAGCTGCTTGCATCTGTTCTCATCAGTTATGGAGTAAATGGAGAAACTCACAGCAGAGAGAATAATAGGATGGTTTAAGGCTTTGCTTAATGGCAGTGGCTGAGATTGAGCTCCTGCTTATACGAAGTCAAGTGTGAACCAGAGCTATGAATGTCCATAAGCTTCCTTTCCTGCATGTGAAAGTGGGGATAATAGCAGAAACTATTTCTTGGCATATGGTGTCTCTGTCCACTGGCTTATAATGATAAGTGGTGAGGAAAGAGGTTCAATTGTTACAGCTTAACAGGTTTCTGATCTTTAATGACCTTTCTCAACTATTGTCTCTTAACAACTATGCTGCCTTTTCATCTGGTCAAATTACTTTCCTTTACTTCTTTATTCTGACTTTCCCTAGAGAGCAAAGATCACAGGACTCCAGAATGACACACCGAGAGAGAAGCGAGAAGCATGAGATGCAGATTCTGTCTAAGCCGGAATTCATCTAAACCCTGAACCAATGGTGCTAGGCTGAGCTCAGTGAGCTCTCCTGGGTCTCCATCACCAGTTAATGCATGTGCATGAAGCTTGAGCCAGCCCCCCATCCCAACTCCTGCATCACCTAGCCAATGCATGAGGCAAACTTTCTAGTGAGGGCATGCCACTTGCAATGTGAACATTCACCAACATGAACTCATCACCTCTTCCTGTCAGCTAAGAAAGCTATTTCTCTTCCTAATATCTCCCAGGACTCCTTCCCACAACTCAGCACCTGAACCAAACTGACCCTGGGTCTTTGCAAACAGATGACACAGACTAGTGGGGGAAAAAATGAAGGGCTAATCCTGAGTCATCAAATTACAATTTTGAAAGTAAATTCAAGACTTAAAAGAGATTAGATTTGTTTGCACCACTTTTGTCTTGGAAGTTTGGTGGGTATAGATGAGAAGATGTTTGCCACCGAAATGCCAAGAAATTCACTTGTAAGCCCTGACATTGTACACATCCTCTTGTGCAGGAAGTGTTGGTAGGAACCAGCTCCCAAGCTTATTGCACTGTGATTTCTGGGAACAGTACAGCTTCCTGCTGAAGAAGGTCACCATGTGTTCACCTAGCAGAAAGATCACACCAAATAGCCATAGACTGTTGACCATTAATCAGAGAGAGAGAGAGAGAGATAGACCTGGAACTCACAGCTCTTTGAGGTTGTGCAAAGGTCCTTTACCTACCTGCATTCAACTTTCAACCACTCTGAGCTCCAATCCACACACATCAGGGGCATTTCTGCCCATTTTTCACCCTTGGAATCCTCTTCAGCTGGGAACTTAGCTTCAAGACTGCCCCAACATGATCTTTGTGCAAGTTCTTTGCTGTCTTTGTATGCTGTAGCCTTTGTCTATCTACACCTCTGCAAGGAAGTGCTGGTGGGGCTTATTTTGACAGGTCTGCAATTCAGTATTTATAAGTATAATTCAAATGAAATCTGAAATCTAAATGTTTTCCAGTCACTTTTTTCTTCGGATTATACCCGAAGTGGAAATGGCATCATTTGGCTATGTGTACATCTCCACCCACAGCCCTGTGATGCTTGTGAGCACCCTATTTTTAGCTTCTCATACAGTCTTTGACATTGAAATCTCCTTGTCAAAATCCTCCATTCCAGAGTTGAAACCTTTTCTTGTCCTTTCAGCTAATGGCTGGTGGAGTCATTAACATGTTCAGTCTATTTTAACAGTACCCCATTCCTTATGACCTTATCAGCTCAAAGACTGCAAGCTTAAGGTCATCGTGGCAATTTTCCCCCACAAATTTCTTTTCCAGTTTCATCTGACATTAGGAAAAGCATCTCTTTAGGCAGAAATCAGACACTTTACCAACTGTCTCTCAAAAATTATTGCCTAAGTTTGAGGAGACAGAATAATCTACCTTTCTGTCCACAAAACAGTTCTGAAAGCTACTTTCCTCTTCATCCAATCAGCTAAACTTGAGCAACCAGAGGCTTTGAGTGGCTGAGAAGCACTTTTCAACATTTTCCTTTAAATCAAGATGTGCCGCCGAAGACCCGCAGAACTGTTGCTGAAATAGCTGTCTGCACAGGAGCCACTTAACAAGCAGAATCTGGCAGGTGTCCTAGTTCACAAAACAGGAGGCCCAGTCTCTTGATAGATGCTTTCAATCTCTGTCAAGTTCTGGTCTGCAGGACATTCCACATGCCTATACCATCCATCAATCGATTCTTAAAGTTAAAGAGAGAATGCAATGAGGGCCATTGTGCCATCTGTGGACTGTGAAGGCAGCTCTTGTGTGGCTGCATCTCTCATCCTCAGAGGAGCCAAGAGATCAGTAAGATAATGGGACATACTGCTGTAGGGAGCTGCCGTTTACACAGAACTAGCTTTACATTGATATGGAATCTGAAATCTTCACCATCGTTATTTTCCAAACTTGGGAAACACAGTTTAAGCATGGTAGTCATTAGTCATATGCCACTGGATGAGTCATCTCATGTCTCTGGGCACCACTGGTCTATCTGTAACATGGGGCCAATATAACACTGGAGCAGAGGCTGTTGAGGTTTGGAGACTGCAGTAGATTAAATTAGACCTGCAGAGTGTTGCTAGGATTCTTCCCTTTGAAGACTAACTCTTCAGTGACTCAAGGTTGAGTCATTTGCCTTTTGGAGTTGTAACTTTTCTCCCTACAACATGAACTCAGAAACTAATATAATGCCCCAAACAGGAAATAGTATGGTCTTGTATAGAAAATTAGAATGTAAGCCACAGTGTTGCTATCCGTAGCCTTTGATGCCCCCATAAAACCCAGAAAAGGCAGCTTGGTGGTGTATAAAATAAGGGTGTCTACTTTCCAAACAAAGATGTCAAGAAATATGGTGGCTACATTATTACACTGCTTCAGGGACAGGTTAACAGAATAGATGTGTTTAATATATTCAGTTACATTATAGAAAATGTCTCTACTTTACTGAACTGAATTCAATATGAATAGTAAAAGAGTCTCTTCTTTCAGGGTGTATTTGCAACACAATTTAATTGAGACTTAATTTCATCAAGCAACAGCTCCCACAGGCCACCCCACCCTACTCCCAAATGTTACTACCTTTTAAATGACTTTCCATTGTGGTGATCATGAGAAAGAAGTACTTTCAAAGTAGTCCAACATATATCACAAGCTTTCCTTCCAGTTTCATTCAGACAACTCTGCATAGAAACATTCAGAAATGACCTTGTCTTTTCCTTCTACATTCATAGTGTAGATTTTAAAAAGTTGTAGACCTCCATCTGCTAAGGAAACAGAAAAGCAAGCAATATTTTTAATGAAGAAAGAAAGTGATTCTAGCCTTCTATGTCAGGTGATGTTTTAGGAAAGCCACAGCCCAGCTGCTGGCAGCCTGAGTCAGGTTACGTGTGTTTCTGTGTTTTATTTCAGTCATCATCTGGGTAGAGCTCATTGTGTATGCACCACTACCAGCACTCCCTATGGCCTGGCAACCTCCATTCCCATGAAAAGAGATGGCCCTTACCAAGCTGCCAACCCTCTTTCTTGGAGAAATATGAAAAAGCTATGCCTCGTTTAAAAACTCATTATCTATAAAAGGGCTGAACCAGTTAACATTTTAAACATGCAATTCCATCCTTACAGAATGTGTAAATGAATGACAGTCTCCTCAGAGATTCCCAAAATAAGGTCGTGGGGGTGGAGGTGGGGGGCTCAAATTCCTAACACACCTGCATATAAACCTAAAGTTAATTAAATGTAATGAAAGTGTTTCAAATTTCTTGAATTATTTTAAATGAGCATAGAATGTAGATTAGGATTAGACATTGATAAATCAAGAATACACATGAAGGTTTTAAGATAATCACTAAAGAACAGAAACAATATATAACTTCCAGACTAAAAGACGATCATGTTGGATAATGGTGGCAGACACCTGCAAACCTAGACTTGGGAGACAGAGGTGGATTTGCCTCAAAACTACAGTATAAGACCCATTTACCTTGTCTACAACCTGACAATGGAGGATAATAGGAAACAGATCCAAACACCAACTTAATAACACAGAGAGAGAAAAAATCTCCATACAAATCGCACTACCAACAACCTATCTCCAGATGTCCAGTCTCCAAAGCACAGACATGGGTAACAAAGATAATGTGTCACCACCAAAATTACCAAGTACTTCCATGGTATGGTTTCTAGAGAAAAATGACATAGATGGTATATAAGACAATGATTTTTAAAATAGCAAAATAACCATGATTGTGGAACTCAATGAATGATAAGTAAATGCCAGAATGAAGGCAACAAAATACAACAGTTTAATGACACAGTGAAAAAAAGGTCAAGATACAAAATGTAGAATTTAATAAAGAGGTAGACTCTCTAAATAAAGATCAGAACTTAAATAACTGTAAATAAACTTCTAAACAAAACATCAAAAATTCAAACAAACAAAAAAATGAGAGGAACTCCTCATCAATACATTGTGGATCAGTCGCTTCAAGCAGAAGAGAGAGTACCACGTCTGGAAGAAAAAATAATTTAAATAGACTTTTAACATTGAATAAGATACAAGCAATAGTTAAAAATCTACAAACTATGGGGGCTGGAGAGATGGCTCAGCAGTTAAGAATACTGGCTGCTTTATCAGAGGTTCTGAGTTCAATCCCCAGCAACAACATGGTGTCTCACAATCATCTATAATGGAATCTGATGCTGTCTTCTGGCATGCAGGTATATATATGCAGATAGAGTATTCATACATAAAAAAATAAATAAATGAAATAGATGAATGCATTTAATTTTTTTAAATCTTCCAAATAAAGAAGCTCAAAACCAGGTGGATTCAACTCAGAATTTTACCAGACCTTCAAAGAACTAATATAAATATTTCTCAAACAATTTAGCAAAATGGAAAATGGGCAAACATTTTCAAATTCCTTTTATGAAGACAATTTCACACTGATACCAAAACCAGATGAAGAATGAACAAGAAAATAAAATTATAGGCTAATAGTTCTGATTAACATAGCTGCCAAAATATGACATAATACTTACAAACCATATTAGAGGACACCTCAAAATGATCCTCCCTCATGATCATGTCAGCTTCATCTCAGACATGCAAGAATGGTTCAACATATGTAAATCGATAGATGTACATGACAACATAACTAAACTAGGACTAATCTATGAAACCACATGATCATCTCAGTAATCTTGTGATACATATAAAGTCCTTTAACAAAATCCAACATCCATTCATGATAAAAGTCCTGGAGAATTTAGGGAAATAAGGGATGTATCTCAGGAAAATAAAGACAATATACAGGAAGTCCATTGCCAATATCAGCATAAATATAGAAAAACTCAAAGGATTTGCACTAAAATCAGAATTATCATAGTGCTCTTCAGTATGATGCTTCAAGCCTTTACTAGAGCAATAAGAAAAATGAAGTAGATAATAGAGCTACAAACCAAAAAAGGAAGAAGTCAGAATATCTTTATTTACATATGATATATATGTAGAAGGCCCTAAAGACTCCACCTGAAAACCCGTACAGCTAATAAATACATCCAGAAAAGTAGCAGGATACAAAACTGACACAAAAATCAGCAGCCTTCCTATACAGTACATAAAAAGCACAAACACGGCGAGAAGAAAATCAAGGAAACAATATCATTCACAATTGCATCAGAAAACATAATAAAGCATCTTGGAGTAAATCTACCAAGGAGGTGAAAGACTTGTACAATAAAAACCTTAGTACACTGAAAAAATAAGTTGAAGAAGGCATCAGAAGATTATGGAAAGACCTCCTGGCTCATGGATCAGTATGATTAATATTGTGAAAATGGCCATTCTTCCGAAAGAATCTATGGGTACAATGCAATCCCTACCAAAATCCCAGTGCAATTCCTCATAGAAATTGAAAAAAAACCTTAAATTTCATATGGAAATACAAAATACCAGGATAGCCAGAATAAGCCTAAACAATTTTTTTGAATGCTAGATGTATTGACAATCTTTCAAGATTTCAAGTTATACTCAAGAGTTCTAGTAATAAAAATAGCATGGTACTACTATAAAAACAGACACATTGATCAATGGATTAGAATTGAGGGCCTTCAAATAAGCCCACACTCCTAGAGACACAAACTTTTTATAAAGTTGCCGACAATACACATTGGAGAAAAGACACCTTCAACAAACGGTGCTAGTCTGAATTGCTGTATGAAGAATGAAGCCACATCCTTATCTCTTATCCTTCACAAAAGTCTACCCCAAATGGATCAAGATCCTCAACATAAGAACTTATACTTTGAATCTGATAAAAACAAAGGTAGGGAATACACTTAAACTCATTGGCACAAGAAAGGACTTTCTGTACAGGACCTAGGTAGCACAAGCATCAATACCAACAGTAATAAATTATACCACATGAAACTTAAAAAAAAATAAAACTGTCTGTACAGTAAAGGACACTGTCATTCCAGCAAAGAGACATACTATATAATGGGGAAAATAGTCTTCGCCAAATGAACATCTGATATAAAGTTATCCAGAATATACAAAGAATTTAACACACTAAGCATCAAAAACAAGCAGCCCAATTAGAAACTGGGGCATGAAACTAAACAGAGTTCTCAAAAATAAAATATAAATAAGCAAGAAAGATTTTTTTTTTAATGTTCAACATCCTTAGCCACGAGGGAAATGCAAATTAAAACTACCTTGAGATTGCACCTTACCCCATTCAAAATGGCTAAGATCAAAAAATCAAATGACAACAGATGCCGGTGCAGGTGTGGGGAGAGGGGAATATTTATTCGCTGCTAATGGGAGTGCCCACTGATATACACCAAGGAAATCAGTGTTTCTTCAACAGCCAAAGATGTACCACATGGCCAGCTACACTCTTGAACTCTATGTCCTATTATATGGATCCTTCTCATCCATATTCACTGCTTTTCTATTCACAATAGCCAGGAAATAGAAATAACTCAGATGTCCATCAGCTTAAGAATGGATGATGAAAATGTGCTACATTTACACAATAGGTATCATTAAGCTCTTCAAAAAAATGAAATTATGAAACTCACAGGTAACTTGATAGAGCTAAATACAGAGAATAATATTCTGAGTGAGGCAACCAGGTACATCATACATTGCATGTTTTTGCTCATTTATGCATGTTAGCTATGAATCTTCAGGCATATAATTTTCATTTGGAATACCCACATAGGTAAGGTGTCATGGTTTTCAAAGGAAGGTAGATAGAACAAAGTGGCCTAAAGGGTTAAATGGGATACTGAAATAGGAAGCCTTCAGAGGTAGGCAGGGTAGAGGATGGCCTATGGAAAGGAAGAACTATTGAAAAAGACCTTTCAAAAAAGTCATGGGTTTGGGGAACTGTAGCGATGACTCAGCACTTAAGAATACTGGTTGCTCCTGCAGAGGATGCAAGTTCAGTTCCAAACCCACATGGTGGTTCACAGCTATTCATAACTGCAGTTGCAGAGGATACAACAACCCCTTCTAATATCTGCCCATAACCAGGCATAGATATGATATATATACATGCATATACATATATACGTACAAATTTTTGCAGGTAAGCACTCATACTCATAATTTCTCTTATAAGTTATATGAAAATTTACTACTATAGATGTGTGTGTGTACATTTGTGTTTGTGTACATATACACACAGAGAGATGCATATACTAAAGAGTTACACTAATACTGGGTGACAAATCTCCTATTACACACAACAGACTAACAAACTGAAAAAATCCAATGCCAGTAATGGGTTACCTCTCTTGAGGTTGTTGCCACTGAGGTTCCATAGACCCCCCCAAACATTACAGGTTATTGCTATTCCTCTTGGATAACCTCCAGAGCTTTCTGGTAAGACCTTATTGCTGAAGACAATACATACTTGAGTCATAGAACATAAAGAGATCAAGCTGGTACTAACTTGGAAGCTTCATCTCTACTGGCTAGTTTCCATAGTGATAGATGATGCTATTTTGCTACCAGAGGAAAAAAGTTATTATCACACTTATCCAGGAGAGAATTCTGCAAGTTATTATAATAAGTGGCCTGGCTAGACATGTCCATGATGCAGTGGTGTAGTCATGGGAGTAGTAGACCACTTTCTGGTTGGATTTAAAGCCCATTACATAACTTGGAACCCATATCCTGGCACTGCTTTGAAGGCTAATAGCCTGTAACTAGACAGGTCACAGGCCCTATGGGAGAACCTACTACCATTATTCTGCTAAATGGCTATGGTATTAAACTAACTCCAAATGACTTACCATATGCATATAGATCCATGCACCTATTAGCCCTCATCAGAGAAGCTTCTATTTGCAGTTGATGTTGATCAACACAGAAACTCATAACTTGCCGTGATGCCGAAAATAAGAGACTTGGAATGCCCAGGCCTAGTTGAGGCAACTATTGTATCTTTTTCTCCCAATGCTCAGCGATTATTGCTTAAGAGAGTCAGAAAGAATATAACAGCTGGAGGAGCAGCTTCATGTGTGACCTCACAGCAGTTCTGACATGTACAAGGCCTGTGAAAGCTTACTCCAGACAGACACTCAGCATGGAGAAGAGAGGTAAGTGCAAAATCCAACTTCCAGCTGAGGAGCTATATATAATCAATAGCTACTGGGAGAGGAAGTGTCAATTTTTCTTTTAAGAGTGTAGCCCCGAGTAAGTTGGCCACACTCCAATAGAATGCCACACATCCAAGATTATATGGACAGCACAAATCATATATTATGGGTTTAAAAAAAAATAAGACACAAAGTCAAACACATAGAGAAGGGAGGATGAATATTGTCTTAGTCAGTATTTTATTGATGTGAAGAAACACCAAGACTAGTGCAACTCTTATAAAAGAAAGCATTTAATTGGGGCTGGCTTACAGTTTCAGAGGTTTAGTCCATTATCATCATTGTGGGAAGCATGGTGGTACACAGGCAGATGGTGTTGGAGAAGTAGCTGAGAGTTCTATATCTGGATCTAATGTGCAGCAGGAATAGAGAGCCACTAGGCCTGGCTTGGGCTTTTGAAACCTCAAAGTTCACCCCCAGAGACACACTTCCTCCAACAAGGCCACACACCCCCATCCTCTCAAATAGCCACCTCCTGACCAAGCATTCAAATATATGATGAGCCTATGGGGACTATTCCCATTCAAACCACCACAGATATGGAAGGAGTTGGGGAGGTTAGATGTGGTCAAAATACATAATATAAAATCCTTAATTACAAGTTAATTTTAAAAATTGAGTGACCTAGATAAGCCAAATGACATAATTAACATGGATAGAGTGTTTACTGATAAGAGGAGACACTGCTTTTCAAACTTATGCATAACAGTTACAAAAGATAATCATAAGCCAGTCTACCAAATAAGCTTCAAATTTCTCACGAAGGGACTGGAAAGATGGTGTGATCCATAAAATGCTGGCCCTGCAAACCTAAAGACTTGAGATTGGACCCATAAAAAGTTGGTCATGATGGTACACGCCAGTAGTCTTAGTTCTGAGATAGCAGAGACAGGAGGATACTTGGAGCTCACTCAACAACTGATAAAGCTGAATCAGTGATAGAAATAAAGAATTAACAGTAGATAGTAGTCAAGAAAGACACAGATGTTGACTCTGGCCTGCACAGGCATACACGAATGCATACTTACACAAACACTACTATTTATAAGAGTCTAAATTGCAATTCCCTGTGAGAAGTCTGAATTCAGACTGCGCATATAGGAGGAGAGCCAGTGGGGTTCTATGTCCTAGTAGAGCTAGATGGCAACAGGAAAATGACCAACTGTGTCTCAGTCACATGCGGGGAACAGAATGATGGCCAACAGGCCTTTTTCTACACACAAAGATATCATCAGCCATTAGTATCCATTGACTGCATGAATGCCAATGCCAATATCTTTCCAAGTTAACAGAAGCAACTAGGACCAGAGCCCTGTGAATCTATTCATCTCAAATCAATATCCATTTTCTCTTCTCTTCCTGCCCTTCAAGGTGGCCTGCAGCCCTGAGGCTTTTGCGTCTGTTCATGCCTATCCAAAGTGTATCTCTTTCTTACTTCTATTTACCCACACTTTGTCACTCTAAGGGTGAAACAGGTACATCATAGACCTGTTGGCATGGTGCTCCTGACCAGGAGGGAACACATAGGGAACACTAGACATTGGGCCTTCCCAATCACGGAGAACTAATCACCAATGATAGGTAGTCCAAGCATTCAGTAGATGGTTAAGGAGTAATATTTGCTGCTAATAACAACTCTCTCATGTCCATAACTACTTCGCAGATTTTTTAAAAGGCTGATTCAAAGGTCCCAATCCTAGCTGCTTCAAAAACCACTCTAGAAGCTGAAGACATAAAAGTTTCTGGATTCCAGTCACAAAGTTCTAGTTTACTGGGTTTGGGGTAGAGTTCATAAATCTATGATTATACTGTCTAGCCCAAGTGAATGATACTCCAGAATAGCTCCTCAATGGGCTGGTGCATAGGAACAAGTCTTCAGTGTCCCAAGTGTTAGAGCCCAGGCTCCTCATTGCAGGTTACTAACACCCACAGGTCTTCCCTGCCCATCCTGACCATTAATATGCTCTCTTAAGAGTCAAACTTCCTATGTACTGCAGCTCTTCAGATACCTGCAGGCAAACTCGAGATATCTCTAACTCAACTTTGCATCCTATATTAAGTGCATTTTTGTGGTGGGCTAGGGATGTGGTCCAGGAGTAACATACCTGCCTAGAAGGAGCAAGGTCTTCCCAAGCATCTCAAAAATGTATTTTTTCCCTGAAGGTAAACTTGAATCTAAAGTTGTTTTACTCATGTATTGAAGCCCCAAAGACAACTAAGGTGGGAGATAATGCTGTGTGTTTATGTGATATCTTGAAGAAGGAAATTGAGTTTGAAAACAGCCTTCTGAGGGACCTACCACAATGTGACAAGGAGCTTCTGCATCAAAGCTTTCCAAGGCACTCATTCTCACATTTTAAAAGATCAAAATGGCCAAACAAGCCCTCTATGTTTGTTTATGTGGATTATATGTGTTGATAATTATTTCATTAGAAACTAAAATTGCGGGAAATTTTAATGTTTATGAATTATTTACAAGTAACAACAAACTTCGATATTAACATTAATTTGCCTTCTATGAAAAACAATTTCATTTCCAAAAATTATTTAGTGAGAACAGTGACATGCTTTAACTTTTTGCAAATCTCTTCAAGTTTAGCTTAATAGATGACAGCTGGCTTCCCCTACTTTTGCATTCAATCTGTTGTAATATGTTATTTTGATGGAAATATATAAAGAGAATCATGACTCACACAAATGTGTAGCTTGAAAAGAGAGGGCTTCAGTTTGCTTCTGAACTTAATCTATTTTTCTATGACATGCTTTATAACTTCTGGAAAATTCCACCAGAAAAAAAAAATTCATATGAGAGGATGAAAATGGAAAAGGCCAGTAAGAGCTTATTGCTGTGCAAATGTCTGGCCCTTCCCAGACCTCTTTAAAAGGCTCTCTAAGTCTTCCCTGATGTGGGCTCAGCACCAGACTCTGAACACTCCTTTGGCAGAAAGCAAAACAACCCTAACAAGCTCATTTGTTTAGTTATCCAGCCACTGCTGTAATTCTTGTTGTTCAGGATGCAAGGATGGTGTAAGGGAGGGGAATGAGTTGAGAGTCCCTCTATCTACTTGCAAAAGCTACTTAAGGTGCTAAGTATAGGCATAGCTGACAGTTTTTGTTCAAATGACAGAGGTGGCTGCTACCTGGGCCCATGGTCTGTGCCCGCATCAGCTGCTCAGTGACTATTCATACTGCAAACAAGCGATTGCTCAGATCCAGGAAAAGAATAGTTAGGATTCACCTCAGACGCCTATGGATTTAGGGTTCTGAGCATCAAGCAGCTATGCTTTATGTGAGTGTAAGCCTGTGGATCTCTCTCTGTCTTCTCAGATCATCCTTCTTTCTATAACCCCATCACTCCTTGCTGTCCGTCACATGCGTGCTCTCTCTCTCTCTCTCTCTCTCTCTCTCTCTCTCTCTCTCTCTCTCTCTCTCTCTCTCTCACACACACACACACACACACACAGGTTCTTTCAGAATTCTTCCCTCTCTGATGACATAATTCCCCCAGACAACTACCTGCCCAGTGTCTTTGTCTACTTCAGAGAGCTCATCTCAACTCCATTGCTTAATACTGCCAATGTCAGTTCAGCAGCCTTCATCCATCGCAACCATCTTACTTCTGACTTTGCTTTGTAAAAGATGTCTTCATTACATTTTATTTAAACAGAAAACATGAGAATGTTATTTAAATGTAAGATATTCTTAAATGTTTTATGTTTAGATTATAAATATTAGGTATTTATGTGTGCACATGTGCAAGCATGTAGAGGGTAGAAAGCAATCTGCTACAGTTGGTTCTCTTCTTCCACCCTGTGGGCCTCGGGATGGAAATTACTTCTATATATTTAATTTTCTTCTGTATTTATCTCTATGTATCACTTCCTGTCTGTATCTCCTATGAGACAAAGATAATTATCTTTTCTGTCCAGCTTGATGTCCCCAAGTCCAGAACAGTGGTCAGGGTGCCCATACATACTAGTTAAAGAAATTCAAAGGTAAAATTTGCATATGAAGAACTGTGGGCAGTATTGACTTTGCACATGGAGTATGCTCCTAAGGCAAGGGGAAGGCAGAGTTGAGTATGCCCAGTTGACTCTCCCCAAATTCAGGACACAAATCCAGCCATTTCTTTTCCTCCAGATCATTGGAAGACAAGTATAAACTGGGAATGTGACAACTCTACAGTGAAAAGAAACATCAGGAAGGGAGAAAGGACCCACCACTGGCAGGCTGTAGCAGTGGATTATCCTGAAGGATGTGGTCAGTGAGGGTTGTGGTGGTCTCGGAGTGGAGAACCACAGTTCCAGGTAGAACACTCTGCTCCCTTCACCAGGCACTCCTCCATATCTAAGCACTGTCCTTTATTTCCCTATAGCTAATAATTTCTCTTTAGCATTCTCTGTGGCTCTTTCAGTTGTCCATCAGGTGTGCTAACAACCCTTACATTGAGTCTCCTTCATCTGAAATGCTTGCTATTGCCTGCTTTCCTGGCTAGATGTTTCTTCATCCATTTGCTCTTTGGGGGATCCTTTGGGAACCACTGCTACTGAAGTTTGAAGTTTTGCCAGGAAATTCTTAAGTGAATAAGAAATTTTGATTGATTAAATGTTTTACAGGCTTGGTTCATTTCTTATTCCATTGATCTTCCCTAATTATGTCCTTCCATATTGCCCATTATTTCTAGAGTGACTATACACCACAGTTCATCCAAAATAGTCCAAATTTGTACCTATTGTTCCCATATAACTTTTAATAGGTGCTTTTCTTTCTCAAAACCATTCTGTTTAGGGTGATAGATCAAACAGCTACTCTAAATATAGATTCTTATATTTCTACAATAAAATTCAGTGTCAGCATTAAGAGATTTCAGCAATAAAATACCAATTAGAAGATGTCCTATATTTGAATATAAACTACTTCTCATCATGAATTTTCTTGAAAAAATTGAAGCTAAATGATTAAATTAAAGTACAAAGATATTAAAATCCAAATTCATATTCTCTTTCCCATGTCACTTAAAGTTCAAAGAAATTTGAAGTCCAAGATCCACCCTGATTTTTTATTCAACTCACTCCCGTGTAATTTTTCCTAATGTTCCCAGACCATGAACAAAATGTCAGAAGGGATATATCCAAAAATAGGTTCTTTCTTCCCCATAAGAGTTTTGAATGGTTGATAACACAATGTATTGTAAGAGGGAATTAAAACAATAACTTCTCCATCAACAAATACAATTTATATTTGCAGGCAAGAGAACCTATGGGCAGTAATGGGTCTGGCCTTTGCCATACCTGGCACCCACTGTTTACCAATGTCTGCAATCTACCTCTCTTCTAGGCACAATTATACTACATATTTGTCAGCCTGTCTTTTAATTAACTATAAATCATACCACTGAGATAACCACTACAATCACAGGATTGAGTTTGAGCAAATGAATGTTAAAAGTCATGAGTACTTTCTAACATGCCCTTCAAACCTCTCATGAGTATTTCTTTTGTGTTTATAAGCTGAATGGAGAAGCCACAGACAGGAGGACACCAAAATACTGCAAGGAACAGAGCTTACTTCTCTGCTACTACCCACTAAACAAGAGATATGAGTAAGAAAGAAATATTTTTTTCTAGTTAAACTGAACTTCTGAAAGTGGCTTGCTGAAATGTGTCACAGTTTCTCTTTTATTGCTATAACAAAACACGTAAGACTGGATACTTTATGTGGACATTTTACTCTGTAGAGATTTTTTTAATGCAGAGTTCTGGCAGTCCAAGACCATTTCGCCAGCCTCTGCTTCTAGAACAGGTGGCACCACCCATTATTTGTTCCACCTATTATTTGTTCCTCAAATGGAAATAAGAGAGCCAGCTGCTAGAGTTAATTCACTTTGTAACAACCTGGTCTCATGCTAACTAATCCAGAAACGTCCCACCAAAGTGAGAATTTATTCCTGAAACAAAGGGTTGCTTATTCTCAAAGACTTATCTTCCCTTACAAACTCCTTGGAACAGGAAATATTGGGATTTCAATATTTCACCATATTTCACCATGAAGTTTCATTGAACAAACCACACAACTAAATCACGGCTCAGCAGTTGACTCCTCTGATTGATATCCAAAGACCTAGAAGTCTTGATTCACTTTGTGGACAGACCAAACCAAGACGGAGACAGTGGGTCTGCCCTGAGCATGCACAATATTACATCCCACATCCAAAATAATCAGGCTATGCCTCATCCTCTCCTAAAGTAGGAATGAGTAAATATTTTTTACCAGAGGCAAAAGTAAACCCCTACCTGGAAAGAAACAACTCCTCCACCAAAACCATGTTTTTATTTTGTGTGCCTCTTCTTGATCTCTGGATACCTTTCCCTTTGCTCCACTACATCCAGACTCTATTGGCCACGTCCCAAAAGACACCCCCTAGCTTTCTGAGCAGGTGCAGAGCACGAGGAATAACTTTCCTTCCTCTCCTCTGTCCAGCCTTGGGAGGCCAGTAGTACAGTCCTCTCTAGGCAAGACTTGCAGAAGTGACAGAGAACCTGTCCTTAACAGCTCTTCTCACCAGCTCCACACTCAAATTGTCAGGCTCTTCTCGTATACATTTGGCTTTTCTTAGTGTGTGTGTGTGTGTGTGTGTGTGTGTGTGTGTGTTTCCCCAATCAGATCTCCCAAATTCCACATCCACTGTGAACCTACTTTTTTTCTTGCCTTTATTTGAAAATAAGTAAGAAAGTCTCAGATCCTAACCATCCCAAGAATAATTGTGAGGCAGAAGCATCTCAATGGACCCTCCAAAGCCAAACACAAAATATGGATTGAGTGATACTGTGCTCTCCACAGCCCTTCACCCAATGCCACGTGGTAGAGCACCTCCTGGACAAAGCAGATTAGACAGCAGTGAACACCTGACCCACGGATGTCCATCTATAGACTAGTCAGCAAACAATGACTAAAAGACCCAGTCAATTAATGAGAACAAAGGATTCAAATTGGATTGAGCACAATGCATCCTCTCAACCCTTAAGGCATCAGGACACATGACTAAGCAGAGATGGTCAGCTGATGGAGACAGAACAATAGGACAGTGTACAAGCAGTACAAATGTGAGAGGAAGAAAAAGGAAAAGAGAGGGAGAGGAGGAGTTTGGAGGAACCCAACTACAAAGGTATCATGGATCCTACAGCTGTTTGGTTCTTTCCAATTATTGGACAGTGTTCCAATCCTACCATTACAATAACACCCTTTTATTGGATCCATCTCAAATGGGTTGCTGTCTGGCTGCACTAGCACAAGTTCTTTTCTAAACTCCATCATAAGACTATAGTAGAGATCCCCTAGAAAAGCATGGTTGAGCAGGGTTTTCTCTCTTCCTACTTAAACTAGCAGATACCTAAAACTACAAACTTTGGGAGAAGGTTTGAATAAATGATGGTGATTTACAAGACTTGCACTTTGGAAGAAAAGTGAATAAACCAGGAAAATACTTGAGATAGCCTTCAAGAGTACAAAGAGATTTACAGACTACAGTTGAGGAGAAGTCATCTGCAGCCAAACCCACACAATACTGAAGAGTTTTCTGAACCACAAGCGGTAATAATACAGGTTTCTTCAAGAACTCTATGCTGGTGAAAAGTGAGTTTGCTTTCTCTTTTGCCAGGAAAGGGAGAGCAAAAGCCAGTCCCTATTGTAACCCTTTCACCTGGAAAGAAGACCAATTCCTTCTGCTATGGGATCATGAGTTCTGGATGAGATTTTTCCATGCAAAATACCAAATATTCTGAGTACAAGAGCCCATAAACAAGGCCTGTTGGAAGTTAAGAATGCCTGAACCATGACAATCAAGACTAACTGATGCCCACAAGTAAAGGAGCAGTTACCCTGACAGAGCTCTGATGGCAAGAGGCTTTGTGTATAATCCCCAGAGCAGAATGAATGGAGGAGGGCCAAGTCAGAGGAGATATTCCTAAGCCACAGCCTGGAAAGGATGGCAAAATATTAGGTGATAGAACTAGAAGGTGAGGACACCATTTAAGACAACATGAACTGCCTGGTGCCTCCAAAGAGGTTGATATTTACATTCTCCAAGCACCTCCTTCTCACGCCTCCAATGACAACTTTGGGTGAAGTGGGGAGATAGCAATTGCTAAAGGCTTGCCATCTCCATTCAAACATGAGGAGCTGATTTGAATCCTCAGCACCCATTTTAAAAGCCATACATGTAGATCCTTAAAACTCACTGACCAGCCATCCCAATCTAATCAGAAAGAGATCTTGTCTCAATAAAATGTGGATGACTCCTGACACTCAAGGCTAAACTACTGTTTCCATGTGCAGGAGTGCACACACATACACTGAGTGAGACTCATAATGGAAGCAAAATGCTGATGGGAAGAGATAATTGGCCCGGTTAATCCATCAGCCTAAGAAAAGCAAGTCTGGGGGCAATGTCCATGTCCTAATGATGAGACACATCCAAATCCCCATGACCCACATGAGTCATATCTGAGAACTAGAATCATCTTTCTTTCTAAAGATTTCCCTGCTACCCCAGGAGCAAGCAGGATGATTGATTTCCTCTGGAAATAAGGAAAAGGTTATTCAGGACATTAAGAGAACTATAGCTCTTTCAATAAGCAGTGTCTTGTAAGAGATTATAAAAACAAGTCGTATCACCTGTTCAGCAATGTCCTTGTCATGCAGCTCCCAGCCTGGGTTTCAGAATACAAGACAGTGTGGCTTTCCGTCAGCAGCTCCTTATAAAAAGGAGGCAGTCCAGAACCTGCTTAGGAACTGAAGAAGTGAGGCATGCCTATCTGAAAGGGAAAAGGCCCATGTGTTTGATCAAAAGTTTCAAATCCTTGAAATCAATAGCATGGGAATTACAGTGTCTGGCACACACACTGGGAGCTGTGATGTGTTTACTCATCTGCTCCAGGTGTGCAGGTGGGTTCCTTTATCCCAGAGCAAGGAGTCATCAGGAGAAAGGCCGGTTTGGGAAGTGTGTGGAATTTTTTGTTTTTTTGTTATGGCTGGAGGAATACATGAGAGTAGGTTTAGAATTCCTGTTCCTCTACTACAGGGTATGCAGTTTAGGGGGTCGGAGCGGTGCAGAACCTCTCCATCTGACAGAGCTCCTTAGGCCATCTAGCCTATCTCTGTCTTATAGCCGCGCCTCAATAACTCTATCGCAGAAGGATGGAACGATGAAGCTGAGAAATGTCAATATTCCTCAGTCATGAGGGCTGACGTCATTCCACAAAGGATGAACCCCAAAGACAGAGCAGAGACTGGAACATGAGCTCTCAACTGTACAGGCATATAGTATGAATCTTTGCAGCACCCACCATCAGGAACAGCATCTTCCACATTTGTCTGGCAGATGGGATGCTGATGAAAGGTGAGCTGTTCTGTGCATGGAGATAATACAGCGATGAAAGCAGGACAGTGAGCAAAGGCACAAGACTGAATCATCCAAGCTTGCTTCCTTCTCAGAGGTGCCAAGCCACTGAGAGCAAGGAGGGCAGCATTAGTCACTTGGTTTACTTTTCTTTAAGCCAGTTCCCATGGACTCCTGGTTTAAATTCAAGTTTAAGGAGGCCCCTCTAAGTCTATTAAGCAGCAGGACTGCTTTACCTGCTGCTGTAGAAATTAACACAGATGGAGAATGGGTGCCTGGTACCTAGTCACCGAAGAGCTGGGTAGAATGACCTAGAACAAGGAGCAGTCCCTTGGATGACAACAAGCTTAGCATAGCTACTATGGGTAATAAGGAAACTACCCCCTTAAGAGGAACTGGACAAACACTGCCTGCATAACATACTCTTCTTAGGTCCCCAGGAAATGAGGTCTATTGTGCACCTGGGGAGATGATCCATCTCACCGTCCTCCAAAACAGGGTTACCTCAATGCATTAGCAGATATAACTATTGGTGGACTGTACATTCTGGGAATCTGTGGGGAGAAAGTATCTTGTATGGTCAGGTGGAGGCAAAACTCACTGAAGCATGCATTAGACAATGCAACAATTCAAGTAAAACAAAAACATGATTCAAAGGAAGAAAACACAGGCACAGTCATTGATAGTACTTTAATCTGGTTGTTCTGAAATGCAGATTTGATGACTTCAGATCCTGTTAAAACCTCTGCCCATTACTCAGTCTCAGGCATCCTGCTTCAGCTCAGACATTATGAGCAACTACCAAATCACCGTGGAGGTTTCCAAACAGCCACCTCACCTTACATTTCCCTGCCTTATTGCTTTCAGAATAGTCTTTATAAATCTTAAAATCTGTTGCTCTTCTCCCCACTTTTAGAAATACTCCACAGCTTCCATCACCCTGGAGGCAAACGTCTCGGGACTTCATAGGCTTTAGAACACCATCCATCTAGTCATTCATTCAACAAATACTTTCTGACTCTCTCCTCTCTACCAGACTGCTATTAAAAGTCCCGAGGAGATAACAGTGAACCACTAAATTTGTGCCCAGCCTTCCAAATGACCACTGCTAGCAGCTGAAGCTACCTTAATTTGTACCCACCAAGGCCATTGGGAAGACTTTTCAAAAGTCCAAATGCCCCCACACTTTTTTTCCATTGAGTTCAGGAATGGTGAGCAAACTTCCAAGGAACAGAAATCCAAGGACTGAATTTGATAGAGTATTAAACATTTTTTTCATTGAGGGGCCCATAGGCACTCTGGCCACAGCCAGCAGAGTGGCATTAGGGAACTGTATTTGTCTGTCCCTGGTTTAGCTTATACATAATATAGAAGCAGTGATGCTGCCTGCCAAGATTTTCTGGCAGGAATTAAACTGCTTAAAAATTTAGAATAGGGTAGTATCATGTCTGAACCCTGGCCTCCCTGAAGTCCACCATGTAAAAGGACTGCTTCAAGGAGCCTGAAAGGAAACATGGGAAGACAGCCTGAGGGAGGATGGTGAGCTGAGAAAGTGTCCTTTCTGTTGTCCCTGGAATTACACAAGACCCAAATCATTAAAAGTGGATTACCCAGTGGGGGGGTTCAGCAAAACCCTAGATTATGTAGTCTCATTGCTTAAAACACACTGAAAATTAAAAGGGGTAGCTAGCTTCACAAGACTCCCAGTGACAGTTCGTGGAAACCCTGGAGATGAGAAGTAGGAGAGACAAAGGGTAGGAGAGGAATTGTGTAGAGCCAGGTGAAAACACTCTGCCTCCCTCTGACCTACAGAGACCGGGTCCTACGTGGAGTACCAGGCACAGGGCAGTAGCACACCACACCTACTCCAGCCTCACCTTCAGTGTTGCTGCTTTCCAGGCTAAACAGATTATCAGGCCTATTTTCCTCTCTTCTCCTGGCTCTTCTCTCAACAGTAGAGGTCTTGGTAAGAATTCTGTCTTGGGAACTACTCCCTCTGCCATCTCTTTATCTGCTCTGACACACAGTGTTTTAATTATCTATTTAATTGCCTGCATCTACTCCCTACAGCTACAGGTAGGATTTCCATCTTCATCCCTGTGGTGTCCTCATTTCTAAACAATAGTGGGCCTTTTTGCATATTTATTGGATGAATGAATAAATGAATGAATGAGCAAAACTTTTGACAATATAATTTATGTCTAGTCCCATGAATAAGCAATTAAAGGTCAGAGTGGCTTGATGAGCCCCAGCCACTGAAAACATGGCCCATGTCCAAGGAATATTGACTAATCTCTCTTGGAAGATCATTAGAAATGCACTCTCAAGCTGAAACCAACCTTTCATACTAACAAGATCCCCATGTCAGGTCCTATACCCTCCAAAGTTTCAGAAGCCCTATCCTAAGGGTAGTGTCCTTTGAAGAGAGAGGCCACTTCCTGTGCCCAATATGCAAAAGGCAACGAAACAAATGAACTAGAGGTGCAAATGCCTCTGAATGGGGGACATGGCCCTAAACCCTGTAACTATCCACCCTATACTCCATAACTATCTACTCTACACCCCATAACTATCTACCCGACACCTCATAACTACCTACCCTATATCCCATTACTTATCTACCTACATCCCATAACTATCTACATTATACCCCAGAATTATCTAACCTACACTCCACACTGACATAAAGGTTCCCAAGTTAAAACAAGGAATCAAGCTTCTTGCACAATCCAGTGTCTCCCAGGACCTATAGCTGTACCAACTCATTTTTTAGCAGCATCCAGCTGCTGTTGTTAAGGGAGAATACGGACCAGCAGGGACAATGATGCTGCCATGGCTGACTGAAAAGGAAAGACACCTGTCTGCCATAGAGAAGGAAGAAGGCAGAGAAATACAGCATTGCCCATCCTAGGAGACAGGTTGTCCTGAAGCAAAAATTCAACATCTTTGTCCCATTCACCAGCTATTTAGCTAGCTTATCTTTTCTGGGTCCCACTCTGTGACCTGCAAAAATGTCAATGCTGAATTTGCCACATAAGCAAATCGATGATGAAATAAAATTAACTGAGGTATGTGGAAGTACTCCGCATGGCACTTGCACATGCATTGCAAGTTCTAGCTCAGAAAAAAGTTGTATGTATCATCTGCCAACTAGTATCTTACCTACCCACAGTCCCCTGAGAAATGTTGAAGGTGGGACCCTTCTTAAGATACCTGTGTTTAGGTAGAGACTCCAAAGCAATCAAGGCTTCTGATCCAAAAGAAAGAATCTCTAAAGGTAGAAATGGCATCAGGAGGGCTAGGACCTTGAGTGTGACTGAGTGTGAATGAGCCTCAGTCCGAAACAGGTGGAGCTAGAAGGGTAATGTCACGCAGGAGATGAGGCCTGAGAACATGGGGCTGCCATAAAGAGATAAGTTACAAGAGTGCAATGCCCACTGAGAACACACTGGTGGCTCCTGACTCCAAGCCTGACGCAGAAGGACATAGTCACACCCATTTCCTCCTGATTGCCTTTAGAGGAGACAAGGAAGTAAAGGGCTTCTAGAGAGCACTAAACAGCCAGGCCTCATGAGTCAGAATAAGTTCACTTCTCTGGTTGGGGTGGAGGTAGGGGAAGAGATGTTGAAACCAAAGGCATTGGCCTCATGAAGGCTTGACAGAACTCAGATGACAGAAGACTCCCAATAAGGACAAATCATAGGAACCCAAGGACCACAGAAGATGGGGCCAATGAGCCAAAAGGCCAAAAAGGAGGATTAGGGTCAGCTAGTGAGAAATGTCAGTGCCATTAAATCATGATATTAGAATTCCTGTGACATCCCTATACCACAGGGTCTCATGGGTAAGGCTCCATGTGAACTGGTCAGCACCCATGACAAGGTCCTCCCCAATCAGGGGAGTGCCCAGGGTTTCATATGTTCCTACAGAGAACTAGAATATGTAGTGGTGTGCAGCTATTGAGAAAGAGCTAGAAAGACCAAATGGTAAAGCAAAGTTTCTCCCAAAGAAAGATTTGTAGTGTTATTAGCTAGAAAGCAAACAATGGGGAGGAAAGCAAACACTGTATCTTGTGAGGAATTACTAAAGGAAGCACATACCCTTCTTTGGGGCTAGGAGCAAGATGTATGATCTTGCCCATTTCCATAAATGTGTCTTCTTTGCCATGAACCTTCTTATCATGACTGCTCAAGGAGACAACTCAGTTATTTCTCTTCAAAGTGAGCATTGTAAGGTAGCATAACCAGGTGAGCCCTCCCAATTTTCTCCAAGGTACTGTTACCAGACACTTTGGTCACCATATCCTATTGGGAAAATTAGGGTTCCCTCTTTGGGTCCTCAGTATTATTAACAAAAGAATTTTAAAGGAGATTTGAAAAGAAGCAAGGAGACAATTTTATTAACGTTTGAGAGAAAAACAGCAGGCCAGACAAGTTATAAATCTTAGCAGCTCTTAGTAGGAGGGAAAGAAAGGAGAAGAAGAAAGTACCATTTGTAAGCACCCACATGGTCCAAAGACTCAGGAAAAAGCATGCCTGGGCTTTGGGAAAAGAGGCCAAAGAAAAAGTTGCACTTTTCCAAGTAATTCAGAAAGAAAGCAGATGAATTATTAGCACTCTGTAGAGGAGGCTCCATAAAAACTGTATAAGGGTGAAGTTTCTGGAGAAGAAAAGTATGTTATATCATTAAGAGGATAATTATTCCTTGCATCTCCTTAGCTTGGCTTTCAGTGAATTAGACTTCCTGAGTAAGGTGTGGTCTCTTAGCCAAGTGACCGACAGGCTCAGCTGGACTACTGTTAAGTGAGGAGACCACGGTATGCAATGTTTCAATCACTAGGGTAGATCAGAATGGCATGTAGACTTCATTCTTTTGACTAGGAGGAATAGCTGTTCCTCTCTGGGTCTCAGCAGAGCACTGACATCCATCCTCGGGGGCCTGTAAAAATACTGTTAACATTGCCGCATCAAGTCTCAAGACCCTTAAATTGCTTAGGAAATGGACTGAAATTGGAGAGCAGATAGAGCACATTTCCAGCATGGTTGCAAATCTGCTCAGCAGAAAGGTTTTGGGCTGTACTGAAGTTTCATTCGTACCCCTACATGAGACCTTCAAGTGAAGGAGCTCATTTAGGAAAAGAAATAAATAGAAAAGAAATAAAGAAAAGAAATAAAAGAAATCAGCACCTCTGCCTGACAATCCTGGCATCCAGTGAGGACAGGACAGGACAAAAGTTACTTCCTGCTTCTGGTCAAGGAAAAGTATTACAGCTGCTCACTGTCTCCATTCCTGTCCTGAACTGTCTAACCAGTTTCTATGCCAGGTGCTCATTGTTACTGTGTGTTATGTGTTAATGTGCTGAGGTGGTCCTGTGCCTGGTGCCACTTCCTGCTCTTCACAGTTGCACTGGAATGCTAGCAGTTCTAAAGATGGCCACAGTTGGGCAGACAGCACCTGAATTACCAGGGAGACAGAATCATTTAGCTGCCAGGTGATTATGAAACCCCCTGAACTTGGAAGGCCCTGATTGATACAAGTCGGACCACTGGCTCACTAGAAAAACTAATTTAACAAAAAGCAAAGGATCAGTATTACAAAAATCATAACTCTGCATTGTGGTATATGATAAGTAACAGAATCTTATTTTGTACACACACACACACACACACACACACACAGACACACGTATTCCCAAGTAATAGGATGATGTCGGTAGGAGTTTCTTCACAGTTCCTTTCTGTTTACTGGATGTTCCATAATGAACATGTGTCACACTTGTAATGAAAGTCTCTTTTGTGAAGCTAGGGAGCAAACCCTGACAAATTTGCAACCACAGAACTACAGCTTGTCTGCCACTCAGCATGCTTCTAGGAACACAGTTCCTCCAGACACAGACAGCCCCGCTTCACTCCTGGAGCGAGTTTACTCATATTCATTCACAAAACCCTCTTCATTGAGACTCACAAACTGTATGGCTCACTTCTATGAATAAAACCTCATTTCAGAGCATTAAATGAATGCATAGACTTTTGTTTTTAACAGGAGTTGAGGAGGACGCCAAGGGCCTGGGTATGCACTGGAGACAAACCTCTAGTCTGCAGAAAAAGGAAGACAGAGTATGGAAATTGAGACTAACATCAACATGGCAGTGAAGAAGGACAGCACTTCCATGGGAGACATCCAGGGATGCCTCCTAGACTTTGGTGCCTGAACTAGCAGGCCATGGCTGAATATGAAACTGTTCTTCTTACCAAGGGGCTAGGGATGTGCAGTGAGTTTGTCTGGAGCACTTCCCAGTGGTGAATGCCTTGGGTTCCAGCTGAATATCTCTTACCTAGATCCTTTCACCTAAAAATAGAAAGAACAACCCTCCCCCTCAAATCCACAGTGATGACAGCTTAAAAGGTGTCTTAAAGGCACAGTGTCTGATAGAGGATCCTCCATCAACACCTCTTCCACAGCATCCAGACATGCTTAAGTGGTGGGTGGGAGTAGAGGTTATTCTGTGTTTCCTGTCATCTTTACAAGTACCAGAGACTGATCAACTTACAGAGGAAAAGCTTTTACTTTGCCTCACAGTTTCAGGGGTGCTAGTCTATGACTGATGGTCACATTGCTTTAGGCTTGCCACACGGCAGCAGATCATGGTGAAGGTATGTGGCCTAGCAGAGCTGTTCAGCTCATGGCAGGACCATGAAAGAGAAAAGGAACAAACAGGAACAAACAGAGGACACACAATCCATCCTACAGGCACACCCCCAATGACCAGGGAACTCCCACTAAGTAAGCCACGCCTCTAAAAGTTCCTGCCACCTCCCAATAGCACCAAGCTAAGGACAAGGCATTAACATGGGACTCTGGGGAAGCTCTTCAGCCCCAAGCTCCAGAAGGCTGAAGTTACAATGGCAGGCACCAAGAGCTCTCCCAGAGAGGTGGGGGGAGAAGCACAGGCAAAGCAAGGCAGTAACAGGGTTTTGCGTACTATCCTGACTTTGGTGCATTTTGAGAGGAAAAGGACAGAGAATTGTCTGTGAAATGAGAACATTCTGGAGGCTCAGTTCCTCACGTGCTCTTGCTTTCCTCCCTGCTTTCCACCAAGAAGGCAAGATATAATAACCTAAGGCTGTCCTTGCTCCCGGATATGAGTCTGACAGGCTGGGGCAGTAAGGCTGTGAGCAACAGACTCTTACCTCAGCTTTCACCTCATCTCTTGTAAGCTGAACATCATTTGTGCCTTGGTTTCTCTATCTTAAATGGTATTTACAGGGCTCAAAGCAGACATTTAATGAAACTTTTTTCTCCTTCCTCTTTTACTATCAGAGAAACAGTCCCTGAATATTTGATAGCAGTGTATTCTCTAGAGTATAAAATATTTGTTGCATTTTTTTTGTTGAAGTATAGACATTCTTCTCTGTTTAGACATGAAATCTATGATCTTGGTCACACCATAGCTTTGTCAGGAACCCTGACCCAGGTCACCAAGATGTAAGACCACCAGGCAGGCAGCCTTGGTCACCCAGTGTTATCTCAGAGAAGGGAAAGAATGGGGATCTTATGTTATCCTCCCTCTAACACACACATACACACACACACACACACACACACACACACACATGCATGCATTTTATTTCACCTAGTCTGAGCACTTGTCAAACTTGGAAATGCCACTAGGGTATTAGAACTTCACTGAGAACAACCAATTACAAAGCAAACATCGTGAAAATTCTTGCCATGTTTTCTCATTTACTTTGTCTCATTTCCACACTGTGATAATGGTTTTTGGTCTCCATTCAGTTCACACTGAAGGAGGCTGGCTGGGGAGTGGCATCAGAAGAATGAAATATAAGGCTAAGAGAGAACCTCTGAAGCCCTTCCAAAGGGCATGTGGCCCCATCTTCATTCACAGAGCAGGTCTTACACACTAAGTCCCCTGGAAAAGGCAGGAAGTTAGCGAGTTCCTCAGTGGGATGCTGACCCCACATTAGTCTGATCTTCAAACCCACATCCTCTTCACAATATTCATTGACCTAACCAATAATGTTGACCTTGAAGAACTCCAGACACTGGGAAATCCAAAGCTGAACAGAGAGGGCATGGCCTTTCCCCTTAGAGAGCTCACCCAGCTAGAAGAAGAGAAAATACAATAGTAAGTTAACAGCAAAAGTAAAATCACATTATGCTCAATACTTTGAGACATTTCTATGACATTGTGAGACTACCTCCAAAATCCTGGGTCAGGAGCTCTAGCCAGAGTCTATTGAATTAGATGAGGTACCCAAGATGCTTCTGAAAGGACAAGACCAAAGCAGCCAAACTTTAGTCAGGCTTCTAGAGACACAAAATTATGTAGGCCCAAGTCACGGGTAATGTGACTCAGAACAGTTCCCAAAACTGAAGTAAGAGAAACAATTTCTGTAAGAAAAACAATTTCTAAGGCAAACAAGATATAGACCTCTGACTAATGGCCTTGGGCTAAGGATCTCCCCCCACCCACATTGACTAAGACCCTAAAGTTTACATTTTCTAGTGCCCGCTACCTTGCTATGCCTCCACCAATCCGTTTAAAGGTCAATACTCACATCACTATAGACTCATGCCTGATAATCTGTTGCTATGCTCTGTCTTTGAAAAACATATATAAATCATACTCAGAATGTGCTAAGGGGTCACTCCCACCTGCCTCACTTGAGGAATCTATGGAAGCAGACCCCAACACGTTGGAAATAAACCTTCTGCTTTTGCATCGATCTTGAGTCCTGATGATTTCTTGGGGGTCTCCTTCCATCTGCCCCTAACACTTCCTTTTCCAGGTTAAGACCTGAAAAATGTTCTTTCCCTTAAGAGACTCCCAGATGCTTGTGCATGCACTCACTATGGATGGAATTGGCCTTCTCTGAATGAAGCAGATCATTTTAGGTACCATTAATCAGCCATTAAGGACAGGTAAGAGCCTAAGTATGGTCTATTGGAAGCAGAGTGACTACAACCACAGAGGGCCTTAAAAGGAAGCCATTATATAAAAACAGTTTGGACATCACGGCCAGTGTCTGCCTATGGCAGGCTCAGCCACCACCCTGCTTCCTCGGGCTAGAGTAACAGCTCAATCTGCTCTAAACTAGGACTGCGAAGGAAATGTTCTCCACTTCAACCACTGAGATATCTATCACTAACAGCAAGACTCTGCACGCTCTTCTTTGATTCTGTCTGGGAACGCATTGAGGAAAAAGTTTGACAACAGGAAGCCACTAGGTAAGGCTGCTTGCTTCTCTGGCAGTATCACAGTATCTTAGTCCATTTCGTAGTCTAAAATATTTCCGGCCAGACATTTTGTAAAGAAAGAGTTTATTCTGCGTCAGAGTTCTGGAGGTTCAAAGGTGTGGCACTGGGTCCAGCTCTGGTAAAAGCCACAAAGTATGAGGTCACAGGTGCTCTGCCCTCATAAGTGGATCAATGTTCTCTCTAGGATAGATCAGGCCCTATGGGAATGGGTTGGTTCCTATGAGAACAGATCATTTGCTGTAAGTAAGTCTAGAACTTCCCCTGAGTTTTGAATTTGCTACTTGTCACTCGGGTATGTGCTTCCCGCTATATCTTACAGGCCCTGCCTTCTCACACCCTCCCACTGGGGACAGAGCTTCCCGCACATGATATGCTGGAGGGCACATTCAAACCTCATCCAAAGCATAGCACATGGGAGGACACTGAGCACAAAAGTCCTGGCTATAATGTCTGAAACTGGTCTGCCAACCGAGGATGGAACTGAGAAGACAGTAAGAACTGGGTCCTCAATGTCATAACCAAACCAACAAATTGGTTCAGTTGCTTCAAAAATGCCTGGGGTAATCAAGTCCTTTAGTCAGTTTGAGTAGGAGCTGGCCAAAATTTTAAGGCAAAATAGAATGTATTTTAGCTAATATAGAAGAATAAATTTTAGTTTTGGGAATCTTAATTGATCTATAATTTCACTGCCACAAAGTTCAAAAAACTCTTCTGCCTAGATCAAAAGTACTTTTGAAGTAAAAAATTAACTGAACTATAGCATGTATATATATATTACAAAATAGAAATAAACAATTTGATGAATTACACAAAGGAAGGACATTCATCCAACCACTGTCCAAATAACTCCCCCTTCATCCCAGAACCCTGCTAAGACACCACCCACCCACAACCCTAAAAGAAAGGACAGAGGAGGTCAGAACAAGAAGCCCTGTCTAAGCTGGTCTTGGCAGCCTAGAGAAGTCTCTGGAAACACAATTAATACATTCATTTCGTAGGCTACCACAGACACAAACCAAAGCCAGGTACTTAGAGCACCAGGATTTATTATCATCTTGCTCTGAGGCTGTTTGCAGACAGCCCAAGGCCCCTTGGAAGTGTCTAGGGAGGGACACTTTTGGCCCTCTTGCAGAACTCAGTCCAGCCTATGCCTCCATCCCCACGTCTTCCTCTATATGTGTTCCTGTAGGACATGCTGCTGTGTATCTATGCCCTCATTTCCCTCTTCCTATAAGGACACCAGTCTGTGTAAGGACAAAAGCACTGTATTAAGGCCCACCCTACTCCGGTGAATCTCAGGCTCATTAAATACACAACTATTCCCATTCCCAATAAATCAATATGTTTTCCTTTTTAATCGGTCAGGGGACAGAATCCAGTCCCTGACAACTAAACATAAGATGATATCCTGATGAGTACAAAGAAACACCAGAAAGCTTCAGTAACTAAGAACAGAGGGTGGACTTCAGTCAACAATAACATCATCAGGATTGGTTCATGAGTTCTGGAAGGATACCACAGCTAAGTAAGACATTGGTAATGGGAGGTAGGGAGAAGGGGACATGGGAATGCTGTGCCTTCTTCAGGATTTGTCTGTAAGTCCACCACTGTTCTAAAATTAAAAATTTGTTTTAAAAAGGAAATTCCGTAGGTTGAGAGTTCAAAGAGAGTTGAAAAGTCTCTTGTAGAGAAGTCTGCTGTGTCTTCAGCCCATCGTCAGTATCTTATGAATGTGGATATCAGAGTAGGGTGACTCACAAATGAACATGAATAGATTGTATTGTATGGTTTATTATAAAATCTTCCTATGGCTATCTCTTTCTACATCTCCTTTACAGATTTTGTTAGAAAAAGGTAACAGAAGGATGCCAGTCTACACTGAATCTTTACAAAAGATGTTTTAGCTCTATGAATCTTTATATTAATTGCCATCCCTGTCATACAAGTAATCAACCTGGGACTCAGAGAAAAGCAACTGGATCAAAAGCAGGGCTTCTGAAGTATTACCAAATAATGTCAACCCAGCTCTCAGACATGACTTTCCCATCACATTCTGCGGGCTTCACTACCCAGCAAATCCTTTCCTGCCTCTACTGCCACTAATGTGACTATTCATCCTGTTCCAGTTTTAAATGAGCAAACCAAAGTCCTGTGGGGGAGGAAGGCCATCCAAACCATATAGGGAAAAACCAGACAATAGGCTTTGAAACATAAAAAGTTACCTAACAACCTGTCAGCCATGTGAAAGGAGGAGAAGAAGAGGGAGAAGGGAAAAGAAGAAAGAGGGGGGGAAGGAAGATTGAGGGGGAGGGAGTGTGGGGAAGAGAGGTGGGGCAGGGAGAAGCCGTTGGGGGCTAGTGGGAGGTGGATCGAAAGATCTTGCATTTACAGCAAACAGTTGCTTGAGAAATTGGGTCTTCAGCTGTTTCTTTCTTTCTTTCTTTTTTTCCTCTCACATGCTTTCCTCTCTCAAAATAATTAGCAAAAAAATAGACAAACAGTGAAAGACAAGGTCAGAATGGGGGAGAGAGGAAGAAAGGAGACAGTTCTCCAAATAGGTCATCTATTTCCTGTCACTTGGCAGGAGCAAGGTGTTGAGGGTTTTGCAGTATAATGAACAAGACAACCACACCGGAGAATCATCTCTCTTCTCTTCACCTAAGAAAGTCCCATCTCTTTTTCTCTATGACTGTCCAGGCCACTGGCATGGGCAAGCATCTTTGTGGTTGATTCTACAAGGGTAACAGTCAAGAGGAAGAAGCTGAAATGTTGCTGCAATCACTTCTCTCTGTTCAAGAGTCATTAAAAAAAAAAAAAAAGTTGGGAAGATGATGTGCCAGGTGCCTTATTCATGCTTCTGGAAAAGAAAAGTAGTTACCAAACTTACTCAACTGTGAACACCGAAAATAACAATAATGCCTGGCCAGCAAGACATGCCCACTTGAGCAACAGTCAGATGAACATCATGAAGTAGTTGATCACTTGCTGATTGGTTTAAAGTCCTTCTCCACAAGATGAAACCTATACTATGAAACCCATAGCACCATTATGGGACTATGAATCTGTGTGTGATGGTTTGAATGCGGGTGGTCCCCATAGGCTCTTAAGAGCAATGGAACAATAACTAAGACAGAAATTGATACCAGGGGCTGAGATATTGTTGTGACAGGCATGATTATGCTGTTGTTTGGGCAGAATGTGGAAGACTGTAGACTAGAAAAGTGTTGAATACTTTAAGCAGGTCTTAATGAGCCATACTAGCACAATCAGGGAGGACAGTAGAGCTAAAGGAAAAGCCGACTGTGCAGACTCACCTCAAGAGTTTTCAGAGGGGAAGAATACTAGCAAGTGGCTTAGAGACCATTCTTATGATATTTTGGCAAAGAATGTGGCTGATTTTGTCATTGTCTTGAAAATTTGCTAAAGGGTAAATTGAAGAAATTTGGATTAATGTTTTCTGCAGAGGAAATTTCAAGAAAGCCTTGTATTGACTGTGTCATGTGGTTATTAGTGATTGTTCTTATGCAGATCTACAAAAGAGGGAGTGTAAATGGGGCAAAAAGTAACACAAAATGTAGTTTGAGAGGAAGAGAGAATCGGGAAATGAGATGTTGGAGCCAAGCCTTGTTCTCAAGGAGATGAGAAGCTTAAGAAAACTCTGATGCTAAATGGAATTAAAGACAAGATCCCACCCAGATATCCTGCTACCTATGAAAGAAAAAGACTTGAGGGTTTCCTAGGCCTCAACAACAATGGAAAGCTTATGCAAATGTAATTCAAGTGTAGGGCCAGGTTCCAGCCACAGCAAGCAGAAGATCTGGGCAGTTAGGCCACATGATTCTGGATTTAGAATGAAGAAGGATACAGGAAAGACGTTATGAAAATTTCCTCTATAGTTAAGGAAAGCCACTGAGGTCAGGCATGTGGCAGGGGTGTCCCTGTATGGAGTCCCAGAGAGGTCATTGAGTGAAGCTATGAAGGTGAAGCCTAGTATGTGTTAGAGACTTCAGTGTGTTGGAGATGCCAGAGCCATGGGATACCTGCAAAGAGATCTGCTGACAGGACACAGAACCAGCCCAAGAGAGAAGTGTGCTGCAGTCAACAAAGCTGGAAAGATTTGGGGTTCTGAAGAATGCTTTGGCATCAGACATAGAGACACAGGATTTTACTTTTGTCCTGATAGTTTTCAGTCTTTCTTCGACCCAGTATTTTCTCATATAGCTTTCCTCCCTTTTGGAATAAGACTATATATCCTGTGCCATTGTATGTTGGAAGTATGTGATGTGCTTTTCGATTCTGATTTTACAGGGGTTATGACTAAGATATTGCCTTGAGTCCTAAAGAGATTTTAGGCTTTGGACCTTAAGATAGCATTGAGACTGAAGGACTACGAGGATTTTTGAAGTTGGACTGAATGTTTTTTGTTACAAAGAACTTACCAGATAGGATGCCTGAGACACAAGGTATAGTCAATTGAAAGTCTTTATTCCTGCCAGCTGGGACCACACCCAAGGGTTCAGGTATTTGAGTGTAGCCTCAAGTCTCCAGAACATGGAATTTTTAAAGGTGGAAACAATGCCCTAGCATCTTGCCCAGCAGCTGCAGGGGGCTTTGCAGAAGTAAGCAGTTTGAAGCAACCTGTTTTGATAGAAGCAAAGATAAGTTAACTAGGACATCTTGTCCTTTTGTTCCTAGAATAGACTTTGTAGTTTTCCATGGGATTTTCCATCAAGGAGATCAGAGTCTAGTTAATCCTAGAATGGTCTCAGCAAGAATACAAGATGGAAGAACCTCTGCTCTGTCTCACCCTGTCTCATTCCCCATTGGTTCTAGGAGTATGAGTCAAATAGTTGACTTATGCTAGGGGAACATAAACGATCCTAAGGATCAGTAGCTTAACCTAGTTTATTCTCTGTTTGATGTAGTGGGCCATGCAGTTGAAGATGCAGAGTCCCACTGTTAGCCCAGTTGGGATAAGATTCAGCAGCCTGGCTAATACTGACAGTAAGGTGGTCAGCTATAGGGATCAGGTAAACCAAGACTGCTAACAATTATCTGATCTATGGTCCCCTTCTTCCCTTTCTTTGAGGTTTTCCCTGACCAAGGTAAGCGTTTCCCTAATTATATCTGATTGGTTGGCATAGAAACAGCAGGTTTCTCCTAAAGCCATACATAATCTGTCTTCTTTCATTAAGAAAAGATCTTAGCCTCTTTGATTTTTGCAAAGCCATTTCTGCTAAGGAGTCCGCTTGCTTCTCCAGTCTGGATATGGAGTCCTCTAATATTCCTAAGCCCTGGTCCTCTTGTTTACTTAATTCTCTGAAGTTTTTTATTTATTTTATATCACTAACTGTGAGGGCAGATATTCCTATGGATATCGCCCCAGCAATACCAGTTCCAGCAATGAATGGAAGGAAGATGGGTGCAGCTCATTTTTTCTGTTGGAGCCTAGAGTCCATGTTAAAGTGTGTTCTTCCTTCTTCCCCATTATATAAGTACAACTGGGCAGGATGTGCACTAGCACACATAGGAGTGACTTACTGTTTTATAATGCCTCTGAGGAGGTACATTTAGTTAAAACACTTGTCCATGCCCACCAAGTGGTCACTACCCACAAAGCATTGCTGCTGATTAGAAGAATTGATCTTTACAGTGGAATTGCAAGCATCAGAGTAAAGTAAAGCTTCTAGGTCAAAAGTCCTAGATGGATACCAGGCAGTTTCCAGTTCTCCACAGGTCCACCAGTGTTGGCCTAGGCTGTTCCCAATTACAGTTGTTAATTTGCTGGTTGACTGACTGTCTGGTTGGCACCTAGCCCTGTGTAATAAGAGGGTCAAGGGTTCAGGTACAAGCCAGCTTCTGACCAATTTCTCTCTTAAGCAAATGGTAAACCTTGTCAAGGGAAGAGAATATAGAAGGATTTCCAGTCCCAGTGCTGGTGGGGCCTAGGTCAGTAACATTTTTTGGCGATGGTTGGGGACAATATCATGGGAGGGAGACTTGATTGGAGTTCGCTCAATCTTTCCCCTTGGTATGTATAGGAGGTCTGTGTTGGGATCCATAGGTCTGGAGGCCTGGGGAGATGTCCTGCTCTGAGTGGTTAACTTATTCCCTGTGTCTCTTTTGGTAGCATAATAGTCTTATTTCCCAGGTTCTTCCAGTGTTCCATAGAACATAGTCATCCCTATGTTGTTTCCAATCTTTCAGTCTCATGATTATGGGATTACAGCTCCCTGTCATACAGTGTTTAAGAAGACCCCCCCTTTTATATGTATATACAGTTTTTGGCATGATTCCAGTAAGCCTAAGTTTCACCATCCCATTTGGCACAATAGAAGTTCCCCCCTGTTATCTGGATCTTGACAGTATGGGGGAACTTGACAGTTCCCCACCCCATTCCTAAGACATACACAGACTTGGATTTCCTATATTTCTCTCTCAGGAGATAGGTCCCCATAATCACCCTTTCTGTAGTTTAACCAAGTTCTAAAAGTGGGCGTGAAAGAAGGAATAAACATCTACCCAGGCCTGGGGTTGTTCATGCATAGCAGATTAACTATCACCTTCCCTGTGCCTGTTATTTTTAATTGCCAAGTCCACACAGGGGAACAGTGAGGATTTTAGGTTCCCATTTGCACACAGAGAGAAAGGAAAAAGACAATCATAGCATCTGGACCTCGGGTTAATCTTATCTTTAGAGATCCAAAGTTTGAGTGACAATCTACCTGTTATCATCCTCAATGGCCTTCTTTAATTGGGGGTGATAGATCTAAGGAATGACACCAGTTATTTTCACAGAAGTTGGGGTGGTGAGGGACCAATTTTCATGAGTTTTTAGGACAAATCTGGTCATAGTCATCTTAATGGTTCTATTTATCCTTTCTACCTGACTTGAGCTCTGTGGCCTATATGCACAATATAAAATTTCCTAATAATATGTGATACCTTTGTAAGATTTTGAGATACTTTGGCCATAAAGACCAAGCCACTGTCAGACCCCAGAGCTAGGGACAGTTCAGACTTAGGGACTATTTCCTGAAGGAGTTTCTCAGTAGCTATCTGTTCCGGTGGGGTAAGCTTCCACCCATCCTGAGAAGGTGTCTACAAACACAAGCAAATATTTATAGTCAAAGTCAATAGGCCTGATTTCAAAAATGTCCAACTCCCAATCTTTCCCAGGACTATTTTCTCGAGCCCAGGTTTCTTGTCAGATCTTCCTCCTCTCTTTGATGTTTACCTGAGCATAGGTGGCACATCTAAAAGTGGAGTCTGTAATCAGGCTCTCCAAATTTGGAGTTCTGAATCTTAGGAGTTCAGCAGTTTTTGTGGCCCCATCTAGGGTGGCTTGGTAGCTTGGTGGTCTTGTGCTTTGGGGAGTCATCTCCCCAGAGTAGTTGGAAGAGTGAGATCTGCCATCCAGCTGCATCCACCATTCTTGTTTATCTTGTGTGGCCAGTTCTCCTTATGCCCAGCCCATCAGGGCTACTAAGACTTGCAGAGGTCCCACTGGGTCTAAGGCTACTTCCTGGGCAGTCGTCAGTCACTTTGTTGCCTCTGTCTTCTGAGGAATCCCTCTTGGGTGTCTTTTGCAATATACAACAGTCACCCTCTTGGATAACTGGATAGCTTCCAAAAGGACTAAAATGTCTCTGGTTTTTTATCTCTTTTCCTGCTAAGGTTAGCAGTCCTCTCTCCCAATATAGAGCCCCATGGACATGGGTGGTGGAGAAAGCATATCTGCTATCAGTGTGTGTGTGGTGATAGCCTTAGCCTTCACCCAGTGGAGTGCTCGAGTCAAAGATAAAAGCTCAGCTTGTTCAGCTGGAGTTCCCTTGCTCATAGATTGTGCCAGACAGGTCTGTCTTGGGTAACTCCTACTGCTCCTGCATACCTGATCTCATCTTGAACAAAGCTGCTCCCATCTGTGAACCTCATCTGGATTTGCCAGAGGGATGACAGTCAGAGCAGGCCGGATAGACTGGATCAAGTCAGTTATGTCCACACAGTTTGTCCATTTATGTCCAAATGCTGCCAGCAGAAGACTGGCAGCATTGAGGGCGGACATGTTATGGAACCGAATGTCGGGTTGATACAAAAGCAGGGCTTGGTATTGGATCCCCTTGGCATTAGACACCCATCTCTTGGGTGCTCCCCTCAAGAGGGTCTCAACAGAGTGTAGGGCTGTCAGTAACATTTCTTGTCCTATAGTGTAATTGGTCAGCTTCTTTACCAGGGCAGTGGCCTTATACATGCTGGCTATCCAGCTGTGACTGGGTCAAATCTCTTGGACAGATGTGCCACTGGTCTTTTCTAATATCCCAAGGTTTGCATGAGGATTCCCTTGAAAATGCCTCTGGTTTCAGCTACATACAAGTGGAATGGCTTAGTAATGTCAGGAAAGGCCAGTACCAGAGCAGATATTAGGGCCTTTTTCACCGCTTTTAAGACCCTCTGCTCAGTCCCAGTCTATTCCAAAGGGTGTTTACCCCTAGAGTGCTGGCATAGAGGGGGCTTGACTATCTCAGCAAATCCCTTTATCCATAGCTGTCAGTATCCAACCTCCCCCAGAAATTCTTATACCTATCTTTATGATGTGGGAGCAGGGATTCGCAGGATGGCTGATATGTTTGTGGGAGTGTCTACTTTCCTTCCTCTAGGTATAGCCTATGTATGTGACCTGAGGGATGTATAGCTGAAACTCTTGGCAGAGATTCTGTTCCCCAGCACTTGGAGAGCTTCTAAAAGACCTTCTGTTACCTGACTACATTCCTTCTCAGTAGATGAAGCTATGAGGAGGTCATCCACATACCAAAGCAGGGTACTTTTTTATCTAAGTCCCTATAGATCTGCACTCATGACTTCATCAAACAATGCTGGTGAGTTTTTGAGCCCTTGTGGCAACCTAGTCTATGTTAGTTGTCTGGTATGTCCACTCTCTGGATCAGTCTATTCAAAAGCAAATATGAGATGGCTGACTAGAACCAGCAGGAGGCAAAAGAAAGCATCCTTTAGATCCAGGACCACATATATCTTCCTTCCAGGAGTAGAGAACAAGCTTAGAAGGGCTTAAGGGTTTGGTACTGTGAGGTGATAGTTTTCACCTGTTTGTTGGCTTCCCTTAAATTCTATACCAATTGGAAGTATCAAATATCAGACTTCAGGACAGTGGGCTAGGGTCTGTTCCATTGGGAATGGCAGGGGACAAAAATTCCTGCCTCCTCAACCAGTTGATGTGTTTGATGGTCCCTCAGCCTCTCAGCTTATGGATGCTGTTTGACTCACACCAGTATTTTAGAATTTAATAACTAAACTATGATGAATGGCCAGTGTGCTTCTATGCCTAGTGGGTTGGTCCAAATATCAGTGTAGTGACTGAGTTCCTTCAGATAGCCTGAGGATAGCTCTTCCTTCCCAGTGGCCAAGTCTTCATGTAAGAGGTATTCTTTGGATAGAGGACAGGTGACCAGAGTATGGATAGGTGCTTGGCTGGGGTCTAGAGTTAAACTGGATGAGTTCTCCCAGAAAGAAATGGTGGCTCTAAGATTTTGTAACAAGTTTCTTCCAATCAATGGGAATGGGCTGTTCTATATAATCAGTAAAGAATGAGTCACTGTACCTTGTCCTCAGGCTAAAATCTAGAAGGCTGTCCATAAAAAGTGGGTGATTTGTCCATAGAAAATAGGCAATTATTGATTGCTGTCTTCCTAGAGGTGAGAGGCTCAAGGGGATCTATCAAGCCAGAGAAGTTTTCTCTATTAGAAAGTTAATGGTTTTGCCTCCTACTCTTGGTGTTATCCTGGGCTCCTGAGCTGAGTCCTGTAGAGCCCAGGCCATGTCGATTTTCAGCTAGCTGTATGGGGCAGCTCTCCTTCTTTATTTGTTTTTCACTTGGACAATTCATTCTTCCAGTGACTCTTTTGTTTACAATAGACACATTGGTCCTTTGTCAGATTTTTCTTTCCCTTTCTCTGGGTCTATTTCCTCTCTTTCCTGTTTCCCTAAGGACAACAGTTACTAGGTTGGGGAGTTTCTTTCCGTGTCTGTATTCAGCTGAATCTTTGTTATTGTAAACTTTCTGAGCAATTTCTAAAAGTTGAGACTTATTTATCCCTATAAATCCCTCTAATTTCTGGAGCTTTCTCCTTATATCTGGGGCTGACTGCATGACAAAGGTAGCATTTATTGGCTAGCTGGTTTTTAGAAGCTTCTGGGTCTGTGGGAGTAAATGCTTACTTTGCCTCACTGAGCCTTTCCAGAAACCCAGCAGGTGATTCATCAGGGCTTTGAATTACCTGGCTTACGTTGGACAGGTTAGTAGGTTTTCTGGCTGCTGTTCTTTAATCCTCCCAGCAATGTTTGGAAAAAAATGTCCAGCCTTCATTGGTATTAGGATCCCAAATTGTAGAGGTGGACAGAAAGGTATACTCTATCCAGACCCCTGTGTCCAGCAGTGTCCTGCTGCTCAGCCCCAGAGCCAACTTTGTACTTTCCAGCTGGATTTGTTCTCACTCCTTGGCTTTAAACAGGTGACCAGGAGCTGCTGACAAGTTGACTGGTGTGTGCAGAAAACAGTATCCAACAGGCTGATAAGGGCCCATGGCTTCTCTGAAATAGGAATGAGCTTGGTCTTCTAATTATATAAATCACCAGTGGTGAAGGGAACATATGCCATAAACAGGGGTGGGTGTCCCCTTTCCCTCTTATTCCCCATTGTCTATAACAAGGTACCAGAACTTCCCTCAAGGGGAGAATGGATGATGGTCTTGTAGTCTCAGACAAAACCTATCTGCCCCCATAGGCAGAGCTTCTCTGCATGTATCAGGGAGAGAAGGGACCAGGTGTAGTAGAGTCCTGGCCTCCCCTCTAAGGAAAACCATTCCTTCTGGCCCTTCTTGCACTTCCCATTGGTCAAGTTAAAACATAAGGAGGTAGAATGTCCACCTTTTCTAATAGAGTAGGGAGAACCTTCAGTACTCTCAGCTTCTCAGAGTGTTCTGATCAGAACAAGAAAACCCTGAACCCCAAAGAAAGAGTACAAGTTTTCAATTATGGAGGTGGATGAAGGGCAAGATGTAGCCAACGATTAGCATAAGGGATGACCCAGAGAGCAGGTCACTACATTCCAGACTGCCCTGACTGCCTGGGGATGCAAAGGTCCCTCAGGCGGCCATCCCACTTTTCCTGTTTTAAGTTTTATGTAAACTCAACACAAGCTAGCGTTATCAGAGAGGAGAGAGCCTCAATTTAGAAAATGTTTCTATAAAATTGGGCTGTAGGTAAGGCTAGAGAGCATTAATGGTTGATGGGGGAGGGTCCAGCTCATTGTGGGTGGGGTCATTCCTGGGCTGTTGTTCCTGGGTTCTATAAGAAAGAAGGCTGAGCAAGCCATGGGGAGCAAGCCAGTAAGCAGCACCCCTCCATGGCCTCTGCATCAGCTTCTGCCTTCAGTTTCCTGCCCTGTTTGAGTTTCAGTCCTAAAGTCCTTTGATGATGAACAGTGAAATAGAAGAGTAAGATAAATAAACTCTTTCCTCTTTAAGTTGCTTTTTGGTCCTGGTGTTTCATCACAGCAATAGAAACTCTAACTAAGACACCCAAGAGGGCCACTCATACTCACAATGGGTTCACTCATATTCCTGGGGAGAAATGAATGTCATAATTATTCCCATCTGAGAAGCCCTTCTGAAAGTGTTTCAACATATGCTTTAGAGGGATTCTTGGGCTGCTTTCCTTCCCTTCCATCACAGGGGCAAGTGATAGACTGACTTAAAGAGACAGAGACAAACAATGCAGACACAGACAATAACAATAACCAAACAAATCACAGGTGGCCACCAAGCATACATTCATCCAACAAACCAGGGGGGCTCAGGTGACATCTCCCAAAGACACTGGTGAGAGACTCTATGGTCACTACCAACCTCCCCTCTGGTGTCCTATTCAAATGGCAACTTCTACAGACTTAATTTACCTCCAGAAGTATTCAGACCAGATGACTTTTGATTTACTATTTTCGGTGGCAATGACAAGAAGTCCCTGGAGTGTTTGGCAGTGATAGGTCTGAGAGAATTTTCTTGGGGCTCTGGAACATCTCAAGACATATGTCTCCTAAGAGCTCTCTGCCCAGCACACTCTTTCCCACTCCCGGGGATCCTGAGGTTTAGTCTCCAAAATGTTACTGGTTACAATAACCACTCAGACACAATGTATACCCAATTGAAAGTCTGTATTCCAGCTAGCTAGGAAGTGTTTGGGATTTTGGGTATAGCTTTCTGTCTCCAGAAAATGAGGTTTTTAAAGGCAGAAACCATGTCCTATCATCTTGTTCAACAACTACAGGGAGGCTTATGAAGTTTAAAGCAACCAGTTTTATTGTTGTTATTTGATTTTTTTTTTGTTTGGTTGGTTTTTTTGTTTGTTTGTTTTTCGAGACAAGGTTTCTCTGCTGTAACTCTGGCTGTCCTGGAACTCACTCTGTAGACCAGACTGGCCTTGAACTCACAGAGATCTGCCTACCTCTACTTCCTGAGTGCTGGGATTAAAGGCATGTGCCACCACCACTCACCTGGCTAGAGCAACCAGTCTTAACAGAAGCTAAGATAAGTTATTTAGGACATCATGGCCTTTGGTTCTTATAATAAAGCTGGGTAGCTTTGCATGGGATTCTCCTTCAACGAGATCAGATACTGGTTAAACTAAAATGACTTCAGCTAGAATACAAGATGGAGCAAATTTTCTGCACTGTCTTATCCTATCACTTCCGGCATTATGATATGGCCACAGCCTATGGGTGCCGGGGGATGGAATATGGTGGTTTGAATGAGATGGCCCCCATAGACTCATATATTTGAAAACTTGATACCCAGTTAATGAAACTTTGGGGAAAGGAACAAGAGATATGGCCAAGTTCAAGTAGGTGTGGCCTTGTTGGAGGAGATGTGTCACTTAGGGTGGGCTTTGAGGTTTCAAAATCCTAGTCTCTCTCCATCTGCCTATTGCCTGAGAATCAGGATATAAATCTGTCAGCTACTGCTTCAATACCCTGCCTGTTTGTTCCCATCATGATGATCATGGACTAACCCTCCAAAGCTGTAACCAAACCCTAATAAAATATTTTCCTTCATGGAGGTTGCCTTGGTCATTGCATCTCTTTACAGAAATAGAATAGTAACTAAGATACTGGACCTAGATAGGCCCTGGAGGAGAACCTATTATAATTATTTTTTTAATTGGCCCCATATCAAACCCACTGGCTAGTGCATCTCTCAAGCCTCGTCAGAGAAGCTCCTATTTTGAGTAGATGGGACTGTGGTCTGAAGTTAGTGATCAATATTGTGTTGGTCCTGTGAAAGGTCTGCACATTTTGTGAATTTGACATTTTGGTCATAATCATTTACAAGTAGAATAATAATGATTATGTCTTGCCTTCAAATCATTAAGATAACTCTGAAGTTTTAATGAATGAATATGCTGATGAGTTGTAGGAGTATAGGATATGCCCATTAATTCTGAGCCCACAATGGCATTGCCTTCAACTGAACACTCCTAAGTCCTGTGTAGTACTAGGCTATCTACGTCTGTTCTCTCAGGTAGGGCACAGAACACTGAATTCTACTTCTCTATAGAATAGAGAAAAGTCTTGCAGGTGATGATATCCCTTCATAGAAACGAAGTTTCTTAAACAGGAAAGAAAATACTTCTAGCCTACACAAAGTATACCTGAAAGTGGAGCTGGAATTTTGCCCTGGAAACATGGCAACAAACAAACCTGACTCATCATTGAGTCAGTGAGAGAATGCTATCTTGGGCTGAAAAATAGGAAAGTATGAAATCTCAGAGGCTAGAAGGAGGAGAAAGGGGTAGAATGTGTTCTATGCTATCATGTTGAAGCACCCGAAATACTATAATCTAACCCATAAGCCACATGAGGGCATCTTTATTAGTCAGGTCTCTTGCTGCAAGGAGCAAAGACCAATTCAAAATCATATGAATAATAAAATGCTTTGACTCAGTTACTAGGCTTTCAATAGTAGAGTAGCCATAGTCCCAGCTGCACCTAGTGCTCTCCAACCAGCCACTCAAGTTCTCTCAAGGTCTCCTTTCAGTTCCTTCTTCAGTAAATAAGCTTCATGCTTAGCTGGAGTCTCTTTACCATGCAGGTAAGTGAGCCACTGGCTTGTGACTGAAAAAGAAAAGGAACTTTCCTCTCCCAGTGTCCATTGGCCTCACTTGCATCACCTTCTACCTCCAGATTCTTTCATTCTTTCGATCATTCCATCTGTTAAGCATACACATACTGAATACCTGTCATGTATTGTTTAACCTAGGATATGTTGATGGGGCAAAAAACACTCTTCTTTATTCTTAGAACTTACTGTTCGGAAAGAAGGGCAGACTACACAGAACTTGAGTTGTAAGTGTGTGGTTAATGTACTAGTTACATTTCACAGTGCTGTGGCCAAATACCTGACAAACAGAACTCATGGGAAGGTAGGTTTATTTGGTTCACAGTTGCAGAGGGTTTCAATTCATCACGGTTAGGAGGCAAGTCAGCAGAAGCATCTCCATCTGTGGTGGCAGGAGAATATAACAGTGGCTCCTTCATCTAGTGCAGACCAGGAGGGAGAGAGTATGGCTGAACCAGAAGCAGGTATAATCAAAACTCCACCCCTACTGACACAATCTACCAGTCAGGCTCCTCTCCCACTATTTAAAAACAGCACCACAGGGGATCTCATGTCACAGGGGTCGACTAAGACGATCTGCGTGTTATATATTTGCATTACAATTCATAAGAGTAGCAAAATTGCAGCAAAAATAATTTTATGGTTGGGGGTCAACACAACATAAGGAACTGAATTATAGGTCACAGCATTAGGAAGGCTGAGAACCAGTAGGAAAGAGCTTGCTGTAAGATTTAGCATGATGGTCTGGTGATGTGGGGGCATGTGGTTTAGGAAGATCTTTACTCTGGATTGACTGCTGCCAGTCTAACAAATGACTTTGTATATTAATAATTCCTGACCCAAATATAAAAGCACTGAGGCTAGTGATGTGATTCACAGTAAGAAGCAGGAGTAATACATGTTAACCAGGCTAGGATGAAGTACAAACCCTTGTGTGTAGTAGTTTGCCTACTGTGTAGGCTCAGCAAGGAAGAGAGAGAGGCATTTTCATAGGTGCAAGCCCTGTCAGACTTCAGCAGAGAGAACTACCCTCCTGGTCAGTGCCACATTAGACAGTAGTGAACCATCCTAAATGTCTGAGCTTAGGTTGATTCAGAACTCTTCAGGTATTCTACTGATAGCACATGCAGATCAATTAGCAATCAAACATCTCCCACATAAATCCAACACGTGCAGACAATACAAAACACCATGACACAGGCAACTCCTCACCCAATAATGCACAAAGCAATCATTTTATACATAACTAAAAATAATTCCACCACACTTGTGTTCTTGCATCTTCTTGGTTTCGTCTTGATCCATCACAGTCACTGAGTGGCTTTGTCTATGTGTATGTCCAACAACGACTCCTGGGCAGATTCTTGCTATAAGGATTGATTTTTTTCTTCTGGAAACAAGGGAGTTTGAAGAAATAAAAGACAGTATATTGAAAGTTATCACTGTGGTTTTCTACCAAGACTACAAAATTTCAAGTGGCTTGAGGTTGTAGGACACAGGGAATATTTTGAAAGCATGGCTGGAAAAACTTGTGATTGTGTAAGAAAAGGCAAGAACTTTAAGGTGGTATTGAGGGTTTTCAAATAGTGAAATAAGTTGTACTTACTGAAATGCAATGAGGTTACAGCTTTGAGAATAAGTCAGTGGGAGTGCTCATCCATGGTGAGGTGACATCTGTGTCATCTTCTCCCATCTGAGGCTCAAGGAACATCATGAAGATGGGGCAGAAAAAATGTAGGAGCCAGAGGATGAGGAGGGATGCCGTGAAATGCTGTCTTCAGGATGTGGCATGGCTGTCATACTCATGAACTCACAGCAGCTGTGGTTATCTGCATGAGACCTACACATGATCAAGCCAACCAAAATTTTAGCATGGATTGGAGAAGACCTCGCAAGTTCCCACCCCTAGCTTGGAGCTATTGGCAGTTGATAGCTGCAGAGGGAGAGGATGTGTCTTAGTTAATACTCTATTACTGTGAAGAGACACCATGACCACAGCGACCCTTATAAAGGAAAGCATTTAGTTGGGACTTTATTACAGTTTAGAGGTTTAGTCCACTGTCATCATGGGAGGGTGCATGGTGGCATGCAGGCAGGCATGCTACTGAGAATTTTATACCTGGATCAGGAGGCAACAGGCAGAGCAGAGACACTGGGCCTGGCTTAAGCATTTGAAACCCCAAGTCGATAGACTCCAGTGGCAGCACTTCCTCCAACAAGACATTCCTCCTAATGCCTGTCAAGTAGCTCCTTTCCCTAATGACCAAATCTATGATTCCTATTCAAACCACCTCAGGGTGTCGCTCTTCCCTGTGGATGTGGCCACTGTTGATTGCCCGTGCCCCAGTGGACAGCCCCAAATCAATGCACATATGAGCAGCACTTAGACCCAATGGATCACTGAATAAAAACACAAGAGGGCACAATGTTAGAAAGGACTTATGTTTTATTTGGTGGGAGGTATTTAAACAGTTGGAGGAGGACAGGGACAGATATCATCAAATACATTTCATGTATGTGTGAAATTCTCGAACTAAATAAAAAATACTTTCAAAAGAAACTTAGCAAGAAAAGAGGTAAAAATGTATCATGTGAATAGAAAAGTGGAGCTTCAGCTTTAATCAGGAGATATCACATATAGGAAGGTGCATCTGACTCAGATGCTTTGTCTGAAGAGGATATGGTTCTGAATGGAAGCCTGTATATCATGGTTTGCATTTGAAGAAGCACTGCCTCCTGTAGTTTAGTGTTAAGATCCCAGGAAAGTGAGCATGGAAGACTGTTTATAACTTCCTGGTTGGCTTTCTGTCTTCCTTCACCAGACTAATCAATGTTGAAGAATTAGGAGACTCAGTCTGCTGTGGGAGACACATCCAAAGACTCAAAGCATGAGGGATGTTGTTTCTCCAAGGCACTCTGTGATATTTGCCATTACTATGTTATGTCTCATTGCTCTATGATCTATTGCATTGTTCTCTTTCAATCATAAATATTTTCAGATTTTTGTGACAGCAAAAAAAGGGAGAAGCAAATGATACATAAAATAAATGCAATAACTGCTAGGTGAACATGCTGAATGTAGTGTATTTAAGATGTCAGTTTTAGACATCTGAGATCAAACAACCAAGAGACAGCACTGGGCAGGTGATTGCACATACAACTCAGGGAAGTGGCCTAAGGTGGAGCACACCATTTTGAGAATTTCTTTCCAAGTGTCCAGTGGAGACATAGACCCAAGGCACCACTTAGAAATATTAATGTGAGGAAAGAAAATGGAATGGCTCTGAGCATGAGATATTCCAAAGTATATACTCTTAGATACTATAGGAGTATAGTATCTCCTGGCATGGTGACTTTGCTGAAGAGTATTACTAATGGCCAGCACGAGTCACAGTCACATGATTGACAACTTCATTAACCCCACATGATCTGTGAAAGAGGGAGTTTCTTGTAGCAAATGTTTTCTTTTTTCTTTTTCTAAATTAGTGTGCATTTGTTTTATAGCAAAGAATTTGTAATTAACAAATCCCATTTGTCTACTGTGGCACCAAATGAAGACTTTCCTTTTGTAATCATCCTTTGGTTAATTAACAGACCTTCAGAACTAGCACACGTGACATGGGCTTATATAAATCTTAGGAGTGTGAGTGTGATTTAAATACTGGTCATCGTGGTGGTTTCAAGATCACAGGACTTTTTTCCACATTGAAAAGAGATTCAATTTCTCCTGCATAGCTCCCTGAAAGTAGTTGAGGAATAAATTATTAGTGTTTCAAAGGCACACAATTGAGCTCAGTATAAATCATTTAATGATAACTACAGACATCTCACAAGTGTAATGGAATTTTCTTTCCAAATGAGTGAGCCCCCTCTTATCACAGACACAGTCATCAGAGGGGATACTGGGAGGTGTTTCAAGTTTCCTGGGCTTATTATACTTTGAAGGCAGAGATTCAGGCTCTCATCTCCCTTCATCATTTACTGAATGAGCTTGGACAAGTCATTTCTTTCCTTTCTGTGGTTTAAATAATTGCCCCTCCCTAACAGTGTATGAAGCATAACCTACTATATGATAATATTATGAAATAAAGAATCTTTGTTAGGTTGTAATGTTACCAGTCAGCCAAAGATTCTTTTATTCAATTTGAATAGAAATGAAGAAAAGGAAAAGTGTAGCTCCTCTGGTGTCAGCTGCCCTCAGTTCTCAGTGTTCACATCTCTTAGCACTACTGACTCCTAGTGTTACCAGCTCAGGTGTGGACCCTTCTGCTCACCAGACATGAATTTAAAAAGGCAAAACAATGCCACATAGATAAGGCTTCGGTAGGCCCACACTGTATCACATGGGACAGTTTCCAAGCTAGATAGCTTAAGATACAAGGAGTGAAGCTCATTTACTAAAAAAGAAACCAGTTTACATAGGCAGCTGTTAACCAGAGAATCTCTCCACTATTATACTACCTCATAGCTCCTAGCATCTAGGTCTGCATTCATGCTGACGATCAATGGATATGTGTTGGATCCATCTGCAGCCAGCTGTCATGAGATGGGGGAGGTGCATGTGACCACCTCCCTGGGAAATCAGAAAACAATGCCCTGACTTTGAGGACCACCAGCTACTATAGGGTCTAGCAGCAGCAGTGAGGGAAGCACAGGCAGTGGAAGTTTCTGCTACTGTGAACAGATGGAGAAGCAGTGATGTCCGGTGCATTGCTGATGCGACAGTGAAGTCTAGCAGCTACAGCAGTTGCCATGGCAGCTGCAAAAGTAATGGTGGCTGAAGTAGTGTGACAGTAGTTGATGCCACAGCCGCAGAAAAAGAAGTGCCTGTTACTGTGCTAATCAGCCGGACATGTATAAATGGCGGCAGGCTGAGTGGAATTTGGTACGACAGTCTCAGAAGCAGTGGCTACAATGATGGTCAGTTACCTGACAGCTGAAAAGATGGCAGCCACACTGCCAGCAGCAGTGACAATAAGGGAAGTCGCTGCTGGGCTTCTACTAGATTGCATACGCTGAGAATGATGAATTAGATGCACGCTGACTCAGCAGTGACTACTGGCCATAGTGACTTGGCATGGGGCAGGGCACTGCACACTCCTGCCAGTGGACCAATCCAGCCAGTCACAAAAGCAACCTATGTTCACAGGATTTTAAAAAAGAAAGAAAATAAAAGAAGTAGGAAAAAGGTCAGAGCATCTGGGTTTGGTCCTTCTTATTCTGTCTCAGTAGCATGATGAGGGCAGACCCGTGTGCATGGGGTTGTTCCCCTGGAAAGTCTTTTCTAATTTACTTTATGTGGCTTCAATAAGCACCATAGCCAAAGACTACAGGTATATCACCTCACAGGTTTCAGCCAATCATGAAAAAAAGTCATTGCAGAAACTCAAGACAGGGACCTGTAGCAGAACACTTGAATGAAGTTTTTGTTAGTTTGGTTTCTTTAAAAATTCAAAATGGCATTTGGACTAGGTCTGTGTTCCCACCCCAGGTGTGGTAGATGGTTATGAGTTGGGTTTGGAATTCTTGATTCAGGTGGCTATAATTTGGTTAGGTGTAGTCGTTCTGGCATGTGTAGCTTGTTCTTGGGATTGTGTGCCGCTTGGGTTTATAGGAAGTTTTGCTTAGAGTATAAAAGGTCTGAAGCCCCGAGAGCTGGGGTGGGTGTTGGTTGTGGTTCATTGGTTGGGTGGTCCATTAGTATGTCGGTTCTTATTTAAAAGAACAAAGGTAGGAGAGATTGAGTTTACAGACTATGAGCTGAGACACTAGTCTGACTCTCTGTCATCTAGTTCTCTTCAAACTTAGGACAGCCTAAAAAAGGCTGTGAAGATTTCTACCTTTCTTTCATTCTATATCAAAGCCACCTGCAAAAGCGATGAAAATTTCTACCCTTCCTTTCTCTTTCCCTAGATTGAGGATGAAAGATTATAGTTAGCAACTGTAGGAACCTGGAAGCAGGAACTGAAGAGAAGGTACAGAAGAATGTTTACTTGTTTGTCCCTCAGGCTCACATTCAAATACCTTTTTTATACAACCCAGGATGATCTGCCCAGAGGTGACACTGACCATCAATCATTAATCAAGAAAATGCCCTCAAAAACTTTTATAGACCAATCTGATGAAGGCATTTTCTCAATTGAGGTTTTCTGTACCCAGATGACCCTAACTTATGCCAAGTTGACCAAAAAAAACTAACCTTAAAACATCATCAGTTGTCTGAGGATTCACTTGATCTGTTTAGATCGACATTGTGAATAGTCAAAGTGCAACTCCGAGTTCACCAGCTCCAAGCATAAGGTTTGGGGACCCTCCATGTTATAGATCCTGAGTATTTGGGGCTGGTATCTCTCAATAGCTTTTCAGAACTTTTCCAGCAATCAGGATCTGTGGTTCTGTAGTTGTAGCCTATCATAGCTCCTTAACTCCTGTAGCTCCTACAGCACTCCATTGTCTCTAGCCTCAACATTTCCATAGTCAGTCCACATCTCAACCTGCTGTAGTCTCTGCTTTTACTCTTTCGGAGAACTCTTCTGCTTCCTTCTAGCTACCAGCTGACACTAGGTGTGCCTGAGGCTGATAGCCCCAATGGTTGTTCACATTTTGCATTACCAGTTCACCTCATCTCACCATGGTAATAAAACATTAGATTAGTCCCACTTTGCTACAGCCCAAAGGAGTGGTAGCACATAGGAAGATGGTCTCCCCAGATTGCTCCCTAAACATAAGAACTGCTGTTCGTATAGCCAGTTACATGGTACACCAGCTGTCACTGGAAGGTAGTGGAGCTGCTATTTCCTGACCAGGCTGAGGACTGATTCTAGGGGAGCTAGAACTGGTGAGTAGCAAAATCTAAACTACTCAGATAAAACATGACTTCTCCTAGACCAGAGCAGCTGGGACCAAAACACAGTCTCTTGAACCAAAGCCAAGGTTTAGCAGCCTCGACAGTTGTAGTATTTCCCCCAAATCAAATAAAATTTCTTCCAGGAGTCAGTGGCTGGTTTGTCGTCTCCATCTGTAGCTGGATCAAGATCTTCTCAAAAACAGCCATAGCTGTAATGATGAGAGCTTGAGAAATCCCAGAGAAGTGGTTACTTCATTGATGGCCCCTAGGGATATGCCATTTTCTGGAATTCATTCACAGCCCCACTACACTTGCAAGAGCCTGCAATAGTCACCGTTCAGCCTCTATGCCCACTTGACTTAGGGAAGTCACTTCTTCCTTTCAAGCAAGGTACAGGGGAAGCATCAAACATCTGTCAGTCAAGTAGCTGATATTCCCCTCTTAACAGTTTTATTCTGTAATATTTTAATATGATACACTGATGCACCCTGAGGAATCGGAGGAAGCAGATTTCCAGCATCATCTCCTAAAGAAAAGGTAGCTGGGTTCAGGGAAGTTGTTGTACGGTGGGCCCAGGGACTTTTGACTTTCCTTGCAGGCTTTCAGTAGACTGACTAACACAGTGCCAGCGCATTGCATTTTCTGTGGAAAGTGGTAGACATGACTGCCATGAATGGACTAGCACGCAAGAGACTCCATTACTGGGTTTGGAACAGTGCCAACTGACGAGAAGAACTTTGGATAATTCCAGGCTGGGGCCAGAAGGTATGAGTAACAGGGACTTAAAGTCTCAGAGGTGAAAGAGTTCTGCAAATATCTGCACCTACACCCACACATACATTTCACCAAAGAGGCCGTGGACACGGCTGTAGGGGTTTCTCTAGTCTGTGAGGTGAACACTCAGATCTGTCACGCTAAGGAACACAGTAATGCTCCCTAAATGATACTTACCTGATAATAAATAAATGAAATCCTGAACACCCTATATCTTTAAGCTAATATTTGATGCATCATTTAAAAATATGTGCAATGCATTATAAATAGAGATAAGCATGTGACTGCTAATAAGAGTATTATTCTTGAAGTTTGGGGAAATTTTAATTTTTAAGGCAAAAAGGGGAGCTATTTACCTGTTTACAAAGTTCTCTTTTAGGAGTTGACATCAGATAAGAAGCTGATATCAGGTAGGCCTGCCCTTGTTAGGCAAGTGTCCTGTTCAGAATATATTAGCTGATTTATTTAGCAGGAAAGAATGCTTAAAAAAGGCTTTTTTTTTTTTTTTTTTTTTTTTAGAGAAATCTGCACTTTCGTGGGAGGCCTGCAAAACATGAGTTGCATGAAGCACAAGAAAGAATCTGGGGCTTTTAGAAAGTCCTGAGACAGCACTTATCTCAGAGAGGCAGGCTGAGCTCTCACCCCCTTGCAACCTTTCAGCTCTAATTTTATCTGAGTTTGACAATGAAGATGTCATCTTGGAATCGTTAACTTTAACAAAGGATCCATTCTTCCTCCTTCTATGAGGTAGTCACAAGGGACAGCAGAACAGACAGAGTGATCCTCATTGAAAGTAGGAATTGAAGTCAAGTTTCCTCTGATTCCAGCCTCTCCAGTTTCCCAGAGAGAACATTCTATAACACCCCAGGGGTCCACTCACCATGTTAGAAGTGTAAGTCTCCAGTACAAATGTGCTTAGAGACATTTGTTCCTGAATCTTCTCATTCCTGAAACTGACATGTGGAGTCCTCACAAGGGAGGCATGAGCCCAGTGGGCAGCAGCATAGTCCTCTCAGATAGCTCCTCACACCAAAAGATAACGAGATGTGTTGAACTAACAACCTTTCTTTTAAAAACTAGGTTATATAGCACAATTGTGGTCGTGTATTAAAGTTCTTGCTCATTAGAACAATAATTAGTTTAAAATCATACAGAATGTATAGGATTCCATTTATATTAAACCGAAAATCTTGCTTTCAACCTGCTAATGTTCAGGATGATGGGAAGACGGTGGGCAACGTGGGTGTTGTGCTTCAGTTTATGAAAATTACATTGCATGATCTTTACAATACACGTACTTTTCTATGTATATATCTATACATACATGTACATGATGGAGAAAGAGGGGTAATGGATGCCGGTAGTTAGAGGGGACAAGGGTTGGCTGAGCCCCACAGACTGAATACTATACTACATCTAAGGATAGGCATAAAAGACTCATTTACCTACTTTTCTGAGACAGACTAGAGGGTCCCGACTCTTTTTAGGAGCATTCGACAGGAGGCTAAGCACAGTTCAGTGTCCTAAGAGCAAAGCTCTGTAAATCACTATGAGGAATGTCATCCTCATGGCACTTTTCGATGTAAATATGCTCCTCAGTTGTTTTCCTCTGGATAATTTGACCTGTTGGGAATAAGCCACTCTACCACTTGAGCACCAGTGTCACATTCCCTCTGAAACCTGGCTGAGTAAAGTAGGAGCTGCCAGCCGCCAAAATCCACACTACCCTCGTGGCATCAGCTGTTCTGGGCATGTTCTGATCACTCTGAGAACATGGCAGCAGCTGTAGGGATTACTCCGAGCATCACTGTTGCTACAGACACACGGCTCTGGCTTCAGTCAGGAAACCATCGCAGCCTTGGAAGGCATCCCTACAAGACAAGCCTCCATGAACTCCAGGTGACCCTGTTCCAGCTAACTATTCTCACTCAGGCCCGGGTGACCAGTGGAAGACTTGTGACAGGGACAGTGCAAAACAGACTATGGTTAGTCCTTTTAAAACACCCGTGACCAGTAGAACTGGAAGGCTGTGATAACAATTCTTCATTTGCATGCCCCACCTCCTTCTTAGTACTATAAAAAGGCAATTCATTTGGCTCACTTTTGAAATCAACCAGCGTCTTGTGCTGCCTGTACTAGTGTATAACACTAGCCTGGGCTTCTTCTGAATGATCTTTTCTTGTGTACGTGTGATTTTAGTCCTGAGTTGCCACAAGCTGCACTGGTAACATGAAAAAGAAGCTACAGCACACAATGCAATGGCAGTGAGCCATGGCAGTGGTAGCAGCATTGGCAAAGAGCACTAGCAAGATAGCAGCTGAAGATTTGAAGAGCAGCCATTGGTGTAGGCGGCCGAGAGTAGAGGAGACAGACTCAGAGAAGGATAGGGGAATAACATAAAAGGTGGAATGTTATAAAGATCTAAAGAGAAGAACTGTAGCTCCCCGTGGCTGGATGAGTGACAAGAACAGCCAATCCCTGAGAGCCAAGATAGTCAATGCCTGAAAGCTACAGTTGTGATGAGTCCAGGGTCCCCAGACCCAAGGCTCAGGAGCTATAACAACTCCCGCCAACTCCTGCTAGCTTCTGCTAAAAGCTGAGAGATTACACTGGATGTGAACTGTCAAACCACTTGTGATCATAGCCCAGACCAATAAGCCTCTAGCCTGAGTATCTGGATCCATAACTCTCAGCTCTTTAGAGCCTGGAGAAGCAAGCCTCTAGTTCTCATGACAAAACTATAAGCTCCTGCCTCTCTCAGCCCAGTTCACAAGCCTTTGGCACTCAGGAACCAGGATTCTGACACTAGAAGACTTATACATCAGCCGCTTCTCCCCCACTCCAGCTGACTGGCGATGGATCTGCTTTTGTAAATGTTTGGCATTTTTACAAAAAAAAAAAAAAAAAAAAAAAAAAAAAAAAAAAAAAAAAGTTGAGACAAGTGTGGCTGGGAAATTGAATCTTATTTATTCCTATGTGCTAAGTTTTAAGCAAAATTGTCAATAGAACAGGTGCTGAAGCTAGGGAAAAGTATGTGTCATTTGGCTTAGTTTGAAGTAGGAATCAGATTATCTGTTGCATGTTTTCAAAAATAACCCCCCCACACACACACACACAAGCACGAAGTCATATACAGAGTAGGTACAGGCACTATATATCAGTGATCTGCCACTCGGGTTAGCTGTGGGAGGAAGATCAATCACTTCAGGCCCAAGTATTTGAGGTCAGGCTGGAAAACAAAATGAGACTATGTATCAAAACATCAATAGTTTTAAAAAATAAAAAGACATGCATATAAATATGCTTTAGTATTTGTCAATATTTGTGCATATTTAGTAACGTGTGTTAATTAAATTACTAATCCGAATTTGATAAACATACTACAAACAAATAGTTTTGTTTTGTTTTGTTTTTGATGGGATTGTATTCTGATAAAGCCCTCCTAAGTTGAAAATGTGATACATCAAAAAATGCATTCAATAAGTACCCTCAACTGAAAGTCACACCTTACCCTGCCCTAATTTAAACATGCTCAGAACACTTTATATTAGCCCGCAGTGGGGAAAAAATCTTCTAACACAAAGCCGTTTTAAAAGAATATTTATGTATGTATTCTCTGTGTGTGTACCACATGGGTTCATGGGGAGACCAGAGAACGGCATCAGATCATCTGGAGCTAGAGTCACAGGCAGTTGTGAACTGCTTGAGTGGGTGCTAGGAACTAAACTCAGGTTCTCTGGAATAGCAGCAACTCTTCACCTCTGAGCCCTATCTGCAAATCCTTAAGTCTGTACTTGGGGGGCAGGGGGATAAGGTGGGAGTACTTTGCCAGCATATATGTCTGTGTACCCTGTGACTGCCTGGTATTTTCAGAGGCCAGAAAAGGTGGTTGAATCCTCTGGAACTGGAATTACAGATGGTTGTGAGCTGCCATGTGGATGCTGGGAATTGGACCCAGGTCTTCTTCAAGAGCAGCTAGTACCCTTAACTATGGGACCATCTCTCCAGTCTCCATGGTTTCTCTCTATTTTTTTTTTTCAAGTATTAGCTACCTCACATCATTTTTTAATGCCTGTATTCAAGAAGACCACTGACAATATAGAACACTGTAGACCACTGGTGGCTCCAGATCACATGGCTGATTGAGCACTGAGGCTCCCTGCCTCTTCTCAGGAGTGTGGGGGTACTGAACCTCATATCACTAGCATAGAAAACAATGGAAATTTAGAGTCCCATTTCTGATGAACAACGCTGTAACGCCACCCTAAAACCCTAAATGATTGTTAAATTGGACCACTGTAAACTGGAGGCTAGCTAAACAAATATATTATGGACCATAACACATATACACACACATACAAATGAAATTTTAAATAAAGAGATTAAAATATACATGGAGATAACCAATTCTATTTATCCTACATGCCAACAGATAGTAATGGAGGCTCTAAGGTTATACAGTTTGGAAGAATAGATTTAAATAAAGATAAAAACCAGTAATTGTGCATTGAGTATCATCTACTAGCTAAATTCAGTTTTCCCCCAGTGAATATGATTACAAATGGCTTTGAGGAGTACCATCTAATGGAAGAGAAGATACATAACACCAATGCAATGACTCCAAGATGGAAGTAGAAGAGGGCTACCTGGAACTCTTCCTGGAGGAAGAGTCCTGAGAGGAGGAAGAAAATTTAATGAAGAAATTGACAAGTAAATAAATGGAAGAAATGTATTCTCAATTCTTGTGATTTGAATTGTGTTATCAAAACTGTGGGTTTATATCCTAACCCCAATAGGGAAGAAGTACAGAGACAGATGCACAAAAGAGAAAGTCATATAACTACCTAGACACCTGGGGGAGTTCATCCTGGTGGTATTATTGTGTGCATATGCATATGAAGGTCTGTGTGTATGTGTCTCTGTTTATGTGTGTGTGTATGCCTTTGTGTATGTGGTGTGTGTGTGTGTGTGACTGTGTGTGTGACTCTGTGTGTGTATGTGTGTATGTGTGTTTGTGTGTGTGCAGACCAGAGGAGGTCATCAGATGTTTTTCTCTATCACTCCCCTTCTTATCCCCTTGAGACAAGGCCTCTTACTGGGCCTTGAGCTCATTGTTTTTCAGCATGACTAGCTGGCCTGTAAGCCCCAGTGATCTTTCCATCCTCCCCTGCCCCAGTTCTTGGATTATGGGTGCACACCCACACCTGAATGTTTTATGTAGTCTGGGGATCCAAACTCAGGTCATCACGCTTGTACAGCAGGCACTCTTTATAAACAAAGCCATCTTCCAGGCCTAGTAGTGCTGTTTTGGGAAGCTGTGGAACCTTTTAGGAGGTGGGGTCTGGAAATAGGTTGCAGTCACTCAGGACAGGACTTGAAGGCTATACCCAGCTCTTAGTTCCTGCCAAGCTCTTTCTTTCCTGGTTGTCCATGTGAATAGCCTCCAACCTATGCTCCTGTTGCCATGAGCTGAGCTCTTCCACCAAGTCTTCACCGCAATGGTGGACTAAAAACCCCTCAACCCATGAGTCAAAATAAACTCTTCGTCTTATCCACAGTAAGCTGTCTGTGTCAGGTATTTTGGTCACCGAGACACAGACGTTATGGATACATCTGAGATTGCTTGCCTCCACAAAACTACGAGAATGATAGAATACAGCTCTGCTTATCTAGCGATTTCAGATCCCACCCTTCCAGAACCACTGGAGGATAAGTTTCTGTTGCTGTAGTCTCTCAACTAGGGGTCTTTTGTTTACAGCAGCCTTAGTAAACTCATAGATCAATGAGAAGAACTGACCAATGAGTAGGCACTAAAATCCTGTGTGGTGCTGTTTGCCAGCCCTCAGGTATCCCTGAGCACGGAAGGCAAAGGAGGAGCTATAACAGATGAGAACATAGAAGCCTGAAGGAGCCATCCAAGCTGTAGCCTGAATGAGAGGCTATGGATATGGCCCCAATGCTCTGGACATGGCCCCAGTGAGACGTGATCGATCTGACTGGGATCATGGGGATTGGATGGGAGAGAGGTGCCAGGTATCATAGATGTACCAGAGACAAAGTGGTAAGACTTGGTGACTTAACGTGGGAGAAGAGAGACAAATGACAGAAACCTAGGCTGATGGCAATCTCACAGCAAAAGTAAAGAGTGAAACATGGTCAGGAGGAAAATAGGAGGTGGGGGTCATGATGGATTCAGTTTTTAATGCACTGATTTTTGAGATGCTTTTAGACATACAAATGTGTTGAAAAAGCAGTTGAATATATGAATATAAAGCTCAGGAGAGATGCAATACATAGAGATAAACGCTGAAGAGAGAACAGTACAAATGGCCATTGAAACCATGGAGAGTAGACTCAAGTTTTAAAGATAATCCCAAACCATAATAACATGTAAGCGATGGGCAAAGGAGCCCAAGTACAAGATGGAAAGCAGATGGTGAAGCTGAAAGAGGAGCACTAGGAGAATGTGGCACATCGGATGCTGTGGAGTAGAGTCACAGAGGCAAGCATGGTGAGTGGAGTCTAAGGGACCAGAGACTGGGAAGATGCATCGTGAAGAGTTCTGGCTTGGAAATCGCAGCAGTGATAGGTGATGGCGTCAGCAAAGTGGGAAGAACACAGGCAGGCTGTCCTAGCTGGGGACTGAATGCTGGGAAGGAAATAGGGGACACGCTGCCATCAACTCCTAAAAGACACGCGGCAGAGAATGAAGAGTGTAATCTGCAAAAAGAGCCGTAATGTCAAAGTCATGGAGAGAGGAGACTATAGCAGGTTCCAGATGAAAAGGCAAGAGAGACTCTTGAGAGACAGAGGAAATGAGGGAAAGGACACTGTGTTGAGATAAGGGAAGAGGTCCCGAAGAGAGAACAAAGACTCCTTAGGACAAACTGGGGCTGGCACCATTGACACCAGCACTTCAGGAGAGACCACGCTGGTTAGGAGGCAGACATTTGTTTAGGAAGTTTATGTTTTTAAATAGAGTTTGAAGGGTGTTTTAAACTGAAGAACGACTCATGCTGGAAAATAGGATGGGGTAGGAGGTGTTAAGGATGGATGTCTTTAAGGTCATTCTTGGCCTTTGTTCTGTGGTTTGTCCTCTGACCTAAGATTTACAACCGGCCTTCTTAGGACTGGCCTCCAAATGTCTAAAACAAGATTTTCTGTCCTAGAAACTACCACTCTCAGAAGAGTCCCCTCTTTTTAAGGCAGATCTTCCTTTGAGATAGTTGATTCAATTTTGAATTTCCCTACCTCCTATCCTTAAGATGTCCAGTGACTAGCTTCCTTCTGCCTCTCTTTATGACATTTAATGCTTAGTTTCTAAGTGACAGAGAAGCACCATGACCTCATTCCCATTATACTTACTTCTGATTTTACCTTTGGCTTCTAGAGCAACATTGTCTACCTAGTTGTACTAACATGTGGCCAAACTTCCCCACACTTTTAAGGCCTCTGTGTGCTTCCACAGGGGAAATGTTCCACTGATACAGGATCACAGGTTAGAGAGGCAGATCACAAATAAGATAAGCCAAGGTTAGAACCAGAGAACTGGTACAACCTGAAGCCAGCCTAGCATTTTAAAAGGGATGAAACAACAGTCAGAAAGTCATAGGAAGGATAGTAAATACAGACAAACTGTGGTACGAGGGAAGCTCAGAGTGGCTACTGGAGGCCTAGCCTAGCAATATGGGCAAGGCACCTTCTTTGGGCACTGTGTACAGTGTGGGGCAGACCAAGTACACATTGCATGGCTGGATAGGGTAGATTTGCTAGAGGCCCCCCCTAATTCCATGCCACCAGCTGCAGCTGTGAGGGCAGGTTCAATATCATCCCCTCAAAAATATCTATCTCCTAATCTTGGTATCTGCTAAATTATCCAGGTGGGCCTCAAACACCAAAGCAGGGGAAATAAGAGAGAAACAGGAGGAATGGAATGTATGGTAGATGTAACAATGGAGAGACAGAGCGAAGTGAGGTAAGGAAAGGCCTTAAGACACAAACTCAGATGTTCTAGAATCTGAAAGAAGTTCTTCTCCTGTACAGATTATACACAGCCCTGATGATGTCTTGATTCTGGCCTTCTGCCATATGGAACTATGAAAGAGAAGAATCTTGTTTTAAGCCATAAGTTTGAGATAACATTTTACCCAACAACGATAAACTATTATATATCAATGTAGCTAAAGAAGCTAACTGAATAATGTGGGTGTGGGTTGGAGGGGACTTTTGACTCCGACACAATTTTAGAGATCACAAAGCACTGCTGGATGGTTCTGTTCACCCCAACTTCACACCTCCTGCTGTCTGCTGTCCCTTCTCTGGTTTGTACACCGCATAGCAGCATGCTTTCAACTACACATTTTTCTGCATATTGCATTTTAACAGAGGGAGGGATAGAGACAGACAGAGACAGATAATAAAAGAGAAATACAGTCCTTTTTGGTGAGGATAGATGTCCATTCTATGCCAGCCAATTGCTTGAGAGACAGCAGAAAGCCTGGCCATGAGCCTGACTTTGCCATGTAAGACACCCAACCTAGGACCACAGTTCCTCTCTCTGTCCCATTCAGCCCAGTAATTAGCCATCATTCCTCTATCTATCATCCCAGGACCAGAAAAAACCTAGGAAGCCAACTGTGTAATCAATCAACATGCCTCTTTACTGAACCCTGACCTGCCTCCCATGCTAATTATGGGGCACTAGGATGTCTGCTCTTCTTTCCTATTTCAACCAGAAGATGCAGAGCATCAGGACAGCCAGTGCAGGCAGGCTGCAGATGAAAGTAGGGCAACTCACCGTCCCAGACAGCACTCACCGCCAGCATCCAACAATAACACCCAGTGGCAGCTCTGCCAAAGTCAATGGGCATCCCAGGCATTGCCAGTTGGAGGTGAGGAGGCAGGAGAGTTCTGGCTGCCAGCAGGCTTCGTTCCCCACTCCATGTGCCCTATTTCCATCCTAGCTAACCCCCTTCAAGGCATTGGTGGAGCAGACTGAGCCCTAGCAGTGCCAGCATGATTCTTTCATTAGAAACATGTGCTCATTATAGATCTTCTCTTGAATAAATCATATTGTGGTCTCTGAAGGAGAGTAATAACACCCCAAAAATGACAACAGTGCCCCGTTCTCCATTGTATGCCAGTCACTACAGTGTTGCTATCAAAATCTGAGATCCTGCTGTGCTCTTAAATTAAGAAATTCTGATTTTTAGATGCATGTTACAGAGAATGGTAGTTGATATGCATTTGCCCTGCTTGAAAGAGACTGAAATAGCAAGACAGCAAGGACAGAAACCCTGGCCAGGGCCTGGGATGCTATAGAAAGAGTAGTCCCAGGCATAGGTCACATGGACAATCATTTTTTCCTGAGGCCCTCAAATTCCAGCATTCCTCCTTACATTCATGTGGGCCACTTAAATTCATGTCAGCTACAATCCTCTTTTGCCTAACTATCTAGACTGGACTAAGGGAATAGATACTGGTAATAGGTTGGTCAGAGCCGAGAACATCCACCTAGCAGGTTTCATTAGAAGATGGGATCACTCGGCCTCCAAGGTAAGCCGTAGGCGCTCAGGCAGGTGTGCATTCCCTGTGGGCCCAGCTGCCTTCAAAGAGGCAAAAGCTCTCATGGATCCCCTGTCTCTGCATTGTGTATTACTGCATCAGACACTCATATGAAGAGGCCCGTTGATTTCCATTTAGCCTCTTTGTAGTCCCTTCACCTCGTATCCACAGGAGAGCAAAGTGAGTGATCTCAGAACTTTTAATGTCTCATACCTTCCAGAAAATAAACCATCCAGGGTCATGTAGCAGGCTTTGGCCTTGGTCACTAACATCCACAAGGAATGAAACGATTATTTTGAGCAGTCCACATTTAAGTCTACTAAGATCGTATCATGGTATCCTAAGGTTCCTAAGCTTATAAAAATTTCTTGAAAATCAGCCTTGATAAAGGCAGTAAATTAATTTGATTTAAGATTAGAATGTAGCCAATATTTTCATGACAGGGACAGGACCTTAGTAACAGGCAAAACAATGATCTCCAAGGATATTTCCAGTCTAATGCCAGAACCCCTGACATGGCAGGGTGCGATCCAGGCAGCCTGACATCAAGGAGATTACCTTGTAATCTGGGAGAGTCAATGCCAGCACATGGGGCACTGCAAATGAAAGGGGGTGGAGGGGGCAGAGTGATGCAGCCTGGGAATGCCCTAGCTTAATATTACTGTTTGTGAAAAAGGAAAAGGACAGCCTCAAACAAAGAAAGGGAGTATCTTTTAGATGCTGAGAAAGTCAAGGGGTTTGATCTCCACAGCCTCTAAAAGGAAGACACCTGATGATGATGATGCCTCAATTTTAGCTAATGAGGCCTACTTGAGACCTTCGACCTTGAGAATTGTGTGCTGTTTCTAGCCTCCGTGTCTGTGGACATTTGTTAGGGCTGCAGCAGGAAATGAAAGAAAGTCCCCTCTTAATCTAGCTTTTTCAGCTTCATCAGTGTTTGCATTCTGTTCTGGAGAGTCCATGTTGTGGATACTGTCATGAATCATGCCGTATTTAGTAGACTCCTACCCACTCGATGCCAGTAAGCCTTCCCTTGAAGTAGGAACAACAAAAAATGTTTCCAGACACTACGAGGAGGCTAGCCAACAGGGCCGCTCTCTTAATATTAGCTAGCCTTTGCACAGCCTGGCATCTCCAGCCCTCGCACACAAGTAATTCTTGCCACTGACACTTCAGAAGAGGCTTTTGATCTTGAGTAAAAATTAAATTCCAAAGGATATAACTCTCAAAGCTCTCACCGACCTTTGATGCTTAGAGAGAGCTTCGATGATTTCAAGGTTTGTTAGGGGAAAGAAAAAAGTAGCTCGAACGTACTAGTAAAAAAGTAGGAGGTAGTACTGAGAGCTACAGGACATGGGGTGGACTATACCTGCTTCACACACTGCTCTTTGTGCCATTTGCCTTGGACACAGTCCCAAGCTAGGATCCGCACTGCAACATGCAATTGAGGAAATTATGATTTCTGGACTGAGGGACATCACTGTCTCATAGGAGAGATTTGTGCATAATTTGAGTAATCCTTAGTAGAGACGGTGATATATTCTGAATCAAGGAACTTCAATCTGGCAACAAGCTATAAGAAGATAAAACAATGCCGCCAAATATTTTAAATCAAGACTGCCTAAGAAATGTGGCCATGTTTCCTGAAAACAGAATATTCAGATGATTACATGAGGGAACTGAGACCCAGAAATATATGGAAGAGGAGGAGAAGGAACCATGACCCATCAACTGCAGGAAGATCACATGCACAAGAAAGGAAGTTCCACACGGCACACTGGAGAATGGATTAGCAGTCCTAGACAGCTGTGACCATTTGAAGGTTTCCCTGAGTTTAGCAATAGATTTTTTAAAGGGGAATTATTCCTATTTAGAAACAACAGTGTTGTTTAAAAAAATAATTGTTCAAATGCTGCCAATAATCTAACCTAGAATCTTCACTTCCAATCACTCTCTATGAAATCTTGTATATGGTACTTCTCTTTGCATTTCTGTTTCTATAAAACGGAAATAATAACTTCAAAGCCCAACTCTACTGAAAAAGTTATAAAAAAGATCTTGAGAGTATGTCTGGAACACAACAAATAGTTTACATGCTTCTATTGTTAGTGTCTGAAGTATTGTGACCAGTGTCTAGCTAATGGACAGATTGTAGTATCCTTACAGGATAGAGTATGGGGTTCAGTCATTCAATGTCACCTACACAGAGTTTGGGGAGGGATATAGAAGGAGGGAAAGCAGCCATGCTCAGGAGCACCGCTGTGTGGTTTATCAGCCTGGTGGAGCACCAGAGAGGAAATTCAAGACACCTTGGCAATCCAGAAAGCACGAATATAACAACAGTCCACTCATATATGGGATCTCAGATTGCAATGTCCTGAACTAATAAAACAAGGGGTTCTTTGATGAATACTCATCAAGACTTCTCAAACTACAACTGGGATAGGCACAAGGGAGTGCAGGCTTGAGATGAGCCAGAGATGAAAATGTCTTTGATTGTTGCTGTATCAAAATGTGAACAGATCTTCTTGTTTTTTATGAAAGAGGAAAGCAGGGAGTTAGTGGGAGCTTCCCAGTTAGAAAACGCAGCCTGGTAAACGAGCCAGTTGCAACTTGCAAGTCATAGTTGTGTGACCCTGGGTTAGAGACTTATAAAATAATTCTCTCACTATACCCTTTGATGTGAGAACCCACAGGCAGGAAGTCTGAATACTTTCCTTGTAAGACTCTAATGAGTCCCAGAGGAAGAAATTCCTTCTGACTTCTCTGTGAAAAAAAAAAATCTATATATCGATTAAAGAGGTGTTACTGCTTTAACATCAGTCCTCTCTGACTTTGACTGGTGCAGTCGCTGCTCAGCAATTTCTTCAAGGTCACGATCCTGAGAGTATGCTGTTATCTCCTTCACTTTCCGATCACAGCCATCTGTGACCATGTGCCCTTCAGTCTCAGATCTATTGCTCCCCTGGCATTAGGCTGAGGAGTCCTCCTTCCCTGTCCATGCCTCCTCCTCATGGCACTCCCTGCCCAGGCTGTCATGTGTATTCTACTCTGCAGTTACCATTTGGTTGCCAATTTTATTGGATCTAGAATCAACTAGTGGAAACGCCTCTGCATGGAACTGTGAGAGTATTTCCAGAAAGTCCTTCCAGCACTAGCTGGAGACTTAAGAGTCTTCCCCAGGGAGGACAGCACCTTCTGGCAGTAGCTCAAATAGAAAGAGGCCCTAAGGGAAAGCAATGTTGCTCTTGCCTGCCCACCTTTGCTCCTTACTTGTGAATGCATCTGCTTTGCTGCTATCCTCCTTCACTGACCTCAGAATTTGGCTTCTTCAGCATTCCAACAAAGACTATAGACTAGCAAGTCTCCAGTAGTGATGTTTCAGGGCTCAGCACCAGATTAGGACTGCTGCTACATCCACTCTTATGGACTGATCAGTTACGATGTTCTCGGTGTCTCTCCAGTGTGCAAACAGCTTGTCAGACTATCTAGCCTGTACAGTGTCAATCATTCTAATAAACTTCCTTTGTGATATATATTCATTCTATCAGGTCTGTTCCTCTAGAGGATCCTAATATACATTCTAAATCCTAGAGCCAGTGAGACTGTGTTACACTGTGTGTAGAGACACGCAAAGGCTGTCTATGGGACATCAAAGATGCCCACAGAGCAGTGAGTAGTTAGTCCTGCCTGGAATATCAGGGGCAAGAGTGGCTGAGAGCATCAAGCAGAAACCATATTGTAAAGAGGATTCAAATGTCATGCTAATGCTTAGGGCTGTATTGTCCAGGCAATAGAGAGCGATGGAAGATTTGAAGCAGAAAAGAACTTCACCTTGTCTGAATTTTGTGAATTTGAACATTGTTACCTTCACAGGATCCTTCATAGTTTACAGTTATTTATTTGCATTGTCCCCTGTGCCTTCCACTAATGTTGGACCTGTAAGAAGAAAAGAAACATTTCTGTTTTATTTACAAATAAGTCTCTACTATCCTGTTAGTATTTGTAACATAGTAGATTTAATAAAAGGTTGCTGGATAAATGAGGAAATGCATGGTTACTATAACAATGGGCAAGTAAAATCAACACCAAAGTAACCATTAGTTCCACATAATGTATACCTCCTCCTCTCTGTCTGTAAGATCCTTCTGAAATAATCATTAAAAATGCGCATCGCAGTGAAGTCCTGAAGCACTGATACAGCAGCAGCAACTAGACCTTTTGCGCACAATATTTAGTAAAGCATGATACAGGGCGGAACCTAGCAAGTAATTAGAAGAAAAAGCCCTTCCAATGTGCACCCACAGCACAACTCACTGAAAAAACATTTCCAATATTACTGAAAGCATAAAACCAAGGTTTGGTAGCAACTCCAGGTGTAAGCATGAAAGAGAAAGAGAATGAGCCACCTCTGTTCAGGTATGACTCCCCTCAATTAAAGTCCATCAGGTTCTTTAACAATTTTGACAACAAAATACGACCTACAATGAGTACTGGAATATTTTCAGTTATTCAGATTGTTTTTTGTTTAAAGACAAGAATAACAGTAAAATACCAAGAATAATTTTCAAAACTAAATCAATTTAGTATGTGTTGAATAAAATACCATAGTTAATGTATTTAAACCCTGTCAATACCATTTTGGTCCTGATAATCTTGATTGTCTAAGGAAGCAGGTGTCTCCCAAAAGCATCACTTGTGACACAGGTAAGCTTTTCATGGACTTATGTCTGTCCCTGCTCCCCCCCGCCCCGGCATAGGAGTCTAGCAATACTGTCAGTCACAGCGATGGACAGGGTCTGGGGAAGATACAGAGGAGATGAAGAAGAAGATACAAATTCAAATAAACTGAACACCTGGAGTAACTTAAATATTTTATTTTTCCGGAAAGAATAGTTAAGCCAGAAGTGTTAACATTGCTTATGAAATATCAATCAGGTTAATGCTGTTAGGCTGGGGATTGTTTGCTTTATTTTAGACTTAACTCATAAGACGATGTATCAGTCAAACATGAGTGACAAATTTACCTGGTCCAATTCCTTGAACTTCTCAAAAGAGCATTAAGCCAATAAATTATCCTTTTTTTCTGAAGATTGTAATTTATTTTCTGTCCCATGCTTCAGAAAGAATTTTTAATAAATAGCCACCCATAACTAATGCCTGTCCACTTAGAGCATGAGGCCTCTCAGTATCCCTGAGTCTACCACTTCAAAAATTTTTAAATGCTGACACAAAAACAATATGCTTGACATACATTTTCTCCAATAACCTTAGGTCAAGACTTCTGTTTTCATCTGAGAAATATTAATAGAAATTGGATATATCTTCCCAAAGAAATAAGTGAGAAGAGCAATCAAAATATAGGAAACAGTCACTATTTGTAGTCACTAGCAGCAAAGGTTAGCATGGCTGAAATGTCTAACTAATGAGGTGAGCCCTTTAGTTGTTCCAGATTATCACCTTCAGAGATCCCAGAGAGAGCCTGATAAACTCTTTGAAGTTAGGAACTATAGCTGAGAATCTGAAAAATGAAGAGAAATTGAGCTTGCAAGACAAAATACCTTAAGGAAGAGAGCTGCACAGACATTGAAGAGGCTTTGTCTCAGATATTCAGTAGAACACATCTAGAGAAACTAAGGAGGCATCTGGTGGCCTTAGAGAGCAGTGTCCACAGAGTTGTGCCTAGTGCCTGTGTCTACTAGCCAGGCTGTAAATAGAGAGTGCTTGGGAGGACTGCCCTAGACATACCTAAAAAAAAAATCATAAAACCAAGACCCAAAGGATCAAAATGTTCCAAAGTAGATTAACTGCATCCCAGAACCAAGTTTAAAGTTACTTATGAGAATACAAAATTAACCAGGCTCCAGTAATATAAAATTCTGGCACCCAATCAAAGATTATTAGATGAGCAAAAAGCAGGGAAACATGCTTCATAATTAAAAGAATGATCAATCAACAGAAATGGAGACAGATGGTATAACAAACATCTTCCTACAGTGACACGCCAATATGCTCACAAGGTAAGTAGAGACATGGCAGATACTTTTTAAAGACTCAAATGCAGGCCTGAGCAAATTGCTCAGTGGGTAAGAATGCTTGCTCCGAAAGCAGAAGAGCCTGAGTTCAAATCCCCAACATCCATATAAAAAGCCAGGCTTGGCAGCCTATACATGTGACCTTAGTACTGAGGGTACAAAGACCGGTGGATCCTGAGAGATTTTTCAGTTCAGAAGCACACAATCTCAAATGAACAAGGTGAAGTGTAACAGAGGAAGATACCTGACATCCTGGCCTCTACATGTGCTCACATAGGCACATGAACCACACATTTGTGTGTACATACCACATGCACTGCACACACTCACACACACATGGCTGTCAAATGTATCTTTAGGAATAAAAACTGTAGTTTTTGATATAAAATATACATTATCTGGCATGCACAATGACATTTCAATAGAAAAGATTAGTAAGAAACATAGTAATGGAACTCTTCAAATAAAAACCAGAAACCAGAAAACTCCTCTCTCCTGCTTCCCTCCCAAATAAGAAGAGCATTGGTGAGCTGTAGGACACTAATGTCTGTAGCTGGCACCTTCATGAAACAAGAGGAGTGAACATGCTTGAAGAATTAATGTTCCGTCAAAGAAGTCAGAAACAGAACAACTCAAGCACAAGAAAAATAAAGCACACTAAACCATGATGCATTACAACCAAATTGCTTAAAACCAATAACTAAAGGCAAACCTGGAAACAGCTAGAAAATGGTACGGCTTTCCAGAGAGGGACCAAGATGCGAATTACAGGCTTCTCCTTAGAAAGTGAGAGTAGAAGGACTGTTAGCAAAGCCATGGAAGGGCCAGAAAAAAAAAACACAAAAACATAAGCCTAGATTCTACAGCCACTAAAAACATGTCCCAAAGAAGTGGCAAAATAAGACATTTCCATATAGACAAAACTGATGGACTTATCACCAGCAAACGCAGAGTTAGCAAAAGGAGTTCTTGCAGGAGGTCCTTCTAGCAGAATGGGAAGTGTGTGCAAAGGAATTGAGGAAGCCGAAAAGTAACAACATGGAGTATGTTTGCATTTATTTTATTTGCACTTCAAATCTCTTTCCTCATCTGTTGTCCATGATCTCCAGTACCTCGGTAGACCCCTCCATATAACTAGAGAACAACCGTATTGCCTGGTGCCCATCTCTCCTTCTAACTTAACATGTCTTAACATCTTCTAACTTAACGTTTATATCTATATTTAGAAACTGTGTTGCTCTTCACATATCCTGTAGTGTAGGAGAAAACTGGACTTGTCACTGAGCAGTACAAGGCCTGAGACCCACGTGGACGTATCCAGAGAGGGACCTGCCTAGGCATGCCAAGAGACAGAACTACCCAGACACACCCAGGGAGCAACAGCTGCAGTCTGGCAGCCAATGGGACACTGGGCTGGGTGGAGGGTATAATAGGCTTCCTCCCCTGTAATAAACTGAGTCTGCCTTTTGCCACTCACCTGACTCCCGGAGACTGTGTCCTGGCTCCATGCCAACCCTACCTCCTCTCCTGAAGGGTCCCATGCATGGGTACAAGCAACACTATAGCTTATCCCTGCCTTCAGCATTTATTATATATTAAGAAATGACATTACCAGTGACATTTTATCTACATGTAATAGTAAGGATGTTTTAATTAACAAATATTTTATTAATACAATTAATGCAAATATCTGGATATTGCAACTTTTTACAAAGTAGAGTTTAATAATATTCCTGTTTCAAATTCTAATAAACTCATATGTGGCAGCATGTAGGACATTTTTTAGTTTATTTTTCTTCTCTTGTATAATACACCCTGGCCCCCTTCCTTCCCTGCCTCCACTCCTCTCAGCTGCCTCCATCTCCCCACTCACTATTAGATCTATTCCCCCGTTTCTCCTCAGAAAAGAGCAGTCGTCCCAGGGTTGTCACTCAAACAGGGAATAACAAGATGGAACAGGGCCAGGAACTAATCCCTACATCAAGGGTGGGCTAAGCAACCCAGCAGAGGAAAAGGGTCCCAAGGGCAGGTAAAAGGGTCAGAGACCTCACCCCCATCCGCAACTCTAACTTGTACGAGTTTTGAACAACCATCAAGCCAGACAACCATAATCTATATTTAGGGCACCGTTCAGGTTCCATGTCTGCCATTTCAGTTTCTGTGAGTCCCTAAGAGTGCTGAGAAAGTCATTAATTCTGAGAAAGTCATTAATTCTAAGTTGGGGTTGGTTTTTTTTTTTTTTTTGTTCTAGCTCTTCATCAACATTTTGGAACACAATTTGAAAATCATTCACCTCATTCAGTGTTTTCACAAAGTGAGAACACTGAATCCAAGTAATTTGCCCAAGAACACAGAGCAGGTCAAGTGTCTGAGAAGACACTGGTATTTAAGCTTCTAGAATAGGAAATTTCAGTGTTCAGTGTTCTCATATTCCTCTCAGAAATCTTGGCGTTCTGGAATTTTTCTTATGAATTCCTTACCTCTTTGTGATAGCTAATTTTCTGTCACTGTAACAAATATTTGAGATAAATCTATTTTAAAAGAGAGAAGGTCTACATTGACAGTTTCAGAGCCTAGAGCCTCATAGGCCCTGTTGACTAAGGCCTTTAGCCCTTCGTAGAGGGAGCAGATGACAGCAAAGCTGCTCACTCATGGAGGCGGGGAAACTGTGGGGGCACATAAGGTCCCAATATTCCCTTCAAGAACACTTGACCTCACCTCTTTAGGGTTCTGCTACCTTCTAGTAAATACCATTCTATGAACCAAGGCCCTTAATGTTGACATTTGGGGAACACTCCAAATTGAAGCTATAGCACCCTTCAAATCAACCTCACACCCTTGGACTTTGCTCCTTGCTCTGATGTGGGTTTGCTTGGTGGGATTCCCCCACACAACACTCCATAGCTCTGCAGAGTGTGCAGTGCTGTGTATATGAACCAGAATCAAAGCTGCAGGTGCACAGGCCCTGCAGGGAGGAGAGCAGGCTCCTGCTGAAAACACCAGCTCAATAGATGACGCTCTGGCCTCTCAGCAAGTCTGCTTGGGGCTGGCAGCCATTTTTCTATCATCACTCAGTCATGTCAATGCATGGCTCAAAAGACAGTCTGGCTCTGCTGGGAATGACATACGGCGTGCAGAGCCTCCAGCCCACTCCACCTGCCAGGCCTACTTTGAGAAATAGCTGAGTGAAAGGGGCAGGTGTGGAACTCACACTATTTTGACAGAGAAGTCATTTACTCACTCTCTTTTGCTCCCGCCCTAAATTTCCATATGTTTGAATGAATTGTTTCTATTATAAATGAAAAGCAAAGAGACATGGCAAGAAATGGTTCTGGGTGGGTTGGCAAAGCACACGGGAGGAAATGCTAAAAAGAAAATCTCCTGAGGTTTTTGGTTTTTAAATGATGGAGGAATGAGGCCTGCCCAGCCTCAATTTGCTCATTTGTGCTAGGCATTGTGGCTAAGGAAAGAGAAAGTAGCAAGATATTATTTGTTTTAAAATGCCTGCTGTTTAAACTCAGAGAATTTATCTTTTAGAGCCATGAGGCACCCGTTGGACAAAACAATCTAAAGGACACATTTGGCTGTGAGCATGAAGACCCCTAGGAAGGGCAGACAAAGAGGAAGTAATTTGTTCCACTCAAAAAAGGAGGTTTAAGCTTTGCCCAAAAGTGGCTCTGTGGTGATTTGTTCATCAGAGAAGGAATAAGATGGAGATAGATAGATACATACATACATAGACAGACAGACAGAAAGAAAGAAGAAAGAAAGAAAGAAAGAAAGAAAGAAAGAAAGAAAGAAAGAAAGAAAGAAAGAAAGAAAGAAAGAAAGAAAAACAGACAGACAGAAAGAAAGATAGATGGAGGGAGAGGGAGAAAAGAGAGAGGGAGGCAGGGGGATGGTAATAGGACATAGAACAAGGGGTGAAGAAGGAATCTTAGTCAGTTAGAAATTTCATGTCGGAAGAGGCAGCACAATGACAGTCATATAGATATATGGCACAGCCCTTCTCTTATCTGGACCCCAGCAGAAGTCCGCACCTTTCTCCACCTGCAGTTGGAGATCTTACAGGCAAACAGGCTGCCTGCTGAGTTCCAGGAGAGGAAGAGGAGAAAGTCACAGAAGAGACCTTGGCATGTATGTCTTAATCTCTAGAGCCCCTTTTTAATGCTAGGTAAAAGATTAAGCATTGACAGCTAGTGATAACTTGGTCATTAAAATATGTCCCATACCTCATCCATAGGTGATATAGAATCATTATTCCTCATACATAAGTGGTGTAGAATCATTATTCCTATGTGTTAGACACAGAGAACTTTAGAAATGTTATTGCATTGCTGAGGTCCACTCAGCTTTCCTAGAGAATGGCCAAGGCACAATGCAGTCCCTGCTCTGGGCTACTCTAACCTAGTGACTTAACTAGCTTCATCTTGATGAAACTCTAATGTTCCCAACATAACTGTGGTCATCATAACTGATGTGGAATGTAAAATTTATTCTATAATGATTGCTCAATCCCTGCCATGCAGCAGGTACTTAATATGGTTGTGCTAAATAGGATCGCAGAAATGAAATCCAACAGATTATTGCATGGAGAATATTCCACACAGCAGGGCATCCAACTGCAGGAGGAAGGGATAAACACTACTTTTTCATACCTGACAGATGAGTGAGAGATAGCTGAGACATGTCCAGTACTAGCCAAGATTAAAGCAGGGAGAAATGGGAGGAAGAGATAATTTCATTTTCCAGAGAAACGGGGTCAAGTCTTCACTATTTAGGAAAAGACCAAATCCCACCACTTGTCTTGGAGTCTGAGTCTTAGGAGCTGTCCACCATCACTCTGTGAAATATAATCAGTCCGAGAGGCACAGCTCTTAGCACTGTGAGCAGCTGGAATGTTGAGGCTACACTGTCCAAGAGAGTAGCCACTAGCACCGTACAGTTATTTAAACTTCACATGAAATTAAATAAAATTTGAAATGTAATTTTATATCAGCCACATTTCAAATGTTCTGGTCATGTGTGTCAAGGAGCTGCCTTACTGGGCAGCTCAGATGTAGATGTACCCACTGATACAGCAAGCTGCTGAAGTGCTGCTATCGGCTCCTTTGGCTTCCCAGGGAGGCCTGAAGTCCAGTCTGGGAGCATCCAGCATTTCTTCTCTAACTAGTTCCCAACTCTGCGCTGGCTTTCAGTCTCTACATGCTTCCCATCTTGGAACCTCAGTGTGGATCCCACTATTTTGAGTGTTTCAGATATGCATCTTTGATCACCTCTGGATCCTTGTAGATGATTCTGGGTGGCCATGCATTATTTTTAGTCTTCCTTCTGGCTCATGTTCCCTTGCTGTTTGATTTGTTCTCCCAACAGCCAGATTTCCACAGTGGTTCTTCAATAGGAACCTGTGTGTTTCTTTCCCTACAAGATAGACCTCCAGAGAATTTAAGACAGGCTCTGACCCTTGTGAGGCGATTCTAGGGAGTTTGGGCAGTCACTAAATTCTCAGAGAACAAAGACATATCAGGAGGAAGTGACACATGTTTTACACCCTTAAAAGTTCTCTATCATGGTCATTAGCCTATGTTCCTTTTCTGTGAAATGATCTGGAGAGGTCCTCTTGGCTTCTCCAGTTAGCTTTATTCCCAAGACTGGTCCTATCAATCCTATCCTCGGTGAAGGCATGCCATGTCTTCCTGCAGGCTTTGCTCATTAATCCTTCCATCTCTTTATTCCTCACCCTCACGGTGCTTGTAGGACTGGCACTAGCCTCATGAGAAACATGTTTGTTTTCTGTTACTGTATCACATACTTGAGATAATCAAATTAAAGGAAGAGATTTGGAGGTTTACACTCATGGTTCACTTGCTTTTGAGCCTGTGACCAGGCAGCGTATCAGGACGGGAGTATCAGTGGTTGAGTCAAACTGCTCATTCACAAGGGAGCCAAACAATGAGATTAGGGTAGGGTTCCACAATACCCTCCCAGAGAACACCTCAATTACCTAAAGACAGCCAGTCAGCCCCATTCCTAAACTTTCCTCTACCCCCTAAGCAGGTCTAAGCCATTAAAATACATGGGCTCTCAGGAGCACATTCCAGATCTAAATTATAACATCTACCATTTGGTACACTGCTAAAGCCCTGGTTCACAAGGCCTGACTTTACCCCGAAGTTATCCCTGAGGAAACTCTGACCTAATGTGTGGAAAGCTCATACACCAAAATGAAGTCTGTTCTAGTCCTCAGGGTGCAGCTGTCTATCTTCATGAACTTCGTGATGCCTGTTTGATGGTTCAGAACACAGCTGCACAGAGGCCCTGGTACTGCTCCCTGGCAGCACCTTTTGCTGGCTTTCTCCAGCCAGCCTCCTTAAGTATAATTTCCACACAGCTACCAATAATAACTAAATTTTGGAATGCCTATGCTGTGAGTGCCTCCATGTTCTTTTTTATGGTTCCATGCTCTCCAAGGAAGAAAATAAGCCCCACAATCAACTGAAGACTTGAGAGGGCAAATACTCAAGCTAGACCAAGAATCCAAGTGTACCTGGCTCTTTACTGACCTCCTCCTTGACCAGTCTCTACTGTTAATGACTCAGAGGGGCATAAGGGTCTTACACCTTCAGAGAAATTGGCTTTCTTTTTCAGAACTCTAGAAATGAACCTTAATCCAAAGATTCTCCTTCTAATAGTTGATTTATAGACATCTTGACAGGGAAGTCATATTACTTTACAGACAACTTCCCAATTGTCTTTTGTGGACATTACAAAGTTCTAGTCTTTGGCCAAGGAAAAGGGGTCTAAGTGGGAGTAGAGGGGTGATGTTACATAGTATCCTCAATGGTAGTGAATGCCTTTCTAGTTCTTTCTTGCTTCTGGTAAGATCCTTGTGTTGGTTAGTTTTTTGTCTTGGTTTTTTTTTTTGTCAACTTGACGCAGGCTAGAGTCATTCTGGAAAGAGGGAGCAGCCTCTATCAGATTGGTCTGTGAGGCATCTTCTTGATTAATAATTGATGTGGAAGGATGGTGCTCACTGTGGATGGTGCCCCCCTTAGGCAAATGGTCCTCAGTTGAATAAGAAAGCAAACTGAGCAAGCTCTAGAGAGCAAGTCAGTAAGCAGCATTCCTCCCTGGCCACTGTTTCAGGTCCTGCTTCTAGATTCCTGCCCTCCTGGAGTTCCTGCCCTGATTTCAGTTCACGATGGACTGTAAGATGAAATAAATCCCCCCTCCAAGTTGTTTTTTGTAAGTGTTTATCACAGCAACAGAGAAACAAGTGAGGACAATTCCAAAGTAAGGATAAGATAGTTGGTATTGGATTTGGGTATATTCAACAACAGAGTTAGCCATTCTTGAGGAGGCAGGGAAGAGAAATAAAGAGGAAATACCCACCGACTATAAATGCTTAAAGTTTCTAAGAAATTGGTTCAGCTTGACTCAACAACTCCACAGGGTTGTTTTAATGATAAGGAAAGCTTTGTGGATCTTGATAAACAGAGAACCACCATTGTGGTTTTTCATATCTGCAAAGTAAATGTTGACTCATCTAACTGGCAATAAATTCAGTGTGAGCATTAAAGCAAATGCAAGGGACATCCAGAAGATACTAAATGCTGGTGTGTGCTACCATTAGCAAACATACCCAGAGAAACCCCGAGCTCCTGCCTGTCTCACCAGGTCTCCCTGCCTTCTTTGTGTGGGGCTGACAACACTGTATCATTTTAGGAAACATGTCTCCAGTCTTTGTACATTGGATTTATAGGAAGGAGTTAGCATCAGTGACACACAGACAAGAAATATTTGCTCACAACAATTTCACCTTCTTAACAGCTCCTCTATCATTTTTTAGTTTCTCCAGGAGAAAATGACCTTTGGGGTCCTAGAACTGATTTGTGCCAACTCACATTCCAAGGAATAGAGCCTATACTTTGACAGCAGTCAATGAATTCTCAAGTCAGTATTCTTTCCCCATATCATGGTGAACAGACTATATTGGACTTGGATCTGGGAACCATCTTTCTCATTTCAGCTTCACTGCTAATTTCTTGTGTAAGCTGGGATGAATAACTTTACTCAGCGTCTCATTTCTTCCTCTAGAAAATAGGGTGTTGGTTTCAATCTTATCTGGAAATACAGTCTTGCAATAATATCTAGTTTAATTATCCCATATGGCCACTGATGCTCTTATAAACAAGACATCTGTGCTCTTCATTTAGCTTTTCAGTTTTCACTGAACTCTGAACTGAGGGGGCAATGAAGGCACTAAGAGAAATGTTATTGGTGTTCTGTGTTTGCTGGAGAAACTGAGGATTGGATCTCAATCTCTGACACACCTATTTTGGATAGTTCTTTTCATCTGGACTAGCATCTGAGAGCCTCTCTCTTCCCTTAGTATTGAATGTATAATTATAAAATATGGGCGGGCATAATTACATGCATTTTTCAACTTACAGTGGTTTAATTTGGGACTTTTCAACTTTGTAAAAAGTGCAAAATGATAAGCTCTTGCTAGAAACTGTACTTGGAATGTAGATTTCTTCTTTTTTTTTCCCCCTTGAAGTTGGAGACTGAGCTAGAAGAGCTCTAGTGAACAAGAATTTTGAGTTTTAATCTTCTCTCAAGTTGGCAACAAATAGCAGAATTCTTCCTCACTGAACTGGACAGCCACAGCAAACCATAGCTTCCTGTCAGTCATATATCACAAGGGACACAAAAGACACCTGCCACTCTACTGTGTTGCTTTCAGTAGATTAGGTGAATTCAACGCATTTTCAAGTTAAGGTATTTTCAAAGCAATGATAGATTTACCAGTACACAACCCCATTATAAGTCCAGGAACATCTGCTAGACAAAATTACATCCACATGCCCACTTTTTCAATTTTAAAGAATCTAGTCTTTAACCTTGAAGATCCTTCCAGTCCCTCTCCATCCCATCTTCTGAGAGATGACTGCTAATCCAATTTCATATGTATCATTCAATTGCTTTTCTTCACCTTTTGCCATGTTTTTTTAATCACTTAAAACACTAGGGTTTGGGGTGTGATCAGTTGTAGAAAGTATGCTTAGCATGTTTGTCATGTGTAAGGCCCTGGGTGTACTCAGGACCACACACTTTGCATGTTATTGAAATTTCTAGAAATGAATTCAGGTCATATGTATTCCTCTGAATACTGAACTTTTGCCTTTTAACTATATTTCTCAGAAATTGCTGATGCTATTGATAGCTCTTTTACAGTTGTATATGACCATGCTATGTGCTTATACCTGGTGTCCTTGTCCATTCCAGTTGTTGATCCTCCAGAGCATAGAAGGAATTTTCTAGTTTTCTGTTTCTGTGAACCATGATACAGAAAATATCTTACAAGTATCCCCTGGTCTAGGACTTTTTCTGAAATCATGTATACATATGCACACATACATGTATGTTTGTATGTGTATATGTGTGTGTGTGTATATACATATACATACATACATACATACATACGTATATGTGTGTGTGTATGTGTATGTATGTATATATAAGTGTCAATTAGATAAGAGAGGGAAGAGATAATACTGGCCACAGAATGAAATTGTAAAATTTATTGGGTAGTCAATAGTTTCAAAGTGGTTCCTTTTTCCAGCAGGAGTAAGTTAGAACTCACGTGTACTATTCCACTTGCTTCTCAGCATTAACCTTCTAACTAATTTTACAAGTTAAAATGATAACATTAGAGAAAACTGATGCTTCCTTTCTTAGCAGGAATCAATTTCAAGTAACTTCTTGGTGAGGGGTGGAATTTTGTGTCCACTTAGTGCTGGGACTTTTTTGGGGGGGCAGGTTCAGCCTGTGCAGATTTTGTGGATGCTGCCAGTCTGTGAGTTTATAGGAATATCAATCCTGCTGTATAAGGAGGATGCTGCTTTCTTGGAACCATTCTCCATCTCTGGCTCTTACAATATTTCTACATCCTTTTTCACATAGATCTCCAAGCCTTGAGGGGAGGGATTTGGTAAAGACATTCCATTTAGAGCTGAATGTTCTAGAGTCTATCACTCTCTGCACATTGTCCAGTTGTGGCTCTCTTTGTTAGTTACCATCTACTTCAAAAAGATGCTTCTCCAATGAGGGCTGAATGATGTTCTGCACTGTGGGTATAGCAATGTCATTAGGAGTCATTTTATTGCCATTTTCCTTTAGCAGAATAGTAGTAGCAAGTTCTCTCCTATGCCCAGGATCTATCTAATCTCAAGTTCTTGGTCACTTTAGCAGAGTCAGGTATGGGCTCCATCACATGAAGAGGGCCTTAAATCCAATCAAAAAGTGGTTGGTTACTTTCTTAGTTACTGTTCTATTGCTATGAGGAGACACCATAACCAAGTCAACTTATAAGAGAAAAGCATCTAATTAGGGGGTTGCTTAAAGTTTCAGAGGGTAATAAGTACATGGCCATGATGATGGGGAGCATGGCACCAAGCAGTAGCTTGGAGCAGTAGCTGAGAGGTTATATCCTGGCCAGAGTATAGCAGGCAACAGAGGGAGAAAAAGACACTGGGCATCAGCTTTTGAAATCTCAAAGCCTATCTCCAGTGACACACCTCCCGTAAGAATAACCTACTCCAACAAGGCCACTCTTTCTAATCCTTACCAAACAGTTTTACTCACTGGTGACTAAGCATTCAAGTATATGAGACTGTAGAGGTCATTCTCACTGAAAGTGTAATAGTTGCTCCCATAATAATTGTGTCACTATTGCACCAGTATCACAAGCAGGTCACTATTGTAAGTTGCTGTGCTTGTAGCTGGGTGAAACTGATGAGGACTTTTCTCCTGCAGTATCATGAAAGTATCTTCTAGCACCATGAAGCTAATCTATAAGGGTGGAGCTTCTAATTGGATCCCAGCAAGATTTTTCTAAGTTCGATGACATAAGTTCTGTCTTTAGCAATAGGGCCCTACCATCAGGTTATGGGGAGCAACTAATAGCTTTGACGATAATCTGCAATTTTGAGAAGGGTGTCTATGGGACCCTACTGGTTAATGACTCAACAAGATGCAAACCATTCTTAGTACTGGAGGTTTTACTTGGTATCCTAAAATATCTAGTTGGGCATTGTTTCCTCCATCATATGGTGACTCCATTTAAATAGTTTTCATACATGTCTGTATTTTGCGAACCTTCTACAGTGGCAGTTTCCCATACAGCTTTTCAAGTAGGTATATCAACCATACTCAAGGGCAGGCCCCATACCCAGGAGTAGTTGGCCAACACAAATAACGTTCTTGGTTTTGTATGTGTGCATTTTTTTTTCTTTTGCTATTATGTTACTAATTTTGTTGTTGTTGCTATTTTTTCCTTCTTTTGTTTTTTAAGAGAGATAGAAAAAGAACTACAAATTTGGTAGGTAGGGAGGTGAGGGGCATCTGGGACGAGTTAGAAGAGGAGAAAGAATATGGTTAAAAGGTATAAAAAGGTTTCAAAAATGAATTACAAAAATGATAGTGCCATAATTTTATTTTACATATCATCAGTTAGAAATTGTTTAGATGTTGTACTGCTTATGAGTCATATTTGCTTTATCAGAAATGCCCACGACCTTTGGTTTTCTAATGGGTTCTGTGTGTTTTCTCAACTCTTCGTTATTCTCTATTCAAGTCCTTGCTCAGGTCTACAATGGTGAATCTCTCCCATGCCCACTGGTTGACTGTGCTGCTTTTTATAGTCACAGTGAGTTACTGATTCCTTCTTTACACGGTGTTGCATGTGTGTGTGTGGGGGGGGGGGGGGGAGGGTGTCTTAAGAACTCCTTGTTTGAGAAATCTCTTCTTTGAGGAGGTAGATAGTATCCCATTTGGTCTTCTAACTCTTAAACTGTTGCTTGTGTGTCAAGGAATTTAATTCACACGGAAGTTTATTTTTGTGCATGAGAAATGAGGACTTAGTTCTATGGATTCACAAAGCTTCCTCTGATAAATGCACCATTTGATCCGAAGCTGTTTCCTGTTGTTAGTCAGCTGTTTCTACCCCTGTGCAGGCAGGTCACTTCCATAGCTGATACTGTAAACAGTGCTATCTGGTAAGAAAATTCCCTTATTTCAGGTTCATTAGACTCATCCTGATTGAATTTCACCTATAAACATTTTGTCATTTGTCAAGTCCCATAAAAGAGTCTTATTTGGATTTGATTAAATCTGTAAACAAATTTGCAAAGGTCTAATTTTTTTTTTATATTTTTAAGTTTATCCTGGCTTCTCATTTGCATCTTTATTCTTGAATGTCACAGACCCGCAGTTTTCCTTCACTGCACTGACCCTACTCTGCTTGTTTTATTGTTTTTTTAATAGATGCATTTATTTTATGTGTGTGGGTGTTTTGCCTGCATACATGTATATGTGTACCATGTGTGTACAGAACCCACAAATGATAGAAGAGGGTGTTGGATCACCTAGACCTGAAGTTACAGACTGTTGTGAGCTACCATGTGGGTACTCACAATCAAACCTTGGTCTTCTGGGAAGAGTAGCCAGTTCTTCTAACTTCTGAGTCATCTCTCTAGCCCTGTGTCTGCTATTAATGCTGTAGTTACCTAAAGAACTAAGTTTGGGACTGATGAAACGGCTCACTTGGTAAAGCAACTTGCCAACAAACCTGATGACCCAAATTTGATCACCAGGACCCACTTGGTAGGAGGAAACAAACTCCCTGAAAGTGGCTTTCTAGCTTCAACATGCACAACGTGGCATGGGTAACACACTTCCTCACACACATGCACAATAATAAAATGCTTTGAAAGTTACATTCTCTTATTTACTGTTCTCTGGAATAGGATGGCAATATCACTTGTCTCAGTTAGGATTTTTATTGCTGTGATGAAATAACATGGCCAAGCAAACTGGGGAGGAAATGGTTTATTTCAGTTTACAGTTCCAATCACATCCATCACTGGGGAAGTCATGGCAGGAACTCAAACAGGCAATAGCCTGCAGGCAAGAGCTTATTCAGAGGCTGTAGATGAGTGCTGCCTACTGGCTTGCTTCTGATGGTTTGCTCAGCCTGCTTTCTTAAAGCACCCGGGAACATCTGTCCAGGGGTGGCACTGCCCACATTGAGCAAGGCTCTCCCGCATTAATCATCAACCAAGAAAATGCACCAAAAAGCTTGCCCACAAGAGGATCTGTTGAAGGTATTTTCTTAGCTGTGAGTCCCTACTCCCAAATAATTCTGGCTTGTGCCAAGTTGACATAAAACTAGTCAGTACATCACTGTTGTGAAGACTTAGCAGAAAAGGCATTAGGATGGAATGTTTTCTTTGGGGGAAGAGTATTTTTTTCAGCTGCGGCTGACTTACTTGTAATTTCTATTTCCTCTTGGTTCAATTCTGAAAACATGTATTTTTCAAGGAATGCAGCCATTCCACTTGTATCCAAGTTTATTGTGCAAATTGCCTTTGATTTCCTGCCATTTATCAGATCTCTGCAAATTCCATAAATAGCCATTCATAGCTTTCTAACTTCATACTTTTTTCATGATTATATTTTCAAAGAACACTTTGAGCTTGTTGATCTCTTCTATGTGTTTTCTATTTTATCAGTTCATGCTCATTGTCCTCAGCTTTGACTAGGAAGGACTAGTTTGTGATTATCTATATTCCTAACATATTTGAATTCATCATTTTTTGGCTTTGTGCATTCATTGAATAAGAGAAAGATAACTGTATATTTAGACCCACTTTATAACCCTCCAGGCTTTTTGTGGCAACCTAGTTTCTTTTAATTTTTTCAATTTTTACCATAGAGTTCTCTTTGTTTTACTTAAAATTGTGTTTCTTCATTTTGTATTGACTTCCAACTTGCAGGCTTTTGGTCCTCAATTTTGCTCTTGAGAATTGCTGTTTGGCTCTTTGTATGACCAAGTCCTTCATTCAACAAGTATTGAGTGCCTGTGTGGCCAGGGATTATTCTAGGTGTTGAGTTAAGTTTGTGAACAAAATAGGTCCAAAAGTTGTGTTTTCCTGGGGGCATGTTCTGTTGTTAGTTTTGGAAAATATCTCACACCTAATAGAATGCACATTCATTATTTGTTGGGTGCTTGTGTTCTATGTATGGCCATTAAGCTAAGATTGCTTATAATTCACATCATATATTTCTTTACTCATCTTTCAATTATATTGTAGCAACTTCTAAAGAATTATGTTAAAAGTCCCTGCTGTGGTTGTGGATTTGTCTGCTTCTTCTATTTCTAATTACTTCCTAGAAGGTAATTTTGTTTGAAAGACAAGAAACTGTGATCAAATTAGGACATATGTTTTATCCCACAATCTGTATAGGATGGATCCAGGATTCCAATTTAGTTGCTGTTTTAAAAGTGTGAATTGTGCTATGGTTACTGTCTTTTTTGCCTAACCTTCTCAAGTAATAACACACTGATCTCTTCTCATCCTTTGAGAAATGCCCCTTCCTTGAATCTAACCACATTTCCAGGCTTCCTTGCTCCTGAGTCAGCAACACACTGTACCCTCGCAAGCCATAGCAGTTCCTGAGATGTACAACCCAACCAGCTTCATTGATGTGGGGCAGAAACACTTGCCTTGGCCACCTTGCTTGCCAGGGTACCAAGTCAGGCTATACTACTGGGCTATGTCTGTCTATCAATTGGCCAAAAACATTTCTCCTCCTGTAATACTAACTCATCTAAAGATGTTCTATGTCTCATTAATCTCCATAGCTAGTCTACATAAATCTCCATATCTTTTAGCTTGAAAAATAACTTTTATACCCCCTAGAATTTGCCACATTGTAAGTGTATAGTTTATTCACAATATTGTTGAGTGACTTGCCAGAATTGGTGCAAGGAGGCATATGGACTCACAGTATAAGAAGAAACATGTCCCTCCTGTGAGGATGTGATATAGTATAGGAGAAGTCAGGTTACTAAGTGTACAAGGGTGCTCAGGAATGATGAGAGCAGGGGTCTGTTCACTGGCCCAAATAACAGTTGGCCAGGAAAGGCTTCACAGAGGGAGTGGAACTTGATCTGCATCAAGTAGACACTGATCAAGAAAAGCATATTCTAAAAAAAACATGCAAAGAGAAGGAAGTTGATTTTTCAAACAAATTGAATGGTCAAAGTAAATTTTGAAGTTTTTTTTTTCCTTTGGATTTCTACCTGGCACACTAGTTGGGACTTACAAATGAGTGAAATTTGAACTGACTTTCTTCTGGTCTTGTCATGTGCAAAGAGCTATAATTACACACAGATTCTTTCTTTAATAAACCTGCACAATTGAGTCTCATGATTAGTAGAAATACTACAAGAGTTAATAATCGTTTTGTGCATACATGTACATGTTCATGTTTTATGCACACATGTGCAGATTCAAGTGTAGAGGTCAGAGGCAAATGTCAAGTGTCTTCCTAAACTGCTTTTCACCTTGTTTTTGGAGACTTGATCTTTAATCAAGAACTTTTGACTTGTCTCGACTGCTGGCTAGGATAGTGCCCTCCCCGCCCCCATTTTAACTTGGGTGCTAGGGATCCACTTCAGGTCCTCATGTTTATTCACCAAGTAATTTACTGACTGAGTCAAACATCCAACCCCACAAATTACTATTAACATAAGGATGTACTTGAGATATATCTTTCCTGTTTTGACTGAGAAGAGACCTAAGAAAGGACAGAAACTCAGAAATGAAGCAGGGAGAGCAGGTACTTGAATATTATAAAATATTAGGCCTGGTGGCCTTTAATATCATCACTCAGAAGGCAGAGGCAGAGAGATCTCTGTGAGTTCAAGGCCAGCCTAGTCTACATAGCAAGTTCAAAGGCAGTCAGGGCTACATAGTAAGGGTGTCTCAAAAAACAAAACAAAACAAAACAAAATCAAAAGGATAGCACTAAACCTGCAACCTTACAAACTAATTAAGCCAGAGTACCAGACTTTCCTGTTGGATTCAAAACAATTCCAAATCTGTCTTTACTTTTCTGGGATACTGTAGTATTTCAAAATTTGTGAAATTGTCCCGGGAGTATCTGCTAGGAAAAGCCCAAATCATCGGCAATGTGAAGGGGTGGAGCCTAATCCAAACTGCACCGAGGAGGCTTTCGAGGCTCATAGGGAGAGGCTGTCAATAAGCAGATACCAAGAGTAGAAGAGTGAAGACCATCGGGGGCCAGGCCTCACAGGACATCATCATTAAAGCATTACCCAAGGACCCTGGAGTTTTCCCACACCATGATACAGCATCTTCTCAAAAATGTTAATTTCTTATTAAAAATAACTTGATAAGGATTAAAGCTATTGATACAATCAGCCTAACAACTAAATAAGCATAAATTTGCTAAATTAAACTTTTATCCTAAGTATTAAATTTGCATACAACAAAAGAAAAACATATGTAGGTGCCTAAAAAAAAATGATAAAATGACATTATGTTGTATTTAAAACAGCATGCCTTCTCAAACAGAATACCAGGCACCACTGCCATTTATTTCAAAGTCATTGAACAACACTGCATAATTAGTTTGTGGTTAGAGATAATCAAGCATAAAAATCATTTGCTCTGAAAGTCAAGCTAGTGTCAGTATCTCTATCTAAAGTTCTTCAGAATAGAAAAATGGTAGGAAGCAAGGAAGCAAGGAAGGAAGGAAGGAAGGAAAGAAGGAAGGGAAGGAAGGGAGGGAGGGAGGAAGGAGGTTCTCAGCTACCTTACTTGGAATTCATGAGTGGAAATATGAGTTATATCTCTAGGACCTTTTGATATCTCAATGCCTCTTCCACCTGGGCTTGTGAAACACGCTTGGAGTGTGTGAAATACAGTGATGCAGTGCTGTGAAATACAGACCAATTCACAAACACAATGAAGCTTGAAGGTAGCTCTGGGTTTTTTGCACTGAGAACGACTTTAGATGTACATGAGGAACATGTAGTTGGGAACAGAAACACAGAAGGCAGGAGAAGCAAGTGGGTGATAGCCTAGTGCTGATTCCCAGGGTCCTTCTAACAGAGGGAGAAGACTGAAGATTTTTGAGGCAAAAAAAAAAAAAAAAAAAGTAATGAAGTGAAAAAAAAAACAAACAAAACAAAACTGTAAAATCCCACACATCACCCAATTTATCTGTTTTCTTCCAAACAAAATAATGTTACAAAAGCTAGTTCTATTTCAAGAGATTTTCACTCATTTTCCATCTCTGAACTGAAAAAAAAAGTTTACAGCTTCAAAATACTTAAATGATCCACACCTCAAATCAATGTCCTGCTTGAAATTTATATGTTCTGATTAAATCCAAGTCCCTAAGTGAGAGAGGGACAAAGAAAGTTAGCTCTGGATGCAAAGGACATACTAAGTCTTAGATTCTAAGCTGTCTTGGTAAGAGCTGATAGGAACGGAGTAGGTCAGCCATCCAGCTAATGTATTCCCATCCATGAGCAAAGACATTCTCAAGCATGGGGCCCTGGATACAAACAATGCAACCTAAATGCTAAGACATGCAAATAATGGGTCAACCAAGCTATGTATAAAAAACTGTAAGAAACCTGCAACCTTACAAGCTAATTAAGCCAGAGTACCTTGTGTGAGTGGATAAAGCTGTTCCCAGAAGCCAAAAGATTATGAAATTGCCTTCTAAATATTTTAGATTATGCCCATTGTGATGATTAGTGTTAAGAGTCAATTTGATGAAACCTAGAATCACTGGAGAGATGAGCTTCTGGGCATGCCCATGGTATTATCTTGATTATGTTGTGATGTGAGAAGACCCATCTTAATCGTGGGCTGGACCTTTCCCTGGACAGGGGATCAGCATGGGCCATACGAAGCAGAAAAAGAAAGCTAAGCATGCATTGTTCCTTTATGTTTCTTAACTGTGGATGCAACATGACCAGCTAGTTCAGGCTCCTACTGCTGTGACTTCCTGCTATGCTGGACTATAATGTGAACCTATGAGCCAGTATAAACCCTTTTTCCCTTAAGTTGCCTTTGTCAGGTTATTATTATCATAGCAATAGAATGATCAGTGTTGCTGCCAGCTTTGGTCAGAGAAGTATATTTTTGTAATTGGTGATTGTTAAGCTGAAGACTCATAACTGGGCAACGTTCTGAAAATAAGGTGAAGCTGTGCTTTAAACAGGATGCCACTCTCGCCCCCTCCAAGGCTCGGAGACCATCATAGAGGGGCCAGAAAGAATGTAAAAGCTAGAGAAAGGGTTGGAATGTTATGGAACATTTTCTTCTCTGTGTTCTTGAAATCTCATCAGCTGTGACTATCAGCACAAGACTTAATGTTTTTCGACACTGTATCTGAGCTCTTAAGCCTTAACCCTTTGTTGTGGTCCAAATGTATGTTTACTTTTTCCCTGGTAACTGAACTCTGCCTCCTAGTTATCTTGCCTAGCTTGTAACTGCTTGTGAGACATACTCTTAACCTAGAGCTTTTTTAACTCCCTAGCTATAAAAGATCAGAAAGGAACAGAAGAAATCTTTACAGCTCCTTCTGGCTGTCTTTATCTGCCTAAACCTGGAGAACTGGACTAACTTCTAACATCTTTTTATCCCACTAACTGTTTTCTAACAGTCTTTCCCATCAGCTGTCCCTTTTCTCATCCTGGTGGCTGTCTTCCTTCCCAGCATCTGTCTTCTGTCTCAGTCTGGTAGCTGCCTTTCCATCCACTGTCCCTTGCCACTGTCAATTCCAACTGCTACTGACTCTTTTATAGGGCTTCTAAGCTGTTCCCAGAAGTTCAGGTAGCATGTAACCATAAGGAAGGCTGCATAGTACAAAAGACTTCCTGGCAAAGCGTCTTACTACAGACTTGGGAAAAAATTAGCCCATCAACATTGTCATGGAGAGGGGAGGGAATCACAAGCCTATCTTCCCATCAGATTATAAACAGCTAATGGTTTCTGGCATGAGGGAGACAATTTTCTTTAGTGGTTTAGCCACTGGTTAAGTTGTCCATGCCTCTGAAAATAACGGTAATAGAACTCTGAGTCATAAAGACAAACACATGACAAAGGAAGGGGGATAAACTGGGAAGGGAAGGAGGACTTGGGGAAGTTATGCATGGTAAATATGATCAAAATACATAGTATACATGTATGAAAATTTAAAAAATGAAAATCCCAGTAGCATGGGGTGACTTACCTGGTTTTTGGCCAGGAAGGCCTCTGTTGTACCTAAAACAATACAGGTCATTCATTGCCTCCAATAGTGGCTGCATACCACAGCTAGATGGTAAGACCCTATGTACTGGACACAGTACATAATTTGGTTGAAGGACATGCAGAAATCAAGTTGTAACTGATCTCTGCTTCCTCCTGCTAGCTAGATTATATGGTGCTAGAAGGTGCTATGCAAGCTGTTGGCAGGACATTGCCCAGGCTCCTGTGTATGCCCATGGACCTAGTGCACACAGCACTGACCTGCTGGGCAAGATGTGTCCAGTGGTGCAATAGTGACAAGAATCTTGATAACTGCTTTCCAAGGAGACCTAAAGCCTGCTACACATGCTGGGTGCTGTAAACCTAGTCAAAAGCCACAGCTGGGAAGGACTTAGGCTTTCATGGGGAATCTCTCACTAAAATGACATGATGTAGCTGTCAACTTGCCTTCTAGATATGCTTGTGCCCATAGACTAATGCTGTTGTCAGCAAAGCTTCATTTTGTACCGGGTTACAGTTACTCCAAAAGCTCGTAACTGGTTGACGTTGAGAATGACTACTGAATGCTAAGCCACGATGGGGCATCTATACATCCCTTCCAAGGTCCAGGAACATCGTGAAACAGGAAGGGCTACACCAAGAATGTAAGAGATAGGAGGGGTACAATGCAGAATGCTGTCTTCAGGATCTGGCAAGGCCACTCACTGCATTCTTGAACCCTTGGCAGCTGTGATCACCTGGTAAAACCCACACAAGACTGGGCCCAACATTTTGTCATGGAGTGGGGAGGGTGGGCTCACAGTGCCCACCTCTCCCTGATTACTGATAGACAATTAACAATTGCTAGGGGAAGGCGCTCATGAGTCCCCACCCACCCATGAAGAACTCTAGGCAGTTGGTGGTTGCTGGCAGAGGAATGGTTCCTTCTGTATTTAGAAGATGATAAGCTGCCCCTGCTCCTGTAATCAATCCCTCACCCATGTGCCTATGAGCATATAAACGATCCTAAATAAATCCACTGGGTCACACACACACAAAAGACATAAAAGTAGAAGGGGACACTTTGGGAATAGGAAGGGGTGAGAGTGGGAGAGAACAGAAGGCAACTGCAGGGGTGGAAGTGTCCCGAACATATTCATGTATGAAAACATCATATTGAAGCCCAGTATATACACAATATGCTAATAAAATGTAAATCCTGGGGTCCCCATCTGAGATCAAGCAAGTGAGAAACTTCTGTGGAAAGGCCAATTTCCAGACTTTCTAGATACTTCTGATGGCCACTAACTTGAGAACCATCACCTCAGAAGATCATTCTCCAAAGATGTCATAATCAACATGCAGCTGTCTCAGAAAGTCAGTTCTATACGGGCGAACGAAGCTAAACCACCTTCCCTCCACGCAGTATAAATGATAATGCACAAATGTGTGGACTATAATTTGAGGAAACTTTTACACCAAATCATCTGTGGTGTATGTATGGGAAAAGCTGTCAGCAACTCTGCAATTATGCCAATACATATGTCCCTTGCTGAAAAGGACAAAGCAATATGTGTGTCTGTGACCATAAACACAGTAAAATTTTAGATAATTCTAGCACGTACCCACAGCAATGGACCTCATGCTTACTACCCCTCCCCTTTCAGTCAGGACTGCAAGACGATACAGATCAGCCCATAGCCATCCAGTACTAATGGAAATGTGTGCGGTCACAGCCAAGCGCCTAATGAAAACAGCAAGCAAAGAAAGCACTTCGGACATTTTCATGTATTTTTTATTTAACATAATATAGTACATGTAAACAAGGGGCATAAAATTCATAAAAATACAATATTCCTATGCAATATTACTTTACTTCGGACACACCCTTTTATTTTCTCCTTAATGCTATTGGCCCACTTTACCAGCGCACATTTCCTGCCAGGCATTTTAGAGGCTCATCTTTTTATGTAGGTATTACCCAGCTTTTTTTTTTTCTTAAATGTCACAATAATAACTATTTCAATAGCCTCCTGTCTTTCTTTACTCTCCTCACACTAAAGCAAAAATATTTGTAAATGCTAAAAATATGCAAAATATTGAGCTTTAATACTGTATCGTCAGCTATACAGAATGTGTTTACGCCACAGAGCACCGCTGCTACTAGATGTGCTGGAGGCTAAGTATGCAGTGGACTCCCAAGGCCTCTGTTCCAAGCTGACTTGCCTAAAATACAAGCAGAGCTGGCTGGTGGAGTTACATTAAGAAATACTGTTACAAAAGGTTTCTGCAAAAAAAACTAATTTAGACAATGTTTCCCAGCATGTGAACTGGCTCTAATAGTATTTTAATGTTTTGTTTCTCTGTACAGAATTTCCAATCATCACACATGAACTTATTATGAAGGGAACTGTTAGAAGGTAAAGATAGAAAATAACTCTAAAAAGGTGATTAAAAAAAAAAACCATAACAGCTGTATACAACACCAGCCACATGGGCTGCAGAATGACTGCAGATGAGGCAGAGCCTGCATGCCACCCTCACACCTCCCTCTCTCCCTCTTTCTCTCCCTCTCCAATCTCAAGGGCCCTCTTTCCATTTCCTGGCACCACTACATCATCATCCAGACACTCCTAACCCACCTATCTCCAGCTGCTTCCCTATTTTCTGAGTTGGTGAAAGCACAAGAAATAAAACTGAGCATCAAATGAGGGAGCACAGCCTCAGTCTGCAACATTAGGAATGACAGTCCCCGGGCAGCACCAGGGAGGAAGACCCTGGGAGGGGAGGCTGGCTCTGGGGATGGTGCTTCTCACTGAGGCCACACTCCTGAGTCGCATGTGCTGTCTGTGCAGCTGACCAGCTTCCCCTGGACAAGCTTGTCCTTGGGCTCTGGTAAGAAGGCAGAAAAAGAACAGCTCTTCCGTGGCTGCCAGAAGTGGGCACCGGAAACCATCCCTGAGGACTCGGGTCTCAAGGACAATCCACAATGAGGTTAGTCTGCCTGTGGTTAATAAAGAGAAGACTGTATAATTAAATGTGTAGTCAGCCATGGTCACAATTCGCTTAGAATTTAAAACTTGAAAACCATTTCTTACAACAATAAAGATCCATGGTTTTGAAGAACCTCATATTTCATACAAATTTACTTCTAAGAAACAAATCTGTGTAAGAAAATCAAAGTATATTTGGAAATCTTTCAAAAAATAAAAAAATCAGGAAGAAAAAATGGGGATGACTGAATAAACTCATTTCTCATACTGAATTTTTCTGAGGCAAAACTATACTATAAAGCTTAAGGCTTTGTCTTATTAGAGACAGGCAATTTTGAAAGCAAAATACAAAGACACTATTCATTTGTCATTATTCATTTACTTTTTGACAGAAAAGTTAGTTATGGCTTATCTTAATAGTAAGAGAAAATTTTCCATATACTACAGTCTACCATAAGCTGTGTCTATAATATAATACACACACACACACACACACACACACACACACACACACATATATATATATATATATATACACACACACACACACACACACATATTAGGCTCTAGATGCATTATATTTAGGGTTGTCCAAAATAGTTTTTCTTAAAACTGCAATTAATCATGAAAAATTTTAAATGGATTAAAGGTATTAAAATATAATATTTGATTAATATTAAAAATGAGAAAAATACATTTACTTATTTTTTTAAATCAAGAATAAGCACTTGTTAATCAACCTAAAGACAAGATAGCATTTATTTGACAAAAATAAAAAATAAAAAGTCTGTCTGGGAAGAGACACAACAATTCCACATGGCTGGGAACTAAAGAGCTGGTCCTCCCCACCATAACCACGAGTTTGGATAACTACAGGTAGGAAACACTTGATTCAGGAAACGAGAACAGCTCTTCTGTGGCTGTTCCACACACCAACTACACCTGGCCCAAGAGCTGAGCCGGGCTGACAAGACTGGGAGCCACAGAATCACTGACGTCTCCACAGAGACCAGGAGGTAAATAAGAAGCAAGGGTGGTACCAAGCCCTGCACTAAAAAACAGGCCCTGAACAGTTCAGAAGTGACTGTATTCACGCCTCTGTCATGACCTGTGATGTATTTCTACACAGATGGCTTTGTTCACTGTAACACAAATATCTAAATGAAGTACAAGCATTTACTCATTTGCATAGCAAATTTTAACAGGTGCACTGAGACAGTAACTAACTGATCTAGTTAAGTCATTTTTACCATCAGAGTGACAAATTGACCAAATTAAATGTTTTCCATTTGAAAACAGTCACTTTAAAGCGTTTTGGAATCTGAGTTAAGACAATACAAGACAGAAGCAAAGCAGTAAAGCCATTACTGATGTGGTGGTCTCTGTAGGTGTGGTGCACGTAGCAGTCATTCCTTGATAACCTCTAGGACTTTGTAAACACTGTTCTGGAACACTGTGGTGAAGTGAGGCTTGGAATCCTTCACCAAGATGTTACACAGGGGTGTTTTCCCAGCATTGGCCGGATCCTCCACGTCCCAGATTTCAGGCATGCTGCACCCAGGCCTAGAGACGTGAAGGCACATGTTAAAACAGTGCACATTATCCAACTGCAGGCAGCGCAGCACATCATATCCTTCATCTCACTTCAGCTCTCCTGCTTACATCAGTTTGTTGTTTTTAATCTTGTACAGTTACTTTATTTTTGTAGGCTTCCATAGCTCCTCTTTAGGACAAAGGGAAGACAGAGGCAGGGAGTGTAAGGACAGACCCACAGAATCCATGTGCTCGGGGACTGGGTAAGACAGCTGAGAACCCCGAGAAGCTCAGCCCTGTGCTGCTTGTCAAGAATGCACTGTGAAAGCTAGTCACCTTCCCTCTTGGTTCCCTCCTGTGTAAAGGAAGATGCCCATGGCACTGGTTTGCCACGCAGAATTCCCAGATTGAGAGCAAGTAGGTATCTACAGCACCAGGCTCAGAGCGCAAAAATAATAGTTTTAAAAATGATAAAATCTGGTTAGTTCACAGGGAAGGTGTATTCATTATGTTCTAAAATGGGTCAAGTTACAAGATAGTCTTATTGTGATTGTATGCAAGGGGTGCAGCAAAAAAAAAACTGCCAATAGAGCTGCTCCATGGAATGGTTAAGGTTTTTGCTGTAGGTAAAAGAGAAAAAAGTATAGCCAGAGTCCCGAGCAGAGAGAGAAAAAGCAGACTGGTTATGGCGGAGGAGAGGGAGAGGGAGTAAGGGAGGGACGGAGGGAGGGAGGGAGAGGAAGAGAGAGAGAAAGAGAGAGAGAGAAAGAGAATGAATATCCAGGGGCATCTGGAAGGTCCAGAGCACAGAGCAAGAGAGATTGGATATGGCCAGGGCTATCTGTGGGAGAAGGGAGAATAGCAAGAGAGAGAACAGTGACAGAACTGGGACACAGATCTGCTGGGCAGTGGTGACGCACACCTTTACTCCCAGCACTCCAGAGGCAGAGGCAGAATTCTGTAAGTTCCAGGCCAGCCTGGTCTACAAAGTGAGTTCCAGGACAGTCAGGGTTACAACACAGAAACCTTGTCTCAAAAATCAAACAATCAAACAAACAACAAACAAACAAGCAAAGAGAGAGCGCAGAATCTGACTGAGAAGGGGCAGGGTGTATAATGAAATGTGTAACAAGTACTTGTGAGAGGTATGGAGGGAGGTTGGAAGCCTAGCAAGGGCTCTGACATGCAACCACATATGCATGTGAAAGGAGCCATATGTCCCTTCTGACAGAGGTAAAGGAAAGGACACTTTCAGCAGATAGAAACCCATTTCACAAGTTCCTGAGGAATGCTGGCTTTTATCTAACCACTAGAAATCCTCCTATAGTCTAGTCTGAGCTCATTCCTGGATATGTAAACTGCAAGAGACCTAACAGCGCTAAGCTTACTTCTTAGCTAAATGAATAATTAAATCTCAAATACAATCTCCTCATCCTCCTCTTCTCTTCCTTTCTTCTCCTCCTCCTCCTTCTTCCCCTTCCTCCCCCACTCCCTCTCTCTCAAAATCAGGGTCTTCTTGTGTGCTAGAAAGCCTTAAATACATAAACCTCCTGCTTCAGAGTCCCAATGGCTAGGAGTACAGGTGTGTGCCACTATGCCCAGCCAATAATATATTTTATAAACAACAATAAGTAGCCTGGCATGGTAACACACACCTTTAATCCCAGCACTTGGGAGGCAAAGGCAGATGGATCTCTGTGAGTTCAAGGTCAGCCTAGTCAACATATCCAGTTCTAGAACAGCCAGGACTACACAAAGAGATTCTGTCTCAAAACAAAGTAACAAAAATCAAAAACAAAGCAAAACCTGGTATAAATAAGACTATCAAGTATATTTGTTTATGTAAGTCATCCAAATAATTTTAACTTTTTATACCAAGATCAGATTTATGGACACAACTTCTGTACCCTCCTGTGGTTCTTCTATTTTTACTTGCTTTTGAAGATCTTGAAAAAGAAGCTGGGCAGTGGTGGTGCATGCCTTTAATCCCATCACTTGGGAGGTAGAGGCAGGCAGATTTCAATGAGTTCTCAGCCTGGTCTACAAAGTGAATTCCAGGACAGCCAGAGTTACAACCCAGAAACCCTATCTAAAAAAAAACAAATCAGAAAGCTGGTATTGGTGGCAAAGGCCCACAGTCCCACCTACTTTTGAGGCTGAAGTAGGAACATCCCAAGTTCAAGGCTAGCCTGAGCAAGTTAAGAAGATGATGTCTCAAAACAAAAAAAACGGAAAAGGGGCTGGGGAAAGAGTGCTTGATTGGCATACACTAGGCTCTACATTCAATTCCCAGTATAAACAAAAGGAAAAGAAAGAAAAAGAGAAAAATCAAAATTATGGAAAATTGACCATGGCTATTTTGTCATAGTTATCCCTCCCCCCTTCTCTCTCTCCCTGTTGTTTTTTATGAGGAGAAAACATTTCTAGGAAGTCTGAGTTCTATTCACTCTAAATCTTTGTGACTATCTGGCCCAGCATTCATCATTTAGCAGGTACATACACTAGCCTTGAATATAATTTTTCAGAGGCACTGTTTATAAACACCAGCATCTATCAGACTTCCTAGAGCCTCAATCCATGTTCCCACTCACACATAATATAGGGAGAGTTCTGGGTTGCTTTCACAAAATTGAGGATATTATGGGACTTTTAACAAGACAATTTGGCTATTTTCTGCATCGTGGTACATAAAGACCCATTTGCTCCTCTTCATAGCTGTTAGTTCTCATCTATGCATTACTGAAAGACTCTCTCATGGATGGACAGTTTGGTCATTTTCCACTTTGCTGCCATAAAGCAATGTTGTTACATTTTTGGTGCGTATCTCCCTTTTATAACTTAAAAGTTCCTTGTGACAGTCCCCACATAGAAGGCTCCAGTGTCCTTATTTGAATAGCTTCATTAACACTGAATACTCTCGACCTGAACAGCTTGAATAATAAGGGTATAGAGGACATGACAGCTAAGAATTCAAACCTACACTGGGTTTTCCAGAGCTCATCATGGTACAGCAAAGTGAAGGGGCAAAAAGCTGGCTGTGAGGCCTGCCTGCCTATAACACCCATGACTGACACTCTACAAGTCTCTCCTGGCAATCAGACCTATTTTTCAATAGCATTTGTGATGCTGGACACTGTGGTGTCTTTCCATAATCCTGGCTCCCTAGAAGGCTGAATCAGAAGCATTAGTTAAGGCTACTTCAGGGCCAGGCTGGACAACAGAGCAACACCCACTATCAAAAGAAAAAAAAAAAAAGGATTAAAAAAAAATCAGTGGGAATCTGAATGATTTCAACCTCACTATAAGTATTTTAACATTATTCATACTCTGTTATTAGAATGAAGGAAAACTTTCTTTGAAATGCAAAAGGTTATAAAAATAATTTACAATTACCAATTTAAAAATGGGTGTATTTTAGTAGTTTTTGCCCAGTGTTTAAGAAATGATCAAGCCATACTACTAAACCCTTATGAGCACACACACGCGCGCGCGCGCACACACACACACACACACACACACACACACGTTTTCAGCAATGAAGTACAGATGAAGCCTTAGACAAACATTGCGCTTTCTTTTCCTTTCTTCTCCTGAGTTCCATTTGCTTCCCATATTCTGACATACTTTTATTTTCTAGTACTAGCAGCAAGTTGCAGGTATCCCTGGCTGACATAACTGATGCAGAATGAAGGCCAACAGAATAAGAGAAAACCCCAATACTGGACGACACACCTGTCAAGAAACTCAGTTCTCCTGATATATGTTAATATAGGATAAAATTGTGTCCCCTTCTGCATGTTCATCTGTGTTCTTCTGGGGCTTCCCATTCAGAAAGCAAGCAAAGCAAAGCTCCTGACTGCTTCAGTTTGTGAAAACTGCTCTATCTATCAAGACTGCAGAACACAAAGCTTCAGCAATTTGGACATACTAAAAAATGTCACACAAGGGTCTAGAACACAAAGTTAAATCTTGGGTCAGTGTTCATCAATTGGAGGAAAGGTTATACAAATCATCTTCCTGCTCCAGTGGCCTCCATGGTTCTTAAATGAGCAAGCCCAAGGAGACCCCCACCTCAGCAGAAAGCTGTCAAGAAGATGAGCTTTGCTGCAAATGTTCCCCCAGCACTGCCTTCTTACATGTCCTTCTGACACTGCAATGCTTAGGACTCTGTACAAATGTATAACAGGGATAATGAGCATATGAATTCCTTAAATATCCATGTCGTTGTGAGCATTTATAAGTTTTATTTTATGTGTATGAGTATTTTGTTTGCATGTCATGTGAGTGCCTAGTGCCTGTGAAGGCCGTAAGACGTGCATGAGATCTCCCAGAACTGGGGTTACAGATAGTTGTGAGCGACCTCTTGGGTGCTGGGAAACAAACCCAAGTTCTCTGTAAGAGTAGCAAGTGTGCTTAACTGCTAAGCCATCTCTTCAACACTGGTTGTAAGAGTTTAAGACATGTTCTAAATGATAAGAGCAATAATATTTTAATATTTCTGATTAAATTCAACTTATTTGGAACCTATTCATAGGAAGGACACTCAATAATCAGTGACTATCTTAGGTCTTATAGACAAAGCTATGTAGATACTGTACCACAGAACTGTTTTCATTCATATAGTATGTGGACATTTCCTCTTACTGCCCTGTCATACCACTGAAGCATATATACAGCAGATAAGGGTAGCTGAGCTACAGATAGGGCAGTCTCCTGAAGGCCTCAGATGGGCAAAAGAGTAGTAAGAGTTCTGAAGCAAAACAGCAGTGTTTCACAAAATGCCTTCAATTCTTGGCTAAATGCTCAAGCCCTGTGCTCACCGTGGAGGGGAACTTTGGTCCTGTAATGGCAGACCACTGCCAGCTGAGGTCTCCTCATTTGAATACAGTATTGCTGGGTTCTGTTGTCTGTTTTTCCCCCAATAGTCTTGCCCTGCAGTCCGGGCTCTTGTCAAACTCTGTATGTAACTCAGATTTGCAATCTCCCCCTCGGCATGCCCAGTGCTCAGGTGCCAGGTGTGTGCCCAGCCCTTGAAAGCATCACTGTATGTCCATTTCAGAAGTTAGGTTTGACTTTGAGATCTTTCTGGCACTATAGCTACACTGATTAGTGAACTTCTTCATGGAAACAAACTTTTCAAACTATAAACTTAGGATACTGTAGGTAAAGATGATTATTTCTACACTTAAGATGTAAAATGGCAAGAAAGGACAGTTTCACTTGAGGTTGATGCTACCAGGGAACCATACCCAGCCCCAGGTCGTGTGTCAGGGTCAAAGACTTGGTTTGGACAGTGTAGTCCCTGACCACTGCTGGACCACTGTGACTCAGCAAGACTGTCTTTCACTTGGTTTCAGACTCATAAGTCTTTGGAAGGAAAATGCACTCAGTTTTAAGTAAACCATTATAAAGACATCAAAGGCAATAATTTGGGAGATTAACAGTCAATACTAATATAATCACTCTAAGGTAATATATACATGTGTATCACTATTAAGAAGTATATTTCTATATTGAATAAAAATTCTAATTCAAATAATTATGTACAGGGAGTTCACCCATACTTTTGGAAGCATTTTATTTATTTCAATATTTTTTTGGTTTTTTGAGACAAGGTTTCTCTGTTATAACTCTGGCTGTCCTGAAACTCACTCTAGAGACCAGGCTGGGTGTGAACTCACAGAGACACACCTGCCTCTGCCTCCCAAGTCCTAGGATTAAAGTTCTGTGCCACCGCAGCCCGGTTGGAAATGTTTAATTTACATATATCATATTATGTATAAAAAGTCCTGCCATGAGCCTAAACTAACTTCTCCCTTTTGTGTTACAAACCATTAACTGTATGAAATACTCACTTGGATCTTCTTACACACCACGACTCTTCCAGAATGTAGTAATTCACTTTTAATCTCATCAATTCCCTCTTCACTTCTTCAGCTGCTTTCCGGCTATACATCGAATATACTATTTTTGTTCTGGCTCTTCAAGAAAAAATAAATACGCAAAGAAATTTCAAGATTAAAAAGGATACAGGAAACATTATCTGGAAGCAAGCATGGGATGGGAATAAGCACATTCCAGAGAAGGAAGAAGGTGGGAACACCTTGGAGGTGTCTGCAAGGGGCCATGGTGAGATTACAACTGGAAGGCAGACGCAGACGCAGCAGCAGGGTTCTGGGAGAAGGGACCCGGCTCTAATGCAAGCCCATGTTTCCAAGCTTAGTCTTCTCATTGTTCACTTGCTTTTGTTTCTAACTGTTCAGCAACCCTGAGTGCAGACAAGGATGAGAGCAAACAAACCAGCACTGCTGGAAGGGGCCACAGCTCAGCCTACACGGCTCTCCACTTGATTTCTAGATTTAAGAAATACTCTCTACAAATTTGCTTCAGAACTAGGTCACTGAAATTGATTTTTTTTTAATGAAAAAGCTTTATATTTATAAAATGTACACCTATTGTTATGCAAGCCAATATACTAACAGCATTCATCTGATCATTTGGGAAATGAATAGCTTTATCTCCTCTAGAAAGTACATCAGTAGTAAATCTATCACCTCTTCTAAGAGAATACAAGGCATCATTTATGGGGGGAAAAAAGTGAGTCTTATACAACCAAACAAAATACCGAAGCTCATTACAACAAACAACATCACAAAAGCAGAACAGTGATCCCACTGAATGAATGTCTTCCAACCGACTCCTCAGATTTCAAGGAAGAAACCTATAAAGAGGAGGCTTTACTGAAAACTACAGTGAATATGGGACAACAGTGGATGGGGGCACTACCGAGACCTCGATATCTTGGGCAACTGACAAGATTTCTTTCATCTGCCAAAATGGGAAACAACACAAAAGATAATAGCTTTACTGCACTGCTGAGCCTCCACAGTTGCTTCTAGCCCACCCATCTTACTTCAGCATCTCCTTTCCCTTGACTGATTCTGAAATAACCTCACTGAGCCCATCTTCTGTGACACATTCCTCTTTTGTTAGATTACTTTCAGGATCTATTCGCACGCACACTTGTCCATGTTAACCAACCTCAGACCTGCATCCTCATAATGTGGGTGGTTCACCACGGGCCGGAGAGCAGAGAGCTTCACACTTGCCATGGTGGGCATGGCACCTGCAAACACAGCATCTGGAAGCAATGAGACAGTCTCAGGAGCATGCTGGGCAAGCATCAGCAGGGGCTGCCTTCAGGTCAGCTCAGTTATTTCTCAAGTACAGAGCAGGCTGAGACCCAGGGAGGCCATAAGTTAAAGATTCAATGATAGCAGCAGAATGCAGCTGGGTGGCTGACAGGGTGGAGGTGTGCAGCTAAGGTTAGGGAGGGGTCATCAGTGCTGAGGAGAGCGTATCACCTTCCCCTTCTTTTCCTTCCCTTTTCTAATATCTTAGAGAGTGGAATCCAATTAACTAAGAAAGTTTCACAGCATCAAGTAGCTCTGGAGGATATTCTAAGAGTCAACCATTTCATACGGGGACAGCAAGTTTCCATAGGATCACATGGATTAAAGGACATGTTTCATCAGTAAGAGGGAATGGGAAAGCTAATACTGAAATTTCAATAAGGAAGGAAACATAACAAAATCATGGTAAATGTAACAATTACAATATTGGGAAAAATATCAATTTAAATTTATGAAAATAGCAAAATAAATCACTTAGGTGTGTACAGCATTCCCCCTTTAAGTCATGTAGCCAGTAGTGATACATTCTTTAAAATGCTTTGGGTAGGGTTTATGGCAACATATAAAATTGTGGTGGGAAAAAAGAATCCTATCTAGGTAAAAAGTGACATGGCTTTTTTGTTATTTTTACCTGGTTTTGTGCTGTATCTGATCCATTCTATGAGCTCTTCCTGTGGTAAATTGCTGAACTCCCCTACAATGTTCCACTGGGTTTGTAGGTTTACTGAACCTTGAATTGACATTGCTGCTAACACAGCAAAAACAACAGCACCAGGATGCACTTTGCCAAAGAGCCATCCAAATAGCTGAAATCAAAGTAAAAACACTGGTCACTGTCAATACAAAGCAGTGCATGTCAGTAAGAAAGCCATGCTCTGAGGAAGAACTCAAACTCTACTGGGGTCCCACATATAGGTTTCTTAAAAAAATATAATTTTACTACTATTACTGTGGGGGATTTCAGAGGTTAAAGCACAACTTAGTAGAATCAATTCTCTCCTACCACCTTATGTGAATTCCAGGGACTGAATTTAGGTCACCATACTTGGCATCAGACACCTTTACCCACCTGTAGGCACAGATGTACTCGTTGATTTTATTATTCTTGTGGGTTCATGGCAAAAGGCAGTTTATACTTTAGTAATTCAATCCCCAGTCCAGGTGGTTTCAGCCTCTGTACAATCTAATCTTCAAGACCCTGAGTTTGATCTCCAGAACCACAGGAGCAAGCTTAACCCAGTGCAGAGTCCTGAGTTAGGAACATGGTGCAGAGGCTGTTACCTGCCCTACTGGTGGATGGGTATCAAGATGGAGACTTTGCCATCAACTTCCTTTCCTGCCCCAACCCAGCCTAAAGAACAAGAATGAGGGACCTGTGCTCTCTAACACAGTTCACACAGCATGATAGGAACCTTGTTCCACACATTCCAATTTTTATTTTCCACCCCTAGAATTCAGAGCTAGTGCTTAGCAAATATTCATTAGAGTTAATAGAGGTGATGCTTCTGCACCTTTGCTGGTCACTGATGAGACAGCAACACTACAGAGGAGCAAAAAGTCTCTGAATATGATTACATGACAAAAGTAACTAGTCAAGGCTGACCAGACTTTAAAATGTAAAAACAGAGACATAAAAACAGATGTATACCCAATGAGTGGAAAACAATTTAAAACTTGATTCTGAATAAGACAATGTAATTGGAAAGTAGTATAACTTGAAATCCATTTTTAGGAATTACATGACATAAATGTAACAACTTTTCTATAGCTGAGTTGTACTTTCTGTCAGTGCCTATAGTGAGACTGATGAACCCAGTCTGCACTCACTGGGCATTTGCTGTTTGCCAAGGATGATTTTACAAGGCAGAAGAGTAGACAGTGGTCAGCTTGGGCCATTAGGCTTTAGTAAGCTGTATATAAAACCAAAGAGAAAGGTTTCAGTTGTAGCAAATTACAGATCCTGTCGGCCAGCACTACTTTAGGATCACTCGGCATGGGAGGCTGGGCTAGAACTCACTGCCACAGCCAAGTTACCTGTCTGGAGCAGATCAAGGATGCCATAACACACATGTGTGGTGTCAGGAAGAGCTTCAGTCTCATGATCAGAATACCAAGAGCTGTGTACGCTAACAGCTGCAGAGCATGGTAAACCAACTAAAGGGAGGAAAGATACCATTTGTGAAATTAAGAAACATTATTTATCTGGACATGCATAAATGATTTCTAAAATTATTCTTTATTAATTCTTTGAAAATTTCAAATAAGGCATTTTGAACACAATTGTTCTCTGCCTCCCCTCCTCTCAAATCCACACCACCAAATTCTTCATATCCTCTTAACTTTGTGTACTCCTTAAAAAAAAAAGAAAAAGTCCAATTTGTGTGGCCCATACATATACATATCCCCCCATCCTCCCTGCGCCCCCCTACACGGTTTGAGACTATCTACTGGAACACTGTGAACCTACAAGGGGCCACATCTTTAAAAAAAAAAAAAAAAAAGATTCCTTCCCCTAGAAGCCACCAACTGTCAACGCTCCTCAGTCAGGGGAAGAGGCTCATAAGCCCCACCCCATCCGTGTGCTTACACTTTTTCCTCCCCCTCTTCTAAGATGGCCCCTGGACCTTGGTAGGAGGAGGGGTCATATAGATGTGACATCTGTGGTTGAGCACTCTACTAACACTTAGTCTCTGTACTTTGATAAGAACTGAGAACTGCCTTAATAGATGAACATAGAGAAGTTGTTAAAATGTACTTTCAGGCCACACCATTTTAATGGAGGCTGAATTTAGAAAGTCACTGAGTCCAGCATTTCTGCAATGGTACTCAAAGTCAAGCGTGCAGTTAATACAGCCTGATTTCTGGATTACCTCGAATCTACCTTGTTTCTGCTTTCAGACCAAGGTGAAGTGGTCAGGGGAACAAAGGCTGCTGCCTTGAGACCACAGTGTTCCACTCTGGGCTGTGGAAGCCTGTGGATCACAGGAAGGTGGGAACAGCAGACAGAAACACCCCTAAAGCTTCAGGACAAAGTGGGCAGAGAAAAACATGGTATTCCACTACGCAAGGATGCCTCACAGGGCTCCCAAAACAAACTGCTATTACCATAAGGACTGCCTCATGAACCAGAAGCATTGATCATTTCAGCAAATGAGTCAGCCAATCAGTTTGTAGCATTCCCACAAATATAAATATAAATATATACATATATATATATATATATATATATATATATATATATATATATATATACTGAAGAACTGTGAAGATAAATTAATGATAAGTGCCAATAAACCTACACTATAAGAGAAAGTTCAAATACATATACTTATTTACCTCTCCATGATCAAATTGGTGTTTTCTGAAATGAAAAAAAAATTACTCATTACTGAGGCACTCACTTCATTTACTTTTACTTTTATCTACAAATATGAGTTTTTACAACTTCCACAGTATCTCCTCCAAGACACATATATGTAACTCAATATAACTAAATTTTTATCTCAGTACTAGTGTACAGCCATTTAAGATAGTTTATTTTAAAAATGGCAGTGTGTGTCTGACTATATTCATATTTACTATGCCAATGTTCATATGGTGTGTATACTAGATCACAGAAGGCATGAAGTGAAGAACTCTGAAGCCTTCATAGGCTCATGTGCCTGCTTCCTCCCCTAGTGAACCTTAAGCTCTATGTACTACTGCTGCATAGAGATGACAGAGCCCAAGAAGTCATAGGCATAGTCTTCTCAACACCAGGAGTTTAGTATTCATATAGGCATAACATCTGCCTTTGGTTTTGCTTGAATGCCCTCGCTCTCTCTCTCCCTCTCCCCCTCTCTCTCTCTCAATACATGCTTACAGACTGATAAATTCTGCCCTCATCTTTCCCTGCCCACCAGCAATTCCCACAGTGGCAGGAAAGAAGTAACAGAAAGAGCCAGCTAGCCAACCATCTACCCTTTTGCTTCAAAGTCTAAAATGGACGAGATCCCTCTGCTATTAGCACCAACTCTCACCCTGCACACCTACCTCCTCCCTTGTTCTTTCTTGATTGCAGTATCCTGGTCAGAGGCTAACTGACCCCTAAAGCCACCAGAGAAGCTTGTCTCCTATACCAGGGACCACTCGTTGATTATGACTATCCCACTGCCCTTCTTAGAGAAGACAGGACAGATTGTACTTCACATATCACTTCACTAGCCATTCTCTACAAAAATGGGACCTACAACAGTCTAGAGTATGGATCTGTTCATCCATCTACTCAAGTTCATTGAGTACTGAACACCCTGGAGACAAAGAAAGGAGCAACAAAATAGAAAACCATCCTTATCCTTCAGAGTTTATTTAGAAGTCAAAGACAAAAAGGAAAATAAGCTCTTGTTCAGTGACCAGAAGCAGTAGAGAACAGGAAATGATGGAGCACACAGAAACATGAGTGCCTAGAGAGGCACATGCTCCTCAATCTCATCACCTCTCAGTGATGAGAGGGGGAGCTGGAGAGGCCCTGTGGGCAAAGAGCAGACAGGATACAAAGGTCCGGTGTAGGGAGGTCCAGCTGGGCCAGCCAGGAAGACAGTGTGCTTGGAGATAAGAGGAGAGGGGGAGGGGGAGGGGAGGAGGAGAAGGGAAGGGGAGGGAAGGGAAGGGGAGGGGAGGGGAGGGGAGGGGAGGGGAGGGAGGGGAGGGGAGGGAGGGGAGGGGAGGGAGGGGAGGGGAGGGGAGGGGAGGGGAGGGGAGGGGAGGGGAGGGAAGGGACAAGACAGAGCCTAGGAGAGAAAGTTGAGGGGTCAGAAGATACATGGTCCTGGAGACCTAGATGAGGACTGTAATGTACTTGACTTGAAGTGATTTGGAGGACTGAGGAGAACAGGGATATGAGTTCTGACTTCTGCTGCCAATGCTTACATCTGGGCCGGAAAGTCAAAGGCAGAGACAGTGAGGCAGTCAGGAGGCAGTCATCCATGGAGGCAATGGTGACAGGCTAGAGTAAGGATGCGCAGGAGTAGCCAAAGTCTGGATATAATTCTAAGTATGGCAATGACAAGATCTGCATGCCATTAAGATATGGACCTAAGAACAGAATCAAAGCTGATGGCTTCTGAGATAAGCCATCAGGGGACTGGACGTGTCAGATAGGAAAAGAGATCTGGAAGCTTTTTGACCGAGAGAGCATTAGGAGACTCAGAACTGTTCCCAAGGCTTGAACATAGATGAACATATGTATCAGTGATCCTCCTCCCACAGCCAAGGCAGAACATAATCTGATTTGGGAATCTGGTCCCCAAAAATGTGTCTGTATTGATTTCAGCAAATACACAGGGCAAGTATAAAAGAGGTGGGATGTCTCTTCTTGATTCATTCTAAGCAAAACTTGAGATTCCGTTTCTGGAGCATCTGCAGTGCTGACATGCAACTTGTCGTCTGTCATCCCATGGACAGCAAGGAGGACGACCCCAGCATTCCTGCAAGCCAAGTCTATTCAGGGTGACCTCAAGGCTGATGCAGCTTCTTCTGCATGAGGCCACTGCTGCTCTCCTTTCCCTTTAGGTCCATGAATAAAGCAGTCAATGGTGATCACATTCAAATTAAAACGCACCTCTTTCTTCCCCTCTCTATTTTATAATGGCATGACTTTTGTTCCTATGCAAAATGAAATGTTAGCATGCCATTCTCTTTCCACAAGAGAGCTCCAATCTTACTGAACTGAAAACTCCATGAAGCTCTGACTTTCTGAAATTCCCTCTGTCGTTAAGCTCTTCTTGAAGAAAGAAGAGTTTTTCTAAGAAGAGTTTTACTTTCCTTTTGCAAAGTTGCACAGTACAGTTCTAACTTTGAAGCTTCTTCTCTAAACTCTTCCAAAACAAATTACCTCAGGTAAAGAGAAATTTTGGCATCATATACCAGAATAATTTCCCCTTTCCTGCCTCTCTACTCATGTAGAAGCATGGGCACAGCTATAGCCAGCTGTTTCTAAATGGCGTACATGATTTTTCCATTGTGTTAGCAGAGCTTCAAAGGTCAGGGAACCGTGCAAAGGTGAGGATATTCTAGTTATAAAAGAAAATACACTAGCTTTTAAAAACATCCAATGATGTATGATCAAGCTATTCCCATAAAGATGGCAAAACACTGCACTTTATACCTGGACCATAATTTCATTTCTGACCATGTTAACGTCCACAATATACACAACAGCATCCTATGCATTCTTTGACCTCCGTCTCCATTTGTGTACCTGTACTGGGGGAACTGCTGGCTTGGAGGGCAGGCCCACTGTGTGGCTTCCAGCTACAGCCAACTGTCCCCCATTTCTCCCAGTTGTTCAAGCACTGGATATTACAAAATCTTATCAATCTGGTAAGTAGAAAGACTTTCATTTTATTCAAAATGTCTTCATGACAAGACTGTAGGCCTTTCTGAGCCTCTGTGAATCATGTGTAAATACCCTCTTAGCTACTACTCTTTCCTATGAGTGAAAGGGAGGCTGCAAGGGAGTATAGGAAACAAATTATGGGCCAAGGGTTCAGCTTCTGCAAACCCCAGAGACAGGAGAACATATTGTTATCAAAGTGTGCAAGAAAGTCCTTGGGGCATGACTGTGGCGGAGAGTGTTCTTCATTCATTTCCTAGTGTGTCTGAATACTTTCCTATAAATTTTTGTGGGTTCTTTACATGTCTCTGTGGCTGTCATCAGTCCAGAGTCACACATCACAAATATTTGTAGTAACATTCTTTTCCTTTCAATAATGTTTCCAGTATCTCTTATCAAATTGAAGTACTTCTGTTTGATGTTGTCAACTTTCCCAGCATATAAATTTTGTATCCTGCAGAAAAGACCTTTCACTTCTTCAATTACAAGTACATTCTCTTTGTCAATTTCTAGGTACCTTTGGTTACTTATGTTTCAACACTGCTTCTTAGGGAACTTGAATAAAAAATGAGGAATGGATCCAGTTTCATACTCCCCTGTTTATTTCTCAAATATATCTATTGGCCCCAGAAAACTTGCTGAACTGGCAAAGCTGTGTTCCTCCAGGAACGAGGGTGTGAGGGGCCACAGTCAGACCTCACTGGATGAGATCTGATGAATGAATGCAGAGTCTAGTATTCTCCACAGGGAGGGGAATGGTGACAATGGAAAACATCACTTATGAAGTGCTGAGTGTGCAACACATAAGCATAATAAACACTGTAGTAAATATTCAATAAGTGGAAGTAAGAAAATTAAGAGCATATTTACCTTATATGTGTCTGTTGTTTAGCTATGACACCCCACATATCACTAATAATCTGCAAATGGATTTTTAAAAACATAAGAAAAACTGTTATAAGAAAGATAAATGTTAAAACTCTTAATATAAATATGAAAAGATTGGAGATAAGAGACTATTCAGAAAATAATCATTACAACATTATCTTGTCCTGGCATAGTCCTTGATTGTGTCTAATATTCAGCAATCTTGCTGGGGAGATTTCGATACCCCATTCAGGACGTGAGTAACAGGCTCAGAAGGACCAAGTGATACCCCTGAGAGGAAAGCATTATGAAGCTCTGCTGGGCCCGACACTCACTCCTGTTCCTTCCCCCACGTGGAGGTGGGAGCAACTGCCTCCCTAATCATGCACATAGAACTGCAAGAGTGGCTCAGACTCCAACCTTTTAAAATCCTTAATCCAGCAAGGAGCCCCACAGCATCTTGCACATGCCTTAGTTTAACCCTTGGAAAAGGCACTGGGCTTCCGCCTCAGTCTCTAACACTTTCCAGACTGATCTTTGCATTTCTGGTCAAAGTCCCATCTCCAGGAATTGACTATCGACTGCATTTCTAAGGCACCACAAAGAATGCAGTCTATTTCCCAGATGGCAGGCTTTTAAGTATTTGAAAATAATTATCCACCTTCTATTTGGGTCTTTTGTTCTTTAAACAGTGCAGCTTCACTCGTCTGACCTACTACATCCCATCTCAGCTTGCCAATCCAAGCTGCAGTCTTTCCTTTTGTTTTATTGAGCAGAATCTCATTTAATTGTGCAGCTCTAGCTGGCCTAGAACTCTGTACATAGACCAAGCTGGCCTTGAACCCACAGACATCCACTTGCCTCTGCCTCTCAGGTGCTAAAATTAGAGGCATGTGTCATCATGTCTGGCCGCTGTAGTCTTTTAACAGGTTCTTGACAGTCAATATCTGGTCATTTTAAGGATTATTACATATGAACAACAGTGTAAAAAGTACAAAGCAGGAGCAGAGCCCGGCACACAGTGAAACTGAGTAAACGGACAGAAGCTAAAACATGCTGGACTGCACATTAGAGTACAACCAGGTGTCTGGTGTAGGAGGAAGGTGCTAAGTCTGAGTCCCCCGTGATAGTGGACACAAAGGGAGCTACTAAGAACTTCTGATCTTCCAAGGCAGTATCCATCTAACCCCCATGGTCAATGGCCGAGTAACACAATGAAATATGCCACGGGGAAATAGTCTGGGAAAGTACAAAGCACAGTACAAATGCAAGGTGAACAGTAATTACAGTACACAATATCCCACAGATAACTATGTGGTGTTAACAGGAATCACTAGCGATCAGTAAATTGTTAGGCTTTCTCAGCTCTTCTTTGATCATAGGTTAATCTCATCTCTTAAGTCTCATGGAGTTACAGCCTTCACGAACTACTTAAAAAATAGTTTCACACCTGCCTTTCTTCATAGAAGACTGATGTTTCTCAGGCCTAGTTTACACTGTGGCTTAGAATTTCATTATCAAAGTAAACTTGAAGCAAAACAACTTATCCAGCTCATCAATACACCATAGGTTCCCAATTCTTCTTTTGATTAATAATAAAACCCTATTCAGGAGTAACTGAAAACTGCTCATATATCCTATAAAAAAACAATTAAAATATTAAATATTTTAAAAATACACTTAGCATCAAAATCCAGCCAATAAAAGACATGAGTAAATCAACATGTACGTGGGTCAATAATGGCTTCTAGACATGTCTTCTAAATACACCATCAGAACCGAAGGCTTTCTTTCCTGTATCTGTTTTAGGCTACCGGAGAGTAGAATATTTTTAAGATGTGTATGTATTCATCAAAGCCCATCAGTAAGAAAATATAGAATACTTCAGTAAACCAGTACAAAATCATTAGATTATCACATAGCCAAGTATCTGTAAACTACTATACAAAAAGGGGTTTAATTATGAAGAGGTTTTCAGTGGCAAGCGCACCTTTCTAACAATGGCAGCGAACACGATGAGAACAACAGGAAGCAGTAGTGTCTTCGTGTACCTCAGTGGAGTCTAAAATTGAGGGGCATTTGTTAGAGGGAAATATTTTAGCCAACAGAATTTCTTTTCAAAAGAGGAAACAGGTGAATTTCTAAAAGCAAAAGTAGACAAACAGACACACTCATCAACCAAGAGTCCAACCTATCCATTGACTCCCATCATCAAAATGAAAGCATGTTTCCATAGAAACACAGCTCACCAGTGCTGAGTTGAAAACACTAAACATACAATTCCCGAAACCCATGTGAAAGGCAACTGGAGACACTTAGCTTCACACACTATTGTTGAACTGAAGGTCTCATTTACTATTCATCCCAAGCAAGCAGTGTTTATTACATGGAACAAGCTATCTTGTACATTTTATGTATGTTCTTACCCATTGTGTTTCTTTTTATTATACACAATTATACACTGAATAATGGCCAATGCTTATGAAGGAAACAAAACTAATTTTGACACTTTATCAACAGATCAATTTATAGATATGTTTTAGGTAACAGAGTCCTGGGTACCTCTCAGCTATCTCTCCACTGCAACCACTATTGGGATGTTGCTCTTACACTTTTGTCTGTTAATTAGAAGTAAGTAAGATCTCCTTTGTTTACTCCGTCATACATTTTTAGCATCTTTCCAGGTCAGTTTTCTTTTGAAACTGTGTTAAGGAAGAGCATTCAGGGTTTGTCTCTTTCCCCACTATACTGATATACTATAAAAGGGATGCACTCTCGCAAGCGACAGACACTCAACTGCATCAGCAGCACAGTCCTGAATTCAAATGCACTTGGAGTCAGGGATGGCATACTCGAAACAGCCTGGAGCTCTGTTTGAGTTGAATGAAGTTATGCCATGACACAATATATTTCTTTCTCCACACCTGGCAATGACCACAATTCCCTGCTTATATCTATCTTCTATCTTCTTTACCACTTTCTTGAAGGAGTTGATTTCTTATAAACCAATATTTTAAGATCTTACAAGGTACTCTTGCTTTGATTTCTCTCACTATCACTTGTATAGCTTTTATCACCTATTATATATCAAAATCCTAAATAGTAAAGACCGGCATGCAACTGGAGTAATCAAGGCACACCTGACTAAGAAGAGCTAACAGATGAGTCTACATTGAAAGCTGCAGGCCCGGCACTTAGCACATAAAATATCACAGTGGGATTGTGGGGACAATGAATATGTTAATAAAGTAGTGACCAGTTTAGTATTCCTACACATACAGCCCTAAAGGAAAATGTATGAGATGTATACAGCAATAAAAGAATGCAAGATGGATATTAGCAAGGTTAATATATACATGCTTGTTGAAAAAAACTAGCTCATGAAGTATTGAAAATAATATTTCACCTAAAGTACTGTGGTACTTTACTATGAGAAATTTCCTTTGGTCTTCACAGTGTCTGCTTGCAGTGTACTACTAGGAGCTAGTAGACTATAATAAAAAGAATAAGAAGTGTTTGTTCAAGACCATTAATTCACATTGCAGGATTCTGTCCCACAATTCACTAGCCACTCTCTAGTTTTCATGTAAACATCAAATATCTGAATCAAGTTTTCAAAAGAGAAACATTAGTTTGAAAAACTTGTGTTCAATGATATTTAAATACAGTAAAATCATTCAAATATCCACACAGTAAGTGGAAGCAGAAGAGCCCAAGAGCCTGGCTGAACTAAGTAAAGCTGACTCTGAAAAGAGGCAACTAGAAATGCCTGTGTTCACTCATCCAACCTCTGTGGCTATTCTGAATGTGTATTTCTAAATCATCAACACGAAATAGGTCATAAATCAACATACAGACAGGAGGAATGTTCATTAAGCTGCTAGACATTCCTTCTCTAAGCTGAGATAGCAGTGCATGCGGACCCTGATGCAGCAGGGTATCCAGTATGAAAAATGAAAGGGCCAAAAGCAGGGAAAGAAAACTAGAAATCACATCTTACCTCCTTTTCCATAAAGTCGAACTCTGCTGCACAAGTATATAGTAAAGTATCAAAATCCTTGTAACTGAAGAATTTTGATGTTAATAGGTTGCCAATATGAGCCTAGTATAAAATAAAGTAAGGAAGCCAAATATTATAAATATGCATTTTAATCTTAACAATACCTAAAAATAATTTTCACTGTATGAAAAAGTCCATTGTTGCAAATCTGGGCTTTTATGTAAGTAAAGAAAGTTCTGTTCCTCCAATCTCACAGCTGTGCTCTGTGTCATGCCAGCAAGCGACAGCTCCCAAAGCTTCCTACCAACGTCTACCACCACCCACTCATCAATGCCCAAGGCTGTTACCCTTGAGGTTTACTGCTCCCAGTGCTGGGCCTGGTGAAACAGGCTCCCAAGTCCCCACTTTACTCTCTACTGAGAGGCAGGACCCCAGGAACCAGTACAGATTTCTGTCAACCACATAGGAAACCGGGTCTGAAATACAGAGGGAAGGCCAATTCTGAATTCTAGGAAGTGACTTAGAAGACAATTCTAAGGCAGCAGACACGGGAAAAATTGGCATGAAAGGCACCTTCTGTCTGACAGCCAACAAGGGTGTGAACGTGCGGTTACGTTTACCTCCCTCCAAAAGGTAAGAAGGAACCACTTTCACTTTATAAATGAGAAGAGGAGGCTCAAAGACATAAGACAGTCACCAAACTTCCAAGTTAATTATTATTAAAACAGCAAAGACTAGAAAAAGAGGCAATTATGCCTAAAGCCACCACACAACAGGAGCCGGTGCGAGTGGAGCAGAAAGGATGGTGGGAATGTGATGAGCGCCTCAAACTGTCAGAGGGAAGAAAGAGGCTGGTAAATTTATGAAGCCAGAAGGGAGATTATGTGGCCCCCAAACAGGACAAAGAAACACATCCCAAATAAAATGTAGAAAAACTTGCTGGCAAATCAATTGCCATATACACAAAGAGCTTAAATTATCTAATTAAAGGACAGATGCTCAAACTGGCTTAAGGAAACAAACCCAATACTATGTTGTCTACAAAAGATAAACTTTACACAAAGCATAAAAGAAAATAAACAACATTAAGTTTGAGGAAAAAAAAAAAAAAAACCCAGGGTAGCAATTGCAGCATCCCATAAAACTAAGTTCAAGAGCAGTGAAATGAAGGTAAAGGCACTTGCCACTCTCCCTCAATCCCCCCACCTCTCTCTCTCTCTCTCTCTCTCTCTCTCTCTCTCTCTCTCACACACACACACACACACACACACAGAAAATATAAAATTCAAGATAAGAAAAATACATGGATTCAAGCAAACTCGTGGAGAGACGATGCTCTGTGGTGAATGGCGCGCGCCTGCACACGGACTAGGACAGGTCAAGTGATGTCTAGGAAACTGACAGCTGTGGGAGAAGCAGGAAAGCTGGCAGTATTCACTGGAAATGTGAAGCCTTACTCCAGGAGCAAGAAAAGATAGATGTTGACATAAATCAGCATAATATAATTAGTAAGTCCATAAGTATACTAGAAATTTTATAGGAAGAACATTTTCCTTAGCATAGTAAAAAAAATTGTTTATATACATCACATCATAAGAGCATTTTAAATTTTCATATCAATTTTTTCTAATCATAAATACGGTAAAACTAGAAAATAACTGGGAATGGTTTTAGAAGTTCTTTTGGATGGAAACTAAATAGGCCAAAATTTAATAACCTTTAGAGCATGTAGAAAGTCACAAGAGGCATTTATACATTATACAAAAAAACACTACTTACAGGAAAAATTAAGACAAATTTATTGGAAAATAAGAGTGATAAAAGCAAAAGGGCCTACATTTTCTTACATGCTTCATCTTGCAAATGGGCTCTACAGAAATTAACATCAAAAGAAGTGTGTGGTTAAAAATGGCTTGGGAGAGAAGGTAACAAGGGGCTGGAGAAGTGGTCAGAGGATACATAACTACAGTTAAGGATTAGTAACTCAGCAGGTGACTGTCACTGGTGACCCTTTTTCATTTCATTGCAAAACACAAGAGAACAGATGTGAAGAGCTCTTGACACAAAAACTACAACCACAAAGGTAACTGAGGAAAGGCTGCTTCTGAACACTCTACTATGCACCAAAGGTTCCACGCATGATGCTGTAATGGTAAACACATAAAATGCTACTAGTCAAGTTAGAGAAGTTGAAAGGTTAATTTCCTGTATGTGCACATATGTAAAACTTGCACAAGTAATTTCAGCTAGCTGGCTTCGACAATACCGCTTCTGAAATCATGCTCCACTCGGTGGCACACAGAACAGGTAATGCAGTCTTGACGACACCTGCCAAAGCTCCAGCCAAAGGAAATCCAGTGTGCATGAAAACTTACACAGAAAACCATAAGTGTTGTGGGCTTCAGTACTGCTCTGTGCCTAAAGGGGGAAATGCTAGCTCTACTCAAATGATCTCTGAAAATAGGAGACTGAACCCGTCTTAAAAAATGTGGGAAGCTACCATTATCCTGGAACTAAAACCAGACAAAATCATTATAAGAAAACTATGACTGTTGCCTTTCATGATTTAAGGCAACTATCCTTAAAATACTAGACAACTAAATCCAGCACTATCAAGAAAGAATATACAGTGAGCAGATGAGATTTGCTTGAGATGTACAACACTGTGTTGGTGTTAGAATGCCCAGTGCGTGTGTGGGAACTTCTACATATGCAAGAGAGCCAACAAATCCCCACCCCCACAGCAACTGTAAACAACCATATTACAGCCTCTCATCTAACAACCACCAAGTTGTATTTGCTGATAAAAATGAACTCTGGGTGAAGAAAGGGGAATCTGTGACACTCCTGCTGAGGCTCTCCCAGCCACCATCAACACCACCATGGATTCTCTAGCTTTCTGGTCAGTGGCATGGTTTCTATGAAGGTGGTGGGTGGCTGCAGGAACTGGATTTGGAGCAGATTAGAAACACCTGTGCTATCATCATCGCAGCAGGGAGTGAAAGATGGAAACCTTCCTGCCAGCGCCTACAGCTTACAATCCAGTGACATGAACAGAAGATGGGCAGACTAGCTGTAAATGCTTCAGTGGGAACCTAGACACGAGAAAACATCTAAGGGGCGGGGAAAGTCACAGCCCTGGAAGACAGAAAGTCTATTCATGTATCAGAGCCCAAGCTCTCTACAACCCCACAGTTGATGGAGTAGAAGGTGGGATGGGCACTCAGGGAACAGGCAAAAGGGCATGGAAGGCAGGACAGGCTGGTGATTTTATCAATATTTATAGAATAATATTGATTGGTTTCGTAGAAATAATAAAGGCCAGAAGTTTTAAAGAAACTATAGTCAATGAATAATTCTGTGGCCAGCAAAATGAGAAAAGACAACCACAACAAACAACCAAGACTCTACTAGAGTAGAAACAAAACCAGACAGAACCCATTGCTAAGAGGCATGGCTTATGGGCAACTAGAACACAGAATCCTCTAGGTTAGGAAACAAGCCTCTTCAAGCACAAGAAAAAAGAATAGGCAATACAAATGATCGAAAATGTTGATAAGTGCAAAAGGTAACACAAATCCCTCTGTTCTTTTCCTCTTCATTTAAGAGAGTACACAAAGCAACAATCAGAATTCATGCTGTTGGTGAGGACACACAAGTGGTCAGGGTGTGATAATGACAAAAGGAGGAAGAGGATTCAGGAGCAGAGGCACTACAGATTTACCCTGAACTAAGTCAGCATCAACCTGAAGTAGACTATTTCCAACTAAGATGTGCACTGAAATCCCTACAACTACTATTAAAAATGAACTGATGATGAGTTATTCACAACTCCATGCACTGCAGCACTATCCATCAACCTAAGCCAACCTAGCAAGCTAAGTACCCATTAGTGGATCCACGGAGGAAGAAAATGTGTGTGTGTGCTATGCAAAACAATAAATTACAGCAACAATACTAATCAAGACACCACCAACTAATGCTCATTGAGCACTGTCCCAATGCTGTCCCGAGTGAGTTCCTTTCATCTAACCAAACGGTGTAATATCTCACAGGAGAGAAGAGGCCATTCCAACCAGAGGAACTGTAAACCAAGAACTTGCTACAGAGTACAAGTGTTTTGTTGTTGCTGTTGTCTTCTTTGTGAATCCAGAATTCATCATTGATGAGATTAGACCTTTAAAAATCTTGCCAAGTGGATTACTTGACCCTAATACCTGCTAGCTCAAACTAGAGAGAACTGACAGGCGCAGGCGCAGGCTCCTCTGAAAGGACAATGAGCAGAGAAGGAAAGACAGCCTTTTCCAAGGCTGGGTGCCTGGCACTTGATTGTTCAGCAACAGTGCATTGAGAATGCAGGGGCTGCTGCTGTTGCTCATTGCTACAGTTCTAGAGACATTCGCCACATCGCCACTTGTGTCATCTCCTGTGCGGAAATCTACATCGACAGTGTACTTTTTGGTTTTTTCATCCCACTAGGACATTAGGCTATGACAGAAATGTCACCAGTACCTTCAGTCTGAATCACTGTCTTATTCAGTTTGCCTCCCAACAGAAGGAGACAGAATCCACACACCTGGGACTGGAGCTACTTTACCCCCCTCCTCCCCATCCTCCACATCCAAGCTGTCTCCATCACCCCTCCCCTCTCTTTTGCACAGATGACTTCTTTGGTCCATTTCTGACTGTCCTGTGTGCTCCTGTAGCTCTTGCTTGTCATCGCCTTCATTACCTTTTGTATTATTACAACTGCTGGGAGCCCCCTAACTTAGAACAGGCTGATCACGACATCAAAGTAAAGTAAGCAAAGTGAGGCTAGAAGATGACTCTGGCACGCGGTGGGGTGGGGGAGGGGTTGTTAGTCCTCACTGCCAAAGCACAAGGACTAGCCTGTCTATAACCCCGGCACTGTCAAGGCTGAGACAGGAGGATCACTGGGGCTTGGCCGCCTGTCTAGCTCTAGGTTCAGTGAGAGACCCTGTCTCAAGACAGTGAAGCAGACAGTGACAGAACGGAGTACTTTTTGTCTAACTCTGCAGATCTCCAGCTATGACTTGAAGACACTGTCTCATTGGTTTTAAAAGGAGACTGTAAGGAAGTCAGAAAATGGCTGCACAGACCTTAAAGTTAGGCCTCACTCTCCGGAGCTCTTGCTTTATATTTTCTACGTCTCTGTGACACAGAAATATACTAAAATAGACGCGGTGTTAATTCTGGAGATTAAAAACTGTATACAGAATCACATTTTTGTGATTTTCTTTCTTACATTAAAGAGAAAAATAAAAACTTCACCTTGGAATCTGGCTTAAGTAATGACATTCTAATAATTTCATTATTTATTCTCTGCCTATTGGAGTCTTTCAAGTCTTTTAAGTTTTAAGCAACAAAACACTTACATCATCTGCAATGCCAAAGATTCTGGAAGTCAAACACTTGAGCATAACAGTTCCAAATAACCAGAAACACCCTTGGATAACCTGCAAATGAAAAATAAACAACTAGCTTTGTTTCCACCTTCTGTAGCCTCGTGAGGCGAACAGAACAATTGCTTTATTCCTGTATAAGCAGTATCTTAATCTCCAAGGGAAAAGGCCCTTTAAAAGCACACCTTGACATGAAATAATGTTGCTCCAGAAGCAAGGATTACTTCAAATAAAAAATAAAACTGAAAACATATGACCTTTCCAGCAAAATTCATTTATATCTTATCAGAGATGTAAAGAGAAACTGCAGCCCCACTGCTATGGGGGTTTGTCACACATGACTGCTCCTCAGAAGAAACGTGGGGTAATACATAAAACTTAATAGACTACTGAACCCAGAGGGCTCTTCACTTCATGAAAAGGACAATTTGCATATCCAAATGGAGCCCTCAGATGTTAACAAAGCTATTAGGCCCCTGCATTGTGTGTATAATTCCTTTCAAAGTAAAGCATAAAAACCAATGCTACATTTTAGAGAAGAAAAAAATGCATAGGTTTATTCTTACCCATAAACTAAGTTCAGATACATTCAGTTTTAGGAACTGTGGTTTCATTGCCAGTGTACTCTGAAAAGGAACACAAATTAATGCCCAAAACCTAAAGTGACAATCATTCTGAGTGATTAAGACTTTGAAGGATATAAAATTTACTACATGATTGATTAATAAACTTTGTTCTTTGACATTTTCATACATGTATAAAATACATCCTAATTACTCTCCCATCCCATCTCTCAGTCCACACCCTTTTTCCCTATAAATTTCTTTCCTACATTCATGTCTTTTGGTTCATTTTGTGGATATTTTACAAGTATCACTCCATGTCCATATATGCAGTGAGTGATTTCAAACCACACCTTAAAAATTAACACACTAAATCTATTGTGAGTTTATAAAACTGAAAATAAAATTACTACATATAAAGCTCTAGTTGTCTATTTTATATATCTGGTTTACCTACAAACCAAGAGGTATGCAACAATTTCAGAAATGTAAATAGCTCATATAAGCATAGGATTCCTTTTAAGCTAAATGTTCCTGAGTTGTGTGATAAATTATACATGAGATTTTACTGCCTTATGAAAATACTTCTGTTTTAAATCAAGTCTGCCCAGGTACATGAATCCTAAACTATATTTCCTTCAGAGAGAAAAACATACTTCAAACTTGGCAAAATATATTAGACAATTTCCCCATCTTAATCCTGGGACACAATAATATCAATTCTAAGTTTAGGGTTGAAAATAGCATCACCGCATGTCCATGGCTGTGACTAAATATACTTCAGTTACAGAGTAAAGGTAGTGCCTTAGGTTAGAAAAAGCATATTTCTTGGAAATGGGTATTTTAAAGTAGTTATTTATAAGACTCTCCAAATTTATTAATGCGTTCTAGAAATCAAGTGGCTCAAACCATGATTACTCAAAAGGCAGAATGCACTTTGAATGGGGAAGTACAATGTGCATGTGTCTTCAAGACACAGGCTCTGCCTGTTCTGATAGGGACATTAGTGAATCTTACTTTCTCTGCTTTCCCAGTGAGAACTTCAATGCTCTGACAGGTAAAGATAAAGTTGATACAGACACTTGATGTGACCCTGCAAAGCTACTCATGGATCCCAAGCCAGTGACAAACAAATTGAAACCATTTGTTTCAACTGTCAAAGACAGATTAACTGAACATAGTAGGTTATCAAGAAAACAGAAGGGGGAGCTGGGAGGATGTGCTAGGGAAAATGGGGAATATCTATGATCATACTTCATTATATACATGTATAAAATTCTCAAAAATAAACGTTAAAAAAAACAGCCCAAGGAATACTTACCCAAATAATTACCAAAGAGGATGCATAGTAAGATGTTAGTAACATCGAGTTCCCAAACATCAACACAAAACACAGTACAAGAGAAATCTGTAAAAATCCAAGAGAAATGCAATTAATGCACAGACACAAAGGAAGAACATGGACTTTCACCTACAAATTGTACACTTTGTGGTTGATAGAATTTAAAGCACTCAAAAGGGCTACCGGGCAAAACCCAACTCATTCTATATCCCAACACCCCAAACTCCAACACAGCCATAACCAGCCATTTCTTGTGCACCCTCCCAGACACCAATATTAGAAAATTCTAGTTTATACTTCATTCATAAGTCACAAGTGCACACCTAGCCATAAGCTATCCTTTCTTGCTTTGACTCTTCACATGCTTCAGGAAGCTTCCCATATCAACCCAAATCAATCTAATTCACTCTGTTTAAGTATTGAAAAGCATACTCTACTCTACAGGTGGGCCACAGCTTCTGTAAACTGTCCTGAGTACCACCCAACACCTACGTGGCTTCTGTATCTACCTTGTTTTCCTTGTCCCTGGAAAAAATGACAAGGCCCCTTCTGGATGCATCTTATGTACCTGTCAGTACATTCCTATAGATAAACCACCTCAAGAAAAACTGATGAGTCAGGATACAGCCATTTCAAAAGCAAGAGACAAAATACTAGCAAGATGCTATACAAACAGACATACCAGTTCACTCTCCCCCAAACTGGATGAGTGTTTCTGTTGACACTCACTCTGACATGGCACATTACTTCTTAAAAGCTTTCCAGTATACCTGGTGAAACACTGCATCACTGCTGCAATGGCATACAAGGCAGTGCCTTCCATCAGTTACGTATGCAGGATGAATATGAACTACTGGTTCCTACTATGTGTTTTTCCATTAGCTTGGTGGTTTTCCTTCAGGCTCTTCCTATGTGTCACAGAACATAGCTCCTTATGGAGTGAACACATTCCAAGTATTTCCCGAGTTCATTTTTCATCTTTGTCCTACTTTTGTATCATGGTTACTGTTTAAATTTCTATGGTAGTCATATTTATCATCCATTTCCTTTAGGTCTTCAGGACTTATCTTTATAATTTAAAAAGTCCTTTAAAATGAAAAGCTCATACTTTATTCTAGAAGTTTCATTTTTCTTTGATATATGTCCATTTGCATGTGGATTTCATTTCAAAATAAGTATTTATATATTAAAAAAAACAGCCAAAGTAACACACTGCAACTGATGCAGAAAAATATTTGGCAAAATTCAGTATCATTCAATTACAATACGCTGAACAAACTAGGGACAAGAAGAATCCACCATAGAAAAGGCCATATATGAAGCCACAGCAGGCTCTGTTTTCAACAGTGAGAGATTTAAAACCATTCCCTTAAGGAACAGTAACAAGAAACAGTACAAATATGTCACTTAGAGAGACAGGAAAAAAGAAGACATCGAAAGCAAATTGAAGATGGAAGAGTAAAATCTGTGCTCACAGCTACAATTTTGAATGAAGAAAAGCCTAAAAGTGGGATAACAATCATTAAAAATTCAGGAAAGTAGCAGAATGCAAAGTTAACACACAAAAACCAACTGAGTATCCACATACTAACAATAAACCGTCTAACAGGGAAATATAGAAAATAAACTCTTGCCAAGAACATCAAAGACAATGAAAGCACTTAGTGGTTGGCTTAATCATGCAGGCACAATGACTATACAAAGAAACAATAAAATGCCATTGAAAGAAATTCAGAGATGAATAACAAAAAGAGAAGTCCATGTTTATTGTTTAAATACTGTTAAAATGGAACAGACACCTACAGATTTGGTGCAAATACCTGTGAAAATTCAACATCTTTTGCAGAAATAAAAATTTATGCAGAATCTAAATGGACATGGAGTAGACAAAAAAAAAAAAAAAGTGAAAAAGGAGAGGTACAGTCCCAGACTTGGATTTCAAACCTTGATATGCAGCAAAAGTACTGAGAACGCTGTGGGGCAGACATTAAGTCAAGGAAGTAGACCAATAACATCGAACCCCACCTGGACAGTACCCCTGCAATAAGTGAACTAATAATTTTTAACAAGACTTCAGCATCAGTCAATAGAGAGGAGACAACCTTTTCAAGAAACAATGCTTACAAAACTAGATACTCCCATGAACATGGACCATTATCTACTGCCATTCACGATAATTAAATCAAAACAGAATGAACAGCTAAACATACAAGCTGGAATGGTAAAACCCAAAAAAGCTTCCTATGATTTCATTTCATGGTATTTTCTTGGGTATGATACAATGAGCATACAAAACAGGAAAAGTAAATATCTAAAACCTAATGGTCATTAAAGGACAAAGGACAATAGAATCAAAAGTCCACTTATGGATATAGTTATCAAAATATGAGCAAAACTCCTAAAACTCAATATAAAAACATCATTCAAAAATGATCTAATAACTTGAAATGATATCTCTTCACAAATACAGAATAACTAAGAAGCACATGACAAAAAAAATGCTTACTACAGTCATCAAAGAAATGCAAATCCATAAGGAGAGTCCCACATGAGAGCTTAAGAGTTGTCACTGGGTCTCAGAAACAAGGAAAATGCTAAGCAACTGACAACTGTGTTGGACAGAGCAGTGAGGTCACAGGGAAAACTGCACGGACCAGAGGAGACAGACAGGTGCAACTCAGCTCACCCAAGCACAGATCCTGTGGAAGCAACCTGGGACAAGGAAACCTGTGATGCAACGGAGTGATGGAGCTGCAGTGCGCACAGTGGGAAGGGGAGCTTACAATTTAGTCATTTTTTCTCTCAGAACAAAGACCACAGAGGAAAATCCTTCGATGTTTCCAGCAGGAGAAAATAATGTGGCTCTGAAATATGCCAGAGTATCCTGTTCTTAGGAAGAAATCATGCCAGCTTTCTACACTCTCTTCTAGAAGATGGGGGTCAAGGAAATTCTTTTTAACTCATTCTAGAGGACAAGCTTACTCTAACTATGACATTACAATAAAACTACTGCCAGTATCTCCCATAAACATAAGATGCAAAAATCCTAATTTAACAAAATATCAGCAAATCAAATTAGACAATGAATAAGAAGAATCATAACACTACAACCAAGTGAAATACCCCAGGCATGTAGGGTGACTCAGCATTTGAAACCAGTTAGTCTGTAACAACCACAGCCTGGAGAGTAAAACAGGTAGAGAAAAATGACCTGATCAAGCTCAACATTCATTCGTGATTTAAAGGGAAAACAACCTTCAGCAAATTGTGAATAACAAAGAAATTCCCTCAACTTAACAAAGAAGATTTGCAAAACTCCATGTAGGTAGCATCAGAGTTAATGTGGGGTGATAAAGTCTTCCTTCCAAGATCAGGGCCCAGGCTTAAGTTTCTTCCCACTATGGCTTCTCAAAAAGCCCATATCCTGCAGAGAGGACAGATGTGAGGACTAGAAGGAAGAAATTAACTATCACTGCAGGTGACATGACAATTTGTAAAAACATCCAAAACAATCAACAAAACTGACGTTCATAAGGAGCTGCAGCAAGATGAGATTCGGGTCACTGTCTGAAGGCACCTGCCTTCCATCATGGCAGCAACAGAGCTTGAGATTAATAGTGCATTGCCATTTAAGATAGTACCCTAAAAGATAAAACTATATATAAACCTAACAAAATGCACACAAGATCTCTAGACACAAGTTTACACACACACGCGTGCACGCACACACACACATACACACAAGTAAAACAAATTGAAAAAAATACTGCAGCTGGAGAGATGGCTCCATGGTTAAGAGCACTTGCTCTCAGTTCCCAGCACCTACATGGCAGCTCACAACCTTCTTTATCTCTGGTTCTAAGGGATGTAATGCCCTCTTCTGACCTTCACAGACACCGGGCACACATGTGATGCACAGATACACACACAGGTAAAACATACACATCTATATAGAGAACACGAAGAGGTAAATCAAAATCTTTAAAAATAATTAAAAACTCCAACTCTGAGAAACTCAATGCCAAGATCAGGCCAAGCCATAGACTAAAGGAACAGTATTTGTAAAAAGTGCATCTGAGATGCGGCTGTAGCTTGGTGACAGAGCACATGACTAGCATGTAAGAGGCGCTCAGTTCAATTCCCAGTTCGAGCTTTAAAAAGAAGTGAAAGACATCATCTGTTAAAGGATTGTCATCCAAAATAATACAAAGAATTATTAAAACTCAATAGTAAGAAAATGAACAACCAAATGAAAAACAATGGCAAAGATCTGAACAAACAGGACATTAAATCAGAAACACAGATAAATAAAATGGAAGTATGTTAGAACACACTAACATGCTTGACACATCAGTCAGAATGGCTGACATAGGGCTCACAGGAGGTGCAGAGCAGAAGGGTCCCCTTTCATTCCCTTACACCACCCTTTCCCTCACTCTGCCCTCTCTTTTCTGGTGAGAATGCAAAATGGTGCAGCCACTATGGAAAACCATTGGGCAATTTTCTAAATATTAGATAAACTGTTGCCCTATGATTCAGCAGACGCCTTCCTTGGCATTTTCCCAAATGAATTTGAAATTTAAATTTCTACTAAAGCCTGCAGGTAAATGCTTCACATCTTTATTCATAGATATGAAACAATAGGAATTAACTAAAATGTCCCCCAGTAAGTGGACAGATAAACCATGACATAGCCAAAAACAAACAACAACAAAAAAAAGTCACAATGCTATTCAATTATTAAAAAAAAAAAAAAAAAAAAAAAGATCTACCAAGGCATGAATACAGCAAACTTAACAGCATTCACTAAGTGAAAGAAGTTGATTGCAAAAGGCTCCGTGCTATCTAACTCCAAATACATGACATTCTGTACAGGGTAAAACAATATAGAGACGGTAGTTACTAGGCACATGGGGAGGCAAGATTGGATGAAACTGTTACACAAGGTGTGACATCATTCATTAGATCCTACACCATACACAGTGCCAAAAGGCGCTGATTTAGACCACAGACTGCGGGTGCTTAGGAAATGTCAATGCAGGCTTATGAGTTGTAACAATGGTGCCATGCTAGGGCAGGAAATCAGCAGTTGGTGTCATGCAGAGGGAACTTTCTGCTCAACTGTGCTGTAAACCTAAATCTGCTCTACAAAACACAACCTTTAAAACAAAGATGAGGAAAAATTGAAACGGGTATCCTATTCCCATTAGACTGGCTACAGTAACTCTTTAGAGACAGAAAATATATATTTATTGCAGAGAATGTAACATGGCACCATTACTGTAGAAAACAGTATCACTATTACTCAAAAAGTAAAAATACGTTCCCCATTCCATTAATTCTATCCTGAAAACCAGGAAACAAAGAGATGCTCCTGTTCACTGAAGCATTTTGCTGTAGCTGAAGTCCAGAAGCAACCCATGTGTCCAAGGCAGGTAATACAATGTGAAACCTCTCCCTGCCCAACACACATATAAACAAGGAGATGTTGACCATTCACAGAAGGAAAAAAAAAAAAAAGTAACACATGATACAACACTGAATAAACTTGAGACCATTATGCTAAGTTAAAGAAACCAGTAAGGAAGACATTTAGTGTCCCGTTTGACTTATATGACATACAGGATAGTAATAAGAGACAGAAGTGGGAAATTATGGAGCTATGCAACACATGCTGTTCCAGCTCTGCAGTGAAAAGTTCTTGAACTACGGTAATGCTTGCAAACCAGTGTATAAGTTACTACTGCCCAGCTGTGCCCAACTGTCCAGAGGGCACATTCTGTTACATGACTTCTACCACGCAAAATGTGGAAAAAGTTCTTTGGGGAGATAATTCGATATATTTTTTCCTAATATAACTTAAAGAATCTAGAAATAGATAAAGTGATAACAGGAAGACTGGGTAATTTACTAATTTACTAAATTTACTAAAAGCACGTATCATTTTTCCAAGACAGAATAAACAAAATCTTGTCATTTCAATACTTACTGATTTTCAGCTTTGAAAGCTCTCAGCCATAGTTACCTGTGTAACTATATTACAGCTCAAAGGGAACACTTGCCTTTTATTCTGAATTGTACTTCAAAGAAAAACTGTATTAGCCAGTTAATGAAGAAAAATAAGTCATATTTAAGAAAATAAAAGTATAAAGTAATTATTTAACCTTAGAATTCATAAAGAGAAGTAAAAATATAACAAATAAATGGTTAGAAATTGTGTCTAGCCCCCTAAATGAAGGGTTTTTTGGGTTGTTTATTTTTATTTTTTATTTTTGCTTGTTTGTTTTAATGCAATGTCACCATACTAACAGACTGAAAAGGGAACAGCGCACAGGATCATCTAGGCAGAAAATGAAAAAGCTTTTCATGAAACTTTACTGTTATTCATTTCTTTTTAAAAGTAGTCAAAGCATAATGAAAGCATATTTAAGAAGAAGCCACATAGAATAGTTGAATGAACCTGGAATAATTCATGCAACAAACAAAACAAAAGCAATGGACTATACCACTCGGAATCAAAAAAGATTCCATCTCTCTCACATTTAAGAGAAAGTCTGAAAAATGATTTGAGCAAGAAGGTTTCAGAAATGAAAAGAGAGGGTAACTAAATACACCAAAGATTTCCACAGATTTGTGGAAAAACAGAGAAAATGTAAATGATAATTGCATTATACTATTTTATATACCAGACATTATATTTAAAGAAAATGGAGTGACATGAGTCATTAGTTGTTGCTATTTTAAATACTCTCACCACTTGAAAACTGATTTAGCAGTTACAACAGCGGTTCTCAACCTTCCTCATACTGCGACCGTTTAGTAGAGTCCTCGTGTTATGGAGACCTCAACCACAAAATTATTTTTGTTGGTACTTCATAACTGTAATTTTGCTACTGTTGTGAATCACAATATAAATGTATGATATATAGAATGGTCTTAGGTCACCCCTGTGAGTCATTCAACCCCCAAAGGGGTCCCAACCCACCAGTTGAGAACCGCTGAGTTACAAAGTTGAACATGTGAATAATTTGGCATGGAGCAAATATGGTACTAGGTAAAGACTGCAGAGACATGCCTACAGACATGCCCCAGGACATACTCGTAACACTACACATCACCACTTGCTAATGAAGAGATACAAATGGTAGGAAACTTTTCAATGTCCTTCAATAAGGTAACACAGAAATAAACTCTCTTATTCATATGATGGAAAATACACAAGTCAACATTTCCGAACTCCAGTAACATGCAAATCCCAGAAACCTGAGAGAAAACTTCAGTCTCAGAAAAAGACCATTTACATCAGCCTGAAAAATTAGGTTTCTAGTTCATACGCATGTGGACTATTTCAGAATATCTACATAGCAAAACTGAAGGAAAGCCACTCAGTGACAGCTTAGTGAAGATGGTGATAACCCATGGGAGAGGAGAGAGTACTCTACGCTTTGTTAAGATGGAAAGCTGGTTCATGCTCATTAATACTGTAACTTTATTCATAAGCTTCCTATAACCAAACACATATCAACATCTCTAAGTGTCAACTAGTAGAAAAGGAAAGACAATAATGTCCAATGAAATGACATTAAGATCACCAGACAAAGAAAACACCACTTTATGTGTAAAAGGAATACAAAGAGAAGACAGATGCTTTCAGAGCACAAACATCCAACAGCATCAAATAACCAGCCTGGGAGGCTTCCTCTTGTGTTCAACCAGCCTAGACTGTTCTCTGTGACATCACTTGCCTGTCTACCTTCCGCCCTCTGCTGCTCCCTACCTGTGCTGAGCACTACCTTCATGGCCTCCATCCTCTTGTCCCTGGCTTTGTGCTCCTGATGTGCCCTACTCTTTGTTAGGTTTTTATTGCTTTCCAAAATGCATTATATTTCCAGTTTTCCCTCTCAACTAGGTCTGAAGCTTGAATGCTGAGGGCTCTGCAGTTCTGGTCGTGCGTGGTCTCAAATGCCTGGTAAGCAGATATTCCACTTCACTGTGTGGCTCCACTATCCACTTTATGTTCCCTGTGCACAGGTGCATAAGCTGGGCACAGGGTCAATGAGATAATGAGATCTAAATTAAAACTTTCTTGATAGTCTATTTAAAACAGGGTCAACTGTATCAGTGTTTGAATGACACATGTGTTCATTAAAAATCATGTTACAACTAGTTTCAGAAATGATCAAACCAGATACAATTCAGGAGTTTATTAAGGTCAAACTAAGTAGAAAACAAACAACAAAAGCCATTACCATGTGTATATAAATGATCTTCCGTAGTTTACATATATCAATGTATCCCACAACATACACTGCAAATAATGATGCAATCTGAAATTCAAAAATGAATTATGTTAAAAATAAAAATCATAAATATATATACACAAAACAAGTAGTCACGAGAATACAAGATTACCTTATTATTTCAAATTATGTTTACACAGAAAGTGAGTGTTTTAATTTTTCTTCCAGCTGCCAGTTTATTATTGAATGTAATTATTAAGTGATCTTTCTCTTACACAGCTCTCCTGATGTGCAACCATGTGAAGTAGCTACTCTGTGGATTGTCCAAAACAGTACCCATTAAGTTTAGGCTGACTCTAAACACATCTAGCCAATGAAACAATTGAAAATATAATGATAACATGACCTCTAAGGCATAATTTCAGAAATCACAGTAAACCATAAAGTAATTAGGCGGTGTATATTTACATAAAAACGTTGTCTTCCCATTTGTCATCCTCATTAGTATTATGCATAATTCAGATAAATGGTCAAATGTCAGTTACAATCAAATTTATCAAGTTTCTTATTTGAAAGAATATCTCAAATAACTTTCTTTTACATTTGAAGAAAATTCTGTATTTATGAAGAATTGGTAATTCTCAGATTTATCACAAACTCTAAAATTCCTAAATTTTTCTGGATTCACTGGTTAAATGATATGCCTGCTCATGTAGAGAGGTATCGTGTCAAATGATGTCTCTCTACCCTTTTCACAGAGAAAGCCATTCAAATAAATTCTACATCTCTTCACACGTAAACATGGAAAAACTGTGTTAACAGCTAAATATTTACTATTTACATATAGCCTATGATCCAACCACCAAGTTTTTTGTTTGTTTTTTTAATTACCAAATCCTCTATAGCAAACATTCCTACTAATAAGAAAAGGATGGTTTCTCTTCTTAAGCTACCCATGGGGACTATACTGCTTCAGGGTGACCAAAGTGAAGTGGACAGGTGTGTGTCTTGCCCCACAAGAGGCAGGACAGACCTGCTGCCTTCCTTATATTCCTCACCTTCCCATTTAGTGCAGGTTATCCCACTACCTGGAAGCAATTAAATGACCCTTTCTCATCCCTGGGGTGGAGCCACAGCACATTTACAGGATACAATCTTGGGATTCCAAGGATAGCTCAGTCCATAAAGTGAATTTAAATAGAAGCAAACTGAAGGAGACTAAAGTCTCAAAGACCCAACAAGATGTATATAAAACCCAACCTACTTTTTGTTTTTCTCAAAATAATAATAAAAAAAGCAACAAACAAGGCCCAGTAGATGGAGCACTTGCAATCCCAGCACCCAGGAAGCTGAAGCTGAAGGATCAGCAGTTCGAGGCCACCAAGATTCTAACTCAAAAAGTAAATCAAAATAGTTAACTCTACTGACATCCAGCTGAGACTTACATACATCACCATGGGATGCTAACCCTAACCCAGGAAAGTGGGCACTTATATTCCCTGTGTTTCAGAAAAGATAAATCCGGAATAAAGAAAAGTCAAGGACTTTGCTTTTTCTTTTTTTGTCTTTTTGGTTTTCTTTGTTTCTTTTTTTGTTTGTTTTGTTTTGTTTTATCTAAGAAGCTAGTAAATAGTTAACACTCAAACCCAGATCTGCCTTCATGTCTGAGGCAAGGCATCTGAGTGTCTAAAAGCATCTCTCCAAAAGCATTATACAAATATGGGAATCATATTTTCATAAATAGCTAGTGAGAAAAAACCTGAGGCCACAAAATCCTCCTCTCTCAGAGAACCACCTTGCTTTATAAGCCCAGAAGAGAGAAGTGGAAAACATGGAAAGATGACAAATTACAGACTGTCAGGGAAGCACATAAAGCATGAACCTATTGCCTGTTCACTCTCTTAACCTACCTCTATTTATTTTACATGTAAGAACTAAGCCAGCCAGCCAGCCTAAATCCTACTAAATGGACTGGGAAGGAGTTCATGAAGTCCCACTCCTGTTTGAGTATTTATTTGCAATTGGCTAGGGGAACAGTCAGTTTTCTTTAGGGATTCAGGGCCATGAGATGCTATTCATGCTCCAGTTGATGACTGCACACTCATGTACATACACACAGAACTAAATGCACTCAGCTGGGGAGGGAGGCAGAGCACACAAGAGTAGCAGCATGTGAGCATACAAGCACATGAGTTGGGAGGGAAACGTGGTAGGGAGAAAGGGGGAGGAATGATAGGGAGGGAATCAGAAAGATGTATTTGATGTAAATTAATATATATAAATGAATATTAGTAAAATATCTAAGAAACTATTCATACAAGGAACACATGTTACTTAAGAGAAGTACTTTGGGTTTACCAATAGTTCTCTTTTCAACACACTAACAATTACCTAATAACGAAGATAAGCAATCTTACAAACTTGAGTTCTACTAGTAAGTAATAATATTCATTAATAAGTCAATCTCTCAAAGATTCATACTCTGAATTTTCTTTTAAAAAATGATCTAGAAAAGTCTTAGAAATTAAGACTCATGAAGAATCAGTCTGCTCCAGGGATGGTAACAGGGGATCCAACCCCAAGCAGTCACCCTGAGTACAAATCGCTAACATACACAAATTGCTAACATTTAATGAACACAGCAGGCTGTGTGGATAATTTCACATATACATATATACATAAATATATATATATACACATACATGCAACATCAGTGAAAAATGAAAAGCATGAATATGAAAGGTAGACATGGGAGGAGTTGGATGGAAGAGTCGGAGGAATGTTGTTAGTACAGTACTCATATATGAAATTCTCAAAAAAATAAAAATCTTGGTTACAATTTTGTGCAAATGAGCTCACATAATCAGAAGCACTAAGCTCAAGTACTTAGGTTTAAACTGTGCCCACCTTACCTGCGTAAGAAGCACAAACTGGGCAAACTGCCAAGGAAGCATGAAGAACACATTGGAAATGCAGAGTGCGATCAAGCTCCCTCTGTAAAGTTTTGTAGTCCTTGAAAAGATAAACATCAGGAGGTTTAACTACAGAACCGTCCAGCACAGCTCCAAACTGCTGCCAATTAATATCCCAAACATAAATTGCACACAAGATGAACCAATGAGTTAGAAATTATACCTTCTGATTCTCAATTACAGTAATTTTCTATAAAAAGTAAACACTTATTATTCCTGAAAAAATCACAAAGCTCTGCCAAATGGAGGGAGGGAGGCCAGGTGAGTACAGTCATTTTTTTTCCACATTGTATTTTGGTGAATTTACAATCAGAATTCTTGAAATGTACAGTCAACAGATTCATTAGTAGGAGAAGAGAATGTCTAGGAGAAATGCCAAACATGCCATAGTCTATGCGCTAAGCAGTGTGTGGAAGATCACTGCAGGGGTGGGATGCAGGGTAACAGAGAGTGATGGGGAGCCAAGGGTGTGCAGATGATCACTGCAGGGGTGGGATACAGGGTAGCAGAGAGTGATGGGGACCGAAGGGTGTGCAAATGATCACTGCAGGAGTGAGATGCAGGGCAACAGAGTGATAGGGAGCCAAGGGTGTGCGGATGATCACTGCAGGGGTGGGATGCAGGGTAAGAGTGAGTGATGGGGACCTAAGGGTGTGCAGATGATCACTGCAGGGATAAGATACAGGGTAAGAGTGAATGACCAGGATTCTGTCAGAAAATAGCAATGAAAGCTAGTCTTCTGTAGGTGCACCTTGGAAAAGAAAAGTGGGAGGTGGCTGTTCTGGAGCCACCATTAGGGTGTCCTGTTGAGGCCACCTAGCTCTTTCGGAGAGGTTCGGGAAGAGCCTTTACTCACATGTATAAGCCAGTGCCAAACCCCTAAGCCTGCCACAGTCTTCACAGAAGTGAGGTGTGCAGACTAGCACACTGAGGGCAGAAGTAGGCAGCACAGGGACACCACCCTGGGTGTCTCCCTCGACTACTTCTTCCCCAAGGAGCTATCCTCCTTTGCTGTTCTAATTTATATATTAAATTATTCCTCAACTCCAAGTATTCTTCAGCTTCAGACAACCTTACAAAATCAAGCAACTAGATGAAAGCGAACAATTTGATGAAGTAGAAATTTTGATGAAGCTCTGTTCTGTAAAGTTCCAGCTTCAGCTATGCGCTTGCCTATACACAGGTATGTGCTGGACACGAGAAACCCTACTGCTAATACAATAGATCACCCCAAGGGGTTGGAATGCCACTCTGCAAAAAGCATTTTCTATTGCTTTTAAATGTGAGGTGTGATCTTCATTTTATAGGTAACCAGGGAGATTAAGGATTTGGGGATAGAATGTAACATTAATCTGGCATCTGGGTACAGAATGAACTCAGAGAACAAAAGAACCAGGTGAAACCAAAGGCATTCCAGCTGATGGTGATCAATACACAATAACTCTGGGCAGGAGAAATGAAAACATAAATATTGCTGAGAACAATGGAGAAAAAGCAGGCACTATGGCGATTGGGGAAGATGATTTCTGTAAACCCGGATGTTCAAAAACACTTAAAATTCTTACTGTACAAATCAATTTGCTAAAATAAAACCTACTGCTAACCTCATTTTTAAAGTATTCCTACCCTTGAGGAGGCAGTAAAAAAAAGCTGGAGGGAGCTCATGTCACAGAAGAACCTTGAGGAAAACTCAGAAAGTAACCCATAGACAGAAGCAGGCAACAGCTATCGGAGCAGCCCTGGGCAGAATGTGTCTGAATCCTTGAGCCCCTGAGGATATTACAGGACATGGGAAAGGGGAAGTAAATGTGCAGGTGGAGTTGAGATTTCTAATCACCTAATCTAAGGAGGGAGAGAGGATCTTGGTCATCCAGGGAGCCCAGGGTAACTACAAGTTCTTGGAAGTAGAAGAAAGGCAGCAGAGAAGGGCAGAGTGAACTGTGGGGAAGGGCTCAGCCCTCAATTGCTGACTTTCATGACAGAACAGGAGTCAAGACAGAATGGAGAGCGACGCAGTCAGGGAAACTGACTCTGAGAGGCCCCAGAAAGAATGCAGCCCTGCCAGAACCTGCAGCTTAGGGCCTCTGGCATACAGGCATAAGGTGGTAAGTATCAATCTACATTGATTCATTCTCTCAGCTGTCACAGATCCGCAGCTCACACCAGGGAGGGAGGGAGAAGGATCAGAGGCTTGTCCTCATCAGACTTACCAGAAGCAGAAACAGGAAACGTGGACCAGCACTCCTGAGCAGTCTAGTGTCTGTACACCCAGAAGGGAAAAGCTAAAAATGACCATGTGGATGTGGAAACAGCATCTACTAGTGAGCTAAAGGTGGGCTTACAGTATAGCACTTCCCCCAGAGGGAAGAGAAGCCCTTTCAGGCCCAGAACCAAGAGGACAAAGCTGTACCCCATTTAGAGATGCTGAAGAAACACTGAAGCCTGTAAGTGGGAACTTAGGGGAATGCTGGAGGTATGTGGACTTTGAATGCTCGGAATACAAAAGCCACCACCCACTTGACCTGTAAAAGGTCTGTGTGATGAGACTGCAAGAGAGACAGGAAGCTGTATACAGGCCCTCTTGTCTTCTAAGTGCACCACAGAGGCAAACTGTCCAAAGGGTTTAGCACAGCAGCCTTCATCTCTGTTCTTCTAATCTAGCAAACCACTGCATGGAGTTCTCAGACCAAGACAGCTTTGGACCTTTACAGACTTTGACCTCTGCTTTTCACAGGCCCTATTCTATGTTCATCCTCTGGATCAAGGCAATGCATGTCTAAATTCAGCATGTGTCCACTGAAAGAGAGGCTACACCTGTTCTTTCTCAGTAGCACTTAAATAGGTGTCTGGTCTCTTAACTAAGCCTAATTCAATTCTGGACTTCTAATAGGAACTCTTCTAGTATATCTTTGGTCTATGTAGGTTGTTTCTGTCTATCGCTACTACCTGATATTCAGATGCCAAAACAAGAATCAGGACACTAACTCCATGTGTTGGTGTTCCCAACTATGGTTCTATGAATTCTTTGTTCCAAAAAACTGAATCAACCCTACAGGATGAGGTTCAGCATAGCCAGCCTCTCCCTTTGTTTGGCAGTTGACATGGTAAAAGAGAAAGACTAGGAAATGTGGAGAGGTAGAAGTAAAGGAGGATTTACTCATCTTGAGCAGCTGCCATGGATCCCGAAGAAAAAGAGGGCCAGAGGGCGACTAAAGAAAGGTCTTTGGTACCAAGTAGTTTTTAAAAGTTACAGTTTTTTAAAAAGACCTTAAAATTTACTATGCCAATCTTAGGAAACTTAAGATATTCTTTAAAAAGAAAACTTACAAAACTCTAGTTTAAGTTATTTAAGAGAAAATAAAACCTCAATAGAAGAAATAAAGTTACCTGAGAATATGAGTCACAAGTAACATCTGAAGAACAAGGAATGGATATGAGAAGCTTTCACGGAGAGGAGGCGTCCACATCACACGGGTGCACTGAAAAACAAACAGGCATATAATGCGCTCACTCCAGGAACTGAGTACCAGGAGAAGGGTGCTATCAACAAACACAAAGTGTTTCCTGTGTGCACTTCAAATGGTGCATTATAAACTAACACCGGGAAGGGTGGGGCACTGCTGGGAACAGGGCACACGAGGCTCGGGATGCATACAGAGTACATCACACCGTCGGTACTCATTCGTCCATCAATAAACCTTAGTTGTTGATTCTGTATTTGGGTATTGTGATCAGTGCTGGGGTAAAAGAGGAGCATGGGTAACTTTCGATAGAAGATATACCCGGGAGTAGAATAGCTAGAAGTTGGGTAAGTATTAGTTACAACAATCTATGTGTATCTCAAAATAGCTAGAAGAATGTGACTGTTCCCAGCATACATGTGTTCAGTAATGGGGGAGATAGGGGTGCTTACAGCCTGAATTGTGTTCTCTAAATACCATTTTCCCCAATAGGATACAAGATTCTGTGAAGAGTTCGTTCTATAACTTGGAATAAGGTGATTCTGGGGCATCTATTTGTTCCAGAAAAGGAATGTTCAAAGACTGAAAGAACATATCAAAAGAAGTGAAATGTCATTCCAGCCCTTTTCAGAGAAGCTCCACTCTGCAATGAGCAACAATAAATATAGACTCAATATAGACTCATGGCTGCCCAAGGTGCTGAGAGAGACTATTGACTGCTCAGTCCTAAACAGGACATTTATCCCATCTCTGTAGGGATTCAGAAAACATCTAGGAAGATGGAAATAACCTAAGAGCCACAAGACAGGGAGAAAGGCTGTGAAATGTCTTCTATGTATGGCATAGCCAATGCAACTATGGATGCCTGCCCTGGGCCTGAACAAAACTGGACCCGTCAACAGTCAATCATGAATCTGGGAGGGGCTCTTGGGGGCCCTTCTCCTCTCTGCTGCACTAGTGGCTATTGACAGATCCTGGGGAAGGGTTAATCACTGTCTTTAGTTCTGTATCCCTGGTGAGCCCAACAAGCTCAAATGGAAAGTTCTATGGCATGGTGACATAGAAGGTCCTGGTTGAATTCAGTGGATCATACAACAAAACACAATGACACTGAAGGAAAAAAGCAAAATGTTGTAGGAGAGAGATGTTCCTGAAGAACATGCTCACAAGGACTGCAGCACTTTTGCAGCTCCCGTACACCAAAAGAAGGAACTCAGATCTGCATAGGCAATGACTTAATCGACACTTCAGGAAAGAAGGAAGTAGCATGGAGATGCCTACATCAGTAACAACCAGGAAAGTGCACACGGATTCCTGCACTCACTCTTGACTGACCCTGCTGTGAAGGGAACAGGATTCCTGTACATGGTGATGGAAGTGAGAGCTGGTACTTTTAGAAGACAATATGCGTAAATACCACAGACATATGTTGAGAGGAAGAAACCAAACACGGGAAACTGAGAATCCAGCAACAAGATCTTACCATCTAGATGGTGAGTAAGCAAGAGCAATGGCTAAGAGTCTGTACTGTTTTGGGTGCATGTGGGGCCTCCCTGATCAAACTAGTAGGAAGGCGACCTGTGCTTAATATTGAGATTTTCATTTAATAACACACGTCTTCTGGGAATAGTGCTGTTCACACATATGGGTACCTCTGCTCAAGCTCCTTTAAAACTATTAATTATGATTTTAATTACCTTACAAAGTACTAGGCTTCCATAACACTTCATCATACATCCTTAGTTTTGGTTAACCCATCCCATACACCCTCCTTTCCCCCATTCCCCTGCTCTAAATATCCCCCCATTCCTTCCTGAGACATATGTTCCACTATTTCTACTTTTTACTAGAGATGCATAGATTTCCATATTGCTTTTTTTGTACATACTTCCATTTTTCTTGACCCTTTCTCTATCCTGTGAATTCCCCAATCCATCACTCTAGTACCTGCCTCAACTTTTCTGTCCCTAGTATCTCCCCTTTCTAGTTTCTTACACGACAGAGAGAAGTCAAGCTTGCATTAACCAGGAAACTCTCCCCTGGATGGCTAGTTTTTGTAGTGCTAGAAGGCGCTATTTAGGCTGCCGGGGAAGAAAACACATCAATAGTTTTACCCAGTGCTGGATCCTGCATGGTACAGTACTAACCTGCAAGGCTAGTTACACTGTTACAATAGTGGCACGACTCTCATGGGATTAGCCAACCATTCTCTTAATTGTATGAAGGAGTTCATACTGTGTACTGTAAACACAACCAAAATCCATGGCTATATAGCTCATAGGCTATAGGAGAGAAACTATAGATGCTGTTTTGCTAAATGTTCACACTATCAAACTGCCTTATAAATATTTATGTTCATATCCATAGATTTGTGCTACTCTCAAGTCTGGGAGAAGGAGCTTCTTATTGTAGTATAGTGTATTGTAATGGTTTTAATTCATACTCATAATTGTTCAAAGTGCTGAGAGTCAGAGACTATAAGTAACAGTTGTTATGTGGCATCTACATCAACTTGTCCCTGCCCACAAGGCCCAGGGATCATCCTCTAAGAGGGGCACAAAGAATGTAAGAGCTGGAGGGTGGGGAGAAGTGCTGTCTTCTGAAACAGTCTTCTGGACATGACTTAGCTAGTGCACGTATGAATTCATAGCAGCTATGGCTACCTGTACAATCGAGTTAAAGATTCCAACATGGAAATGGGAGGGGCTACTAACACCTCAAACCTAGCTGAGGAACTACTGCCCGTTGATGGCTGCTGGGGAGGAAGACTCACTTTTCTTGGGCAGAGGGTGCAAAGTTGCCAATGCCCCAGTAGCTTGCCCACACTCATGTACTTGTGGGCAGCTCTGACTGGACTGAGTGGACGTAAAAAAAAAATAACTAAAAGAGGACATGAAATTGGGAGGAAGATGTGCTTGGAGGTTCTAGAAGAAGGTGGAGGTCAGATAGACATGACTAGATATATATGTTAGATATTTTCAAAGGAAAAAAAAACATTATTTTAAAAAAGTAGAAATCTATTTCAATAAAGTTTCCAAAGTTCCAAATCCATCATTGATGATGATGATGACAGGAGTTACTTCCCTTGGAAGAAGGGAAGAGTGCAGACTGTACTGTTAGGGGAATGCCTGTTGAGAGCTTAAACCACCTGTATCTTAGCATCTCCCAAGACCCTGAGGCCCTGCCACATGGACATATCAAGTGCAATCAAGGAAGAATAGCATGCAAATGGCTTTGAGGAGCCACTAGAATCTCAGATGAGAGTCTAATGACCGTCCCTAATCCCTCTTCTGAGGAAACGTCAACAGTCCACAGGCCTCTCCTGATGGTCTCCTACAAGCAGGCACAGCTGATCTGATCATGGCCACTGTTTCGTTTACCAGACTCCATAATACATGTTTTATAATATCTCCACATATACCCCAAACTGGGCCACTGGGATCAGCAGTTCTCAACCTGTGGGTCATGACCACTGGAAAACACATATTCCTGATACTCTTAGGAACTGAGGTACTCCTCAGTAGTGAAATTACAGTTACGAAGTAACAACAAAAATAATTTTATGGTTGGGGGTCACCACAACATATGGAACTGTCTCAGCATTAGGAAGGTTGAGAACCATTGATTAGAGAATAGCTACATGATTGCGTACATATGTAAAATCTGCTCAGCTTGGCAGTTACTGCCTGTGACACTATATATGTAAATTGTGTGTCATTTAAAGTCACGAATACTATTGATTTGTAATGATTTGAAAGTCAAAAATTATGATGACAGCAGATTATAGATCATTACATATAAAAAGAATCCATGTAAATAATAAAAGAAAGTGAGAGGGAAGATTTGTCTGTGTAGAATACCACTTATTAAATGTAGACAAAATAAGAGAATTAGGAAATCACCATTCTCGGGGGCAAATAAAATAAATGATTCAGGCAAGATCATTGATGGGTGTGAGCACTTGATAAGATGATTTAAGGAATCAAGACATTCCCTATCTCAAAGTATCATGACATGAACCATTCACTAATATAAAAAGGAGCATAAGCATCTTTTCAACAGAGAAATCTGACTCCCACCACCTGAACCATGGGGCTGCTTGGAGAAATCCTATAATGTGGCAAACTGGGCTCACAAGCCTCTCAATGTGTTGCAATAAAAATGATATATCATCTCCTATAGACTTCAAAAATTGTCTAATTGGGGCCCATTAGTGAGGACACAGACAAGCCCAAATCATGGAGCCTTTATAAAATGTAGGCCTGAATTCTTAAAAGAATGCCCATCCTGTAGAACAGAGAAAAAGAGAGAAAAGAAGAATTATTCTAAATGAAGCATTCTAGATAAAATGGCAACCGAAATCCATGTGTGGTCCTTAATCAAATTCTGTATCCAAAACAAAAGCATACAGGAACTAACTGGGACAACAGGGAAAAGCTGGCTGGGGACTACATTATATTATCACTGAATTTCTTAAGTATGAGAAAAGTCAGCCATCATAATGTAGCAGCTTCTAGATAATATATGCCCAGATGTTTAAGGAAATGCCATCGAGTCTGCATCTCATATCCAAATGGATCAGGAAAATGTCTGTCCAAGGAAAGGTGTACACATAACAGTAAGAGCTACTGAGATGACTCAGTAGGTAAAAGCACTTGCCCAAATCCTGAGTTCATGGCCTGAGTTCAATCCCAGGATCCACATGGGGGAAGAAGAAAAACAACTCCTCCAAGTGGTCCTAACTTTTATATGTGATGCATCAAGTATGAACATAAACACACATACATACATACATATACACACACACACACACACACACATGAATATAGATTCATTCATGTGTATGGTGTGTGTGTGTATAATTTTTTAAAGAAACTTATAGAAAAAATGGTAAATGAAAGTGAAGGTAAACTCAATCTCACTTATATAGGAAATCTAAATGCTAAACTCAGAGAAATGAAGAATAAACTGGTGCTTCCTAGAGTTGGGGACAGGAAGAAGATGGTGATATGGGGGAAGGGAAAATGCTGGTCAGGCACAAAGCCCCAATTAGACCTGAAGAGTGTCAGTGGTCTATTGTACCACTGTAGACACAGTGAACAACACACTATGCATTTTGAAATGGCTGCAAGAATACTTTTAATATCTTTAATCATAAAAAGTTGGTAATTATTTTGGCTAAATCTACAATGTATATACATAGATCATATAATTATCACTTTTCAATGAAAAGAAATACACTGAAAATAAATCTCCATGCTTAGTAACCATGAGCTACTAAATCTTTAGTGTTCCATTTAATACATACTGGGACATTATAACTTCTTGCTATAAAAGAATATAATGAAGAAAACTGTTTACAGTGTTCTAAGACTCTAATATATAAAATTTCCAACTCTTAATATAAGTCACATAAATATGCCAACAAGCAATCCGTATCACAAGGATTCATATTTTAATCTCAGTCCAGTTTAACAATATCTACGACTCAGTATCCTACTCCAGAGATACATGCTCATCCATGTTCTTTGCTGCCCTAATTAAAATAGCCAGGAAATGGAAACAACCCAGTGTCTTTCAACTGATGAGTAGATTATAAAAGTGTGATACATAAGCACAATAGAATTCTATTCAGTTGCAAAGAAAATGAAATCATGAAATTTGCAGGTAAGTGGATAGAACTAGAAAATACTACACTGAGTGAGGTCACCCAGACCAGAGCGACCAAGTATTCTCTCTTATTTGTGGATCCTAGCTCCAATCTTTAGAAACGCAGGTATGCCAAGATGCAAGTAAAGAGCTCTAGGGACAGGGATAGTAGGAGGCAAGTACTACAAAGACGTAATGGAAATAACGGGGGAAATGAAATGGTAATACAGGGCAGAGAGAAGGAAAAAGAACAGTAAAGATGTTTGGGAAAGCCATGGGGAAACATTATTTTATAAGCTAACTCAATGTATGTGTGTATGCATACATGTGTGTGTCCATGTGTTTAATGAAATTGCACCACATGCAGTGCTACCCCTGATACCTAACAAAAATCCCAGTCTCAGGCACAGGAAACTTCCCCTCAAGCTGTTAGTCAGAGGAATACATGAGTCTCCAAAACCAATACGGGCTATTTACTGACACTGTGTTTGGTTGCCTTTCAGAAATCGAAGGTAAGACACACTTTGGACATAAGACCTGAAGGAATTGTGATGCAACTGGAATGGAAGCTTCCTTCCTGAGGACTGGTTCTCATGGTATCAGAAGGTGCTGCGGAAGCTGCCTAGGAAGAGAAGCATCAATGTCCTAACCAGGCGTAAAGCCTGTATGCCTCAACAATGACTGGACTTAAGGTAGCCACAATAGTGCAACAGCGGCACTTTTGTCTTGAGTATAAACAGCAGCCATCTAGTTAGACTTGGCCTGCTCAATAGGAGAGAACTCCTGCCTGGTCATATAAACCTAGCTAACTCCTACAACTGGAGAGGTCACAGACCTGAGCAGAGAACCCACTGCTGCCATTTTCCTAAACAATTTAATTTCTAACATAATGCTTATCCTTATATGAACGGGTAAGGGGAGCTCTCACCCCCCACAAAGCCTCTTTATACAACAGATGGGTACTATGACAGAGACCCACACTGGTCAAACTTCAGAGTAAGTGACTGTGGGGTACACAACCCCACCTGACACATGCGCAATGCAGTCCCTACACTAAGACTCAATAAAAATTATGGGATGGGTGGTAATGGTGGTGCATGCCTTCAATCCCAGCACTCAGGAGGCAAAGGCAGGAGGATCTCTGTGAGTTTGAGGTCAGTCTAGTCTACAGAGTGAGTTCCAGGACAGCCAGGATGAGAACTGCAGAGCAGCATCCCCTAGACATGTCAGGGAAAATAGCCCCACAAAATCTCGAAAATCTGGCTGCCTGAACGAGATGAGCATAGTGACAAGCCCAGAGACATGCCACTGTGGACAGGGTAAATGTTACATGGCCCACCCCTAGATGAAGTACAGCACCTGGCCAGAGCTGCTGAGATACAAAGAGTCAGTTTCCTCTACAGATGAGCACCCACATAGACTGTCTGATTATAAATGGTCAATGTACTCACAACCGACACTAAATGGACTCAGTATGTGTGCATATTCTCTCTCTCTCTCTCTCTCTCTCTCTCTCTCTCACACACACACACACACACACACACAGTTGAACAACACTCTGTACTTAGTTGTTTTTGCTTTGTTCTTTGTGGTACCATGCCCAGCCTTGCAGGTCCTAGGCAAGCACCCTATCATTAAGCTATGCCCTCCAGCCCCATACAAAGGAGTGGTTTGTCCTGCTTAAGCTCACTTTCTTCTATATCCTCAAGTGTTTCTTCCTTCTATTTGCCACTTTCCTCTCCTACTTGCTGAATTGGTTTCCATCCCATGACCTTTCTGTGGTACTTATCCAGTCTCAGTCTGTGAGAACCATCTTGCTGGGTGAATGCCAACACAGACAGTTGTGTCCTTCAGCTTTCCCCCCTTTATCTGTTCAACATGGATGACATTCTCCCTGTAAATCTGAACTACTCTGTGCTTCTTTTACAGTGTCCTCTTAAAACCTGAACATCATCATCCTTTTTTTAAACAAAATTTATTAATTATTTGAAAATTTCATACAACATATTTTTAACATCTTCACCTCCTTCCCCAACTCCTATCAAAACCAAATTTTCCCTTCTCCCCAGCCACCCCATCAAGTCCGGTCTGTGCTGCCCATATAGTTTGGGGAGTGGAGCCTGCCCTGTGATCGTGATCTGTCTGCCAGGGAATCACACTGCTAAAGAAAACCGACCCTCGCTCTCCCAGCAGCTATGGAATATTAGCAGCTACTCAGCTAGGGTGAGATTTCTTGTGCACCTTGTCCCCTTTATGCTGGGAATCTGTCTGGCTAGAGCTTGCATAGGTCCTGAACATGCTGTCACAGTCGCTGTGAGTTCACATGTGCAACTGCCCTGGTGTGGCTGCAAACAGTTTCCTTGATGCTTTCCACCACCTCTGCCTCTTAACAGACTTTCTATCGCTCTTCCTGGAAAATCCCTGAGCCCTGGTGGGGTGGGGATGAGGAAGGAACAGGCTATGTATGTCCCCTCTGGGGCTGAGTAGTTCCCACTCTCCATTCTTTTCAGACAGCATGCTGCAGCATCAACCTCTGGCACAGAGCATTTCTGGTCTTATGACAAGGAAACATTTGAAAAACAGAGAAAAGCTGTTGGCTTTCATCTTAGCAATACTTGCACAGTGACTTACTAAACAATGAGTTCACTTGCATGTAGTACCTTAGAATGCTGACTCTCAGAATTGTCACTTATGATGATGAAAAACCTAGGTTCCATTTTCACATGCTCCAGATTTCAAGGTTTTTAATTTATTTTTCAAAACTGTTTTAGTTCATTTGTGCTACACATTATTTTATGTAAGCTGGGAGCAAGCTTGAAAATATTAGGCAAGTACTCTACTACCAAGCAATAATTCACTCCTGTGAGTAAATACCTCTTCTAAGAAGATACAGTATGGGACAGCAGGGTGGCTCAGCAGGAAATGGCTCCTGCTGCCAACCCTGACAGCCTACACTTGACCTCAGAGCTTACACCAGGGGATGAGGGAACACACACCTGAAGGCTGTCCACGGACCTTCACATGTATGTCATGTTGTACACCCCCAAAACACACGCAGAAAAAACAAATGCAATTTTAAAAAGGTACTGACTGATAACCAATAGCAATTTCATTAAACAAAGCTCTACAAAAGTTACTAGATGCATGAATAGGTATGAACAGAGTAGATGATTTCTGAAATACAAAATTAGATACTTTAGAAACATGCATGCACGAATCTATCTATCATCTATCTATCTTCTATCTATCTGTCATCTATCTGTCATCTATCTATCTATTTGGCAAGGTCTCACTGTATAACCCTGGCTGACCTAGAACCGTCTATATACACCAGGCTAGACTCAAACCCACAGAGACTCACTTTCTTGCCTCTTGAGTACTGAAATTAAGGGTATATGCCCAGCCAGAAATAGTTTTAAAAGATTAGAAGAAAGCAGGTGCTAAAGTTGTCATAATCTGAAAACCAAATTATATAGAAAAATATATTGTTTTTAATTACATGAATTCTTACCAATATTTTACCAAACTGTAGTTTAAGCTCTGTACTTTAATGTCATTGCATTAAAATGATACTTTCTATGCTAAAACTTTAAATAAAATATAAAGATTGCTTATTTACATAAAACTAAAATTCTAATTTTAATTGCCTAATGAACTTTTTCTAAGAAAATGTTATCTGAGAATGTTTTAAATAAACTAAACAACTGAAAGATGTCAAGAGAAAAATAATCCATCAACCTAAAAATTCAACTAGTTTGAATTCCATTTTTAATACTGAAGACTGTGGAAATAGTGTTCCTGCTACTTGAGCATCAAGATTGTAAGAAAAATGTAAGGAGGGGAACTAATAGCCCAGGACATGGTGAGGGGCACAACGGCCCTCTGTGCGCAACAACAGTGCCTTTCTCACTGCAACTGGATCTACATATTCAATAACCCCTGCCCAGCTTCCTACTCTTAACATACAATGCTCCTTTCTTGCATTATTAAGCAGTTACTTCCCATTTCGGACATCATTCTCATAGAATCAGCTTCAAGACATCCCCCAATCCCAGCTATTACAATGTGCAGTGTCCAGTCAGGAAAAGGCCAAACCCTCCTCTTTCCTAGGCCCCAAACTCTCACTACACCAAAGCCCTGCTGCTGCTGCACTCACATGTCAAATGCTCTAATCCAAGGCCATCGACTGCATTTCTGTGATTCTAAATAGTGAGTGTGCATCAGGCAAGATCTGATCTGTTAGCAACTGGCTAACAGTTCGTCCTTGACAGCAGTGAGTCTGCGTATCATTACTCACTCTCAAAACCCGTCAATGTTCAGAGACTGCCAACACTCAGGACATGAGGACAGAAGATGCAGATATCTCACATACCCTCTTTTCCTCCCCCGTACAAACATTCCCTTAACAAGTCTGGACACACATATTACTAGAAAACTCATTTACAAACATGATTAACTTAGAAGAAGAAATTTATTGAACATTTGAATTCACTAGAATTTTATCTGAAAACTATTAGTAATAGTGATGAAACTACTAATTTGAGCTTAGAAGCATATGGCACTTTACGTTTTAAACCCTGTATTAGGCACTTTTCACATATGAATTCATCTGATTAATGAAATGACTCTACAAGATGAGTAAGGTCATGACCCCATTTACAAAGCAAACAAAGGCACAGACAGATTAACTGACTAGCTCAGGTGGCACAGATGCTAAATGGAAGAGCTGGGATTTGAACCTAGGCCACATGGACACAGAGTCCATGTATGTGACAATTTGCTGTTATCTTTGGATTGCCTTGGATACTTGAAAATTTATAGGTTTAGCAAACAGTCTGAATAGGATACTTAAAGGTATATTACTCCTAACATATGAGACACCAGCTTTAAAATCAGATTCACTATTTGCTCTAATCAGTAAGATGCCTATCACGTAAGAGACCACCAGCAATTACATTCTGGGTCAAAATAACAAGATCAAGTGCTTAAGAAACACAATTACAGATTAAATATAAGGAAGTTAATTTGAAGAAGCTTGTATTTCCAGTAGTAATTCCGAAATTATCTTATGACTACCTACCTCTCCATGGTTGAAAAAGAAGCACAACACTGTGACCAGGCCTCCCAATCGGCTGCCACTGCAAAACAGGATAAGAACATGTAACTTGATGTCAGAAAGATAGGTCAATCCTTAAGAAAACCTTACAAGAAGGTGTCATGATAACCTTCTGCCACAACAGACTGCTCTGGCCACAAAGACCTCTCCTCACTTATTTACAAAACAGTTTATTTTTTCCAAACTCTCAAGCTATATCACTAGTCAGAATACAAAATACATTTTACTTTTTAACTCACTGTGAGCTATGTGAGATGACACGCATCTGTGATTCCAACACTTGAGGTACAGGCAGGAGGATCAGGAGTCCAAGTTTGAGACCAGAGTATGAGATGCTGTCTCAGGGAAAAGAAGGAAAAAAAACAAAAAACAAAAAACTACCTCGTTTGCCACCTACAAAATGTGCACACTCAAAGAAAAAAACAACTAAAAATAGAAAATTGTTTTAAAATATTTACTGTGTCTGTGTGTGTGTGTGTGTGTGTGTGTATACACATGTGCATGTGTACAGGTGGGGAGACACATGCCCCAACTTTCTCCAGAGAGTTCTCTCCTAGTGTGGGACACAGGGATTGAACTGAGGTCTTAAAGTTAACAAAGCAGAAGATTTTTCCTCTTGAGCCATCTCTCTAGTCCACAGGAATAGGATTTCTAACAGTCAGATTCTGTGCTTCAGGTAAACAGTTCTTTCCTTTAACATTATACAGTCACTTGTTCCCCTTTGGCATTTCTCACACTGCTTTGCTTGCAATACATGACATATGTTAGGGAACAGATCAAGCTTATGTATAGTAAAGGGCTCCAAGAGTCAGAAGACCCCCACACTGCCTACCTGCTCTTATTCCACAGTGTGTTTCATTCAGCACATGGGGACTTAGCTCCTGCTTTCCAAACCACATCCGCAGGCTAGTTTGCTACAGAACACACCTGGAAAGCTCTGCTCTGCAGATAACAGTTTCTCTTTCCTTTGTGTTTGAAACATCAAGGAAGAACATGAATATCTGACTACGTTAATTAGGGTTATAACTGAAGCTCACAAACCACAATGGTGAGTCTGACAGTTTTAACAACTGTGCCTTCATTTGTGCAAGAAAAGTGATATCCGTTTTTCTAATTAATTATGAAGAATGTTCTTAATAATTGCTACGAAAGATATATTTTAAAATCAATGCCAAATGGTGCAAAGTCCAGAGTCTTCATCTCCTTTTTTATTAGAGGTACAGATATTACTCAGTTTCTTGCTTTACAACATATTTACTTTCAGGGCATGCAAATACTGGTGCTTCTATTCCCCCAGGACAGACCTAGGTGCGAACCACGCTGGTAAGCATTGTGTTGGTTCCTCCCCAGTCAGCATTCAGTCTCTTAAGTCTGACCTTTAGACAAGGGAAACTTTTCCACACTGTGTTTTTGATTTTTACTTGCATGCCTGTGTATATGGAAGACCACAGCGCTGTTTCAGTGTGAATTGCGCATTTCCCTCCAAATGCCCTTGTGCATTCATCCATTATGACTGCATGCTTCTCTACTTAAAGATCTTGGTGGTCAAGTGTTGGGCTGACATATGTGTCACAAATTACTCTGACATAATTTATAGTGTATTAACTAGAACTTTAAAAAATATTATGTGTTAAGTATGCCAATAATCTTATTTCATTTCTTTTCCATCTCAGGCCTTGTCTGTCAAAGTTTTTCCTATTTCAAAATTTTATAAATAGCCACCTAAAATTGCTTCTAGTACCATGCATGCACTTCCATTTAGATCTTTCATCTGGAGAGATATATTACCACTGTGAAAGTGAAATTATCACTCATGCTAAAGCACCAAGCAGGCAAACCTCCCTTTCTCAGAGAAATGCAACCCAGCCTTCATCAGACAGTAACTTCCTACAGTGCTAGAGTCTTTTCTAGTCTAATCAACTGATTTAATTTTGTAACTCTTTCCTGTCATTTGGCACCATTTTATCCTAAAGATTTTGGTTATTTTAAAACAGACCAGAAAAGCTCCCATTCCCTGGCTACTCTTGGAGACTGTTTTAGTGATTCTCAGCGACTTATACCTGCATATAATATCATCTAACAGTCCCCCTTCAAAACAAATGTTGGTTTCATCACAATGGCACTGAATTACATACAATTTAGGAGGATTGTCATTTATATAATGGTGACTCTGCCTGTTCAATCACTAAATATGCCACTCCCCATTTATTTAATTCTAACTATATTACTTCAAAGAACTGTTTATGAACCAACCCTGCATCAGTCCAATACTAAAGTTAGTCCTTCTACAAATACAGAGACTGGTGAAATCTGACCACACTGGTTGTTTTCGCACATTCAGAACGTGACAGGTCACATAAGTCAAGGAAAACATGCCAAAGATTCGGAGTAGAGAGACAAGAAGCTCAATTTTGTAAAAATACACAGAATTCCACCTACACAGATGCACCAGACTGTGGAGACAAGTCATTCCATGATTATAGTCAAAACATAAAACAAAGAAAACATTTTAAGAACCTGAATATAAAATTCCTTTTTAAGATTTCCATGAGCTAAACGGATCCCAAATGAAACTCTTCAATCCTTAGTTTTTCTTAATGAAAGAGTTGAGGTAGAAGGCACACGACAGAGGTACAAAGCCAGACCTCCTCACTCAGCCACCAGCCTGGGAGCCTCCAAGACTGGAAATCTCCATAGGACATGCTCTAAACACAGGCTCCAACCTAGAATCTCCTGTAATCTGTTACACAAATCTGTGTGTTAGCACAGATTTGTTTTTGCCTAACTATCCAGGAAGCAGGTTTTCTGACTCACTTCACAACCTACAAAGCATGGAAGTAGAGTTGGCTTGTCTTTAAAGGATAAGCTGAGTTGCAATCACTATTTAAGGATGTGACTTGAAAAAAAAAAATCAAAAATAGTGTCCCTAACACTAAGGTACCATTCTGATGCTGGTGAGTACTACAAAAGCCATTTTACTTTGCTACACAGAAAAGATGTCGTAATAAGAATATTTAAAATTGTTAATTTTCCAGATTACAGCTGATACTTCAGCATTCATCAGTAATAAACAAAATCTTTTTTAACATTACCAACTGTCAGAAAGCATGAAAGCCACTACTGTGCAAGTTTATAAAACATGCTAAGCTTGCTGAACATTTGCCACATACACCCATAGATTTCACTCATCTTTTTGTGTATGTGGTCTACATATATGTATGTGTCTATGTGTGTGTGCACATGTATACATGTGCATGTAAAGATCAGAGGTCAACATCAAATATTTTCTTCAGTGACTCTTCACCTTTTTTGTTGTTGTTGTTTTTGTTTTTCAAGACAAGGTTTCTCTGTGTAACTCTGGCTGTCCTGGAACTCACTCTGTAGACCAGGCTGGCCTCTAATTCACAGAGATCCTCCTGCCTCTGCCTTCTGAGTGCTGGGATTAAAGGCATGTGCTACCACCGCCTGACTCCACCTTCTTTTTTTGACACAATCTCTCACTGACCCTGCAGCGTGTCAAACAGGCTGGCCAGCAAGTTCCAGGCATCCTCTAGCTCTGACTCCCCAGCACCTGGGATCACAGATCTGTGCTGCTGCCTACTTGGCTTTTTACATGGCCACCAGGGATCTAAACTCTGGTCAGCATACTGTGCAAGCAAGTACTTTACCAAGTGAGACATCTACCCAGCCTCTTTATTTACCCTTTGAGATTCACAATCGTAGAGAGAAAATGGAGAGGACATTAAAGCTTAAAATTTAAAATACCCATTAAAAAACTTCCCAGTTCTCAAGTTTAGTAATTTTATAATCTTTCTTACTTGTTAATTTGTAAAGATGCAAATCAATTATCAAATTTTAATGGATTTCATTAATCAGAGACTGCTACGGTGCTAATAAAAAAGATGAAAATGTAACATTTGAAGAAAAGAAAGCATATTCTGAACTTTGAAAATTATAGTAAATAATACTTAAAGTGAGTTTTCTTATGTAAATGCTTGATAAATAAGGAAGAAAAATGTGGATACTGAATGGAGAAGTTTCAGTCCTGAGTTTGGGGACTAAGGCTCTGACACCTTGCTGGCCCAAAGAAGAAAATGAAGAAAACACCAGACAGGCTTGAGAGCCTTCCCGCTAGAGTTATGGGGCTCAATGGTGCAATAAAGAGAGCTCAGTGGGTAAAAGCACTTGCCACAAAAACCTGCTAATCTGTGTTCAATCCCCTGGACTCACACAAAGGTAGGAGAGAAACAATTCAATGGTTTTTCTACACCCATGCACCACAATACACACCCATGTACCACAACACACACAGCATACACACACAGCACACACACACATACACCATAATGATTTATAAAGACATGGGAAGGAAATGACAATTGAGTTAAAAGAAAAGTATCTGCTTGGCCCTCTCCAGCTTTCCAGCTTATATTACTACCTATATCAATGCCTTTAATTTACCTCTATTTGCTGCCATTTAAATAAACTTCCCTCTTACCATGGTAGGAACCACAAATTTAATACCAGACCAAGCTTTGCCTATGAGAGAGACTTGCAGATGGCACCTGCAGATAAACGAATACATAAATGGCACTCAGTCAAAAGGCTACTGATATTAACTGTTTTGGGAACCTTGCTGTTGAACATTCCACACATTCCACATGTCACATCACTGTTGTTCTTAGTAACTTTCCCAGACATTGTTGCCAATTCACTGCCAACAGCATGTGGTCACTGAAGTCTCTGCTCCCACAGAGGCCTTTCCACTGTGCTCTCCTTGGCCTCAAACTGGGGGAACGCTCACCTGCTCTGCCTCGGCCTCTTCCCAGGTGCTTCTTCCCGCTGCTGCTGAAACCACCATGTCTTTTGTGCAGCTGCTTCCCTGAAGTCTCTTCCCAGCTCTGTGTGTTAATGCCTGCAATACACTTCCCTCAAAGCTGTCCCACACACTAGCTCAGGCTGCCATCTCTTCCAACCAGAGGGCTATGGCCTTGAGGCTCCTTCTCTAGGGCCTGTTTCCTTTCTCTAAGTTGGCTCGGGCAGAGCTTTATAAATGAGCTGCTTCAAGACTGCTGTCCTCACAACACTTTACTGCCATCCTGCATCTCTCAATTCCAAATCCAAGTATCAGCGCGTGTTCAAACGTCTTCCAGGATCTGGCCCCTGCTCTACCTCCAGACCCCATCCCTATTCTTCTCTACCTGAGCTCTGTGACCCAGCTGCCAAGTCTTTGTCAGATACCCAAGTGAAATGGTGACATGGACTACAGTGAGCACAACAGTGTAGTGAGGGGCAAGGCTGAGGGAGTAGCTGGAAGGCCAGTGAACTGAGGCTCTGGTGTCTGGAGTGACGGTGACACAGGGGAGAGTGAAAGGACTCGAGATGTTCTAGACCTGCCTGGATCAGGGACCTAGGGACAGAGGAAGACCGCAGGCACCTCCCATCAGTCAGGCGTGGGAAGTATCATTTGCTAAGACAGTGAAGACATACAAGGGAAGGCATTTGGAGAAAAGATGGTAGTATTTTCTAACAACAACATTCAAAATCTTATGCATACCAAAGAGAAATACTTATCTTTAAATATTCATATGCAACTGTTAAAGCAACTGGTTGGATGAAAGCTGCTACAGCAGGCCAAGTTACTAGAACATTCAGAAAAGTATGCAACTGGCCAAGTTTCAGATTGTACAATACACAGCCTATTTATGACACAATTTTAGCCAAAAATCCTGCCTGGATAAGCAGTGAATGCCTGCTTTAAGATACGGCGAAAATAAAAAAATATATATCATAGGTATAAAATACGTTCTCATGAGAAATTCAACTTTTCCTTAAAACAGGTAGGAAATAGTGGAGAACTAAGAAATTGGTAATAAAAAAGAACTTTAGGAATAGAGATTGTCATCAGTACCCGAGATTAGACCATGAGGAGACTGTAATAACTATTCAACTCAGAGGTAAAGGGGACATAAGCAAAATCACATGGGGAGACAATGTATAGATGAACCTTCTGAGCCCTTGAGCCTGTAACACATAGAAATAAAAATCGTATTTAGAAACATTCTCTGCTACCTACAGAGTTACTCTGACCTTCAGTGACCAGAGAAGATGACAGAAGGACAGAAGATGAATATACTGGGCTCCAACTGGCGAGCACACATGCCGAAGAAAGGCATTTTCTGCAGATATGAAATGGACGAAATTCATGAAAAAAGACTCTCACAACACCAGGTCAGTGCAAGACACGAAAGTAAAAAAGGAACAGGAGTGTGTACCCTGCCTGGGTGAGCGTGCACCCACTCAGCCTTCCTGTGTCATTGTTCCATGTGAGGCAGCACCATCTAAGAATCACTTCCATAGGCCAAGTCAATAGAACATTCAGGCATGGAAATGGTTAATTCACAAGTTTCTCCTTGCAGCTTTCTCTCCATATGCAGAGGCTGCTGGGGCCCACAAAGAAAGAGCTACAGACAAAAGGAATCTGGGTCTCTTCCACAGACAGCTTTCTAGCCTCTTGAAGCCTGCTGGTCTGAAAGTCCCACTCCCTTAAAATACACGGTCTTCTTAGGTTCTAAAACTGCTCTTATTCTAAAAATGTAACTACTACACTAAGGATCACCAGACTCTGGGGTCACTTTCCATGTAAAAAACAGAAACAATTAATTCAAAGGAGGAATTAGACCAAAGAAACAATACACACACACACACACACACACACACACACACGCACACCAGAAGAAAATTCAAACTCAGATTCTTTAAAAAGTTGAAATCTTGGAAACACCATGGGTTTGCTCATAGCTAATTCCTCTCAGCCTTATTAACAATTTCATACGGAATGAATTAAAAGTTCATTGTTCTCTGCTTTTCATTGTACTTAAAAATGTTTCAACTATTTTTTCTTGTCTTACATTTCACTTATTTTGTAAATTTATATTGTTATTACAGTTTTATAATAGATAAAAACATAGGGCACATATAGCTAATGTGTGTGTGTGTGTGTGTGTGTGTGTGTGTGTGTTAGTGGTGGTGGTGGTGGTTTGAATGACAAATGCCCCATAGACTCATGTATTTGAACACCTGGTCCCCTGTGGGTAGAGCTGTTTGGGAAGGTTTTAAAACTTTCAGGATGTAGAGCATTGGTGGAGCAAACACATCACTGAGAATGGGCTGTGAGAGTTCATAGCTTTGCCACACCTCCTGCTTACTGTCTCTGCTACCTGTTGGTAGTTGGAATGTGGTCACTCAGCTTCCTGCTCCTGCTACTTGCTGCCTCCACTTCATTTTGGACCCTTATTCCTCTGGAATCATAAACTCAAATAAATGTTTTCATATATATATATATATATATATGTATATATATCAAATAAATGTTTTCATTCATATATATATGAACTCTTACTAAGGGACAGAAAGCATAACAGATAAAATGAGGAGAAAAACAACCTTTGAGAAAAAAATGAAAAACAAACAAACAAACAAAAAAAAACCAATGGGTAAGAAAGTCATCTTAGAAATACCACTAGACAAAGTATTCATACAAACTGAATATAGTAATTGTCCAAGATGGAGAGCCCAGAGTCCCCACCTACAGAATGAACTGCTATCTGCAACATTAAGACTTTATGGTCAATAAAGATCAAAAGATGGATGTAAAGGGAACATAGAGGGAAAAAAAAAAAACATTAGGAACTAATTACAGGCATCCCTGCTGTGAGGCAATTTCCTGCAAAATAAAACCTCCATCTTGGAGGGGAGCTCTTTAAAACAGGGGATGTCTAAAGGAGGTTAAATACTCCATTCTGCAGGAAACCTCATTAAACCCAGAAAATAAACAACTGAAAGGCATAAGGAAATTCCTGAAACTGAGCAGATTAACCATGTCCCTCCCTCTCCCAATACATTTAAGTGTAAGGACTGCTGAGAGACAAGCTGAACTCCCTGAAAGAGGCAGTTCAGGTAAGCTGTCTACAAGAAGCACAGAGCAGCTGAGCTACCTGGAAAGGTAACTTTCCAACATGCTGAGCTGCCTGCAATCTGTGCAGCATGCTCCAGGTTCCCAGCTTTAAGAGCTATCACCTGTGCTGGGATGCAATGTGATAATTCAGCTGTCTTTGAGTCATTTCTGTTCCTTTATGTAATCCCATATTCCTGTAAGTAGCTTCAATACAACTCGTGGATTTATAAACAAGTTGGATTTGGGTGGCATCTTTATGTTTGTCTGTCAGTTCCCTATCCAGAGTGAGCAGATGATTGTTTACATCTTCCCAGAAACAGTGTCACACAATGAAGCCGAGAAGACAGCAAAACAACCTTTCAACGTCTAAGGAAGAATAGAATTCTGTAACAAGGCAGACAGCAGTAAATTAAAAGAGTAAAATGAGAAGTTCAAATCTGTAAGATATTTATTTTAAAATGATCTCTAGGTTTTCTTATTGTTTCACAACTACCTGAGAATGTGATCCTCCAAAAGAAAAGAATACATGAGAAAAAGGCCACTACAGAATTCCAACTGAAGACAAACACTGAGGAAGAACTCTCAAGACAGTGGAGACAGCAGGTTCAGGAAGCAGTACTAACTGGCAGTCTACAGATGTGTGGCAGCTCAGAAGTGCAGGCAGCCTAGAGAAGTCCATTTAGATCAGCAGCTCTCAACCTGTGGATTACAACACTTTTGGCAGTCAAACAACCTTTTCACGGGGATTACCTAAATCCATCTGCATATCAGATCTTTGCATTATGATTCCTGACAGTAGCAAAATTACAGTCAGGAAGTAGCAACAAAAATAATTTTATGGTTGGGAGGAGTCACTACAACATGAGAACCTGTTTTAAAGGGCCACAGCATTAGGAAGGTTGAGAATCACCGATGCAGATAGAAATAGAAAAATAGGGGCCCTAGAAGAGAAACACAAAAGAGAGCCAGTGAGGGAGTGGGCCTAAAAGTAAAACATATGAACTCATAGTTCAATTGTAAAATTGAAGAAATTAGTCAGAATACAGAAAACCAGGAAACCCAAATTAATAAGCAATTATTTACACAATGAATTTCGCTTTTAGATTTTGGTGCCATTCCAAGATACCACATTATTCATTTATATAAATGGTTGAAAATAAAAATGTCAAATCTGAAATCTTTCTGGTCAAGTCAGGGATATTCAATGTGTAGACTGCCACATCGACTACACATAAAACGCCTCAGATGGTGTTAAAACAGGTATTTCTATTAACACCAAAGAAAAAGGAAAGGTTTTGCTAATTTTGGTTTAAGAACCATTAGAAGAAACTATCCCTCAAAACAAACTGCCCCACCATCTAGACTTACGGAGTCATGGGCTGGTGATAAAGAGGAGAATGAACCCAGGGCACGGGCAGTCACAGGGGGCCTGTAAGGTCACAGAAGCACTGCACACAGCATACCACATTTTCTTCCAATTTTTGCTGTAGTTAAAAAGTCAATAAATGACTCCAAGGGAGGAAAAAAATCAATGAGAAAACTACACAAATGATTACAAAAATGTCCCCACCATAGTATGAAAATACAACAAAATGAGATGCTGATAAATGGCAACATTAAAAAACCCCAACTTCTAGATGTCAGGTGGAAAGAGAAGGGTGTGCAGACATCTTAGAAACACTCCAAAATCCCAAAATCCTGGGACTGCCCTTAGGAAATGAACTACGACAAGAGACGAGACAGACAGACAGACAGATAGACAGACACACACAGAGGGAGAGGGAGGGAAGGAGGGAGGGAGGGGAACAAATGAAAGGGGGAGGCAGGGGGGGGGGGGGGGGGGTTGGGGGGGATGCACTCACCAAGTCCAGATCCTTCTGAATGCCACCCATCTTTAAACTTTAGGTAAAACTTTTTAAAAATAAAATACCACTCTCCTTGAAAATACGTCTTTTTCCTTCATTACTCAAATGTGTAAATAATAAATTAAATAAAACTATCGATAATTTAATTTCTGTAGAAAGAACATTTAAAATGTGCTTACTCAGAGACTGCAGAGCACACAGTCTGAAGCCCTGTCTGCATTCAAATCCCAACACTGAAAATAAGTAGCTCTCAGGAGTTCTTAGAAAAATTACTTATTATCTAAACCTTAGTTTCATTAAAAAAAAAAAACTGCTTACCTGTCTACTAGAGGCACTATAGGCCTAAGTGAGCTAACGACTATGAAGAGCTCGGACCGAAGTCTGTACAGATTATATCACCATAGGTTTCTTCAACGTGAAAATTGTCTTCAGTTAAGATCAGACTGTGTACAGGGAATGGGATCCAATGCAGAATGGACTCCACTATCTATTTTCCAAAGGTGGCAAGTTCTAGTAAAGCCTACATGATAAAAAGTAATCCACCTCCACCGTGCCTTTCGCATGTGACACGCATGAGCTATTGAGCTATCTGTTCTGACATGGGTGGAACCGCTAGAGCTGTGAGCTAAAACAAATTTCTTTGCAAGCTGAAACTTTAACTTGTGACAATAATAGAAAGCTAACACAAAATTCCTTCTTGCTTAAGATGGCTTTCAAATTCTCATCTTCAGTTTTCCGGGTCAAATACTTTTGTTTTCTGCCTTTCATTTTCTAAATCACTATATCCCAGCATGGCACATGGGGTTCTGTTGTAGTGGTCACATTTTTGATACACTAATTCCAAAAATAAGACAAATCTTTGTAGGAATAATGCTGTAATTTGTACACATTGTCCATCGGTGAATTTTAATTTGATACGTGTATTTTTTCCAGACCAGCAGCTGCAAACCATGTACATCACTGCAGAGGACAATGCTTTCATTGCACAATGATCAGAGTTAACGCCACACCACAGGACTGCCCAGCCATACTACACTGCCAAGGAAAAAAACTGCCTGCTTGATATCTTCTCTGGAACCCAGGAACCAATATTTTTGGTATTTACCAATCAAAGAAATTCATGCCTTGGGCATGTATGAATATCGCCACCCCACCTCCACCCCCCAAAACTATGGCGGAAGCCCTACCCTCACAGCTGGTCTCCTGGTACTGTCAATCCACAGCATAGAAATACCAGGGTCCCTACCAAACAAATAACTGTAACCATAAACTAACAAGACAGCCTAAAGCGTAATTAGAAGTTAGTATTCAGAAGAAATACTAAAATACTGAGAATTCCATGAAAAAAAAAAATTACAATGTGAATACGCTAAGTTTGGAAAATACATCTCAGTTATCTCGTTAAGTCAAATCCTGAGACCAGCAACACTCACCAGGTGGCTGTTTTCTATTTCCCTGCTACTTCCATTTCTGATGAAAAGCACTGGTTATCTTGGGTTCTGAAATACATATCTGCATTCTCATATTATTATAAAAACAAACACATATCTGAGAAAGTATCATAGTCTACCCTGCACACTTCTAATCTATTAGACAAAAATCTAAATTTTTATTTCGTTCTACGTAACACAATTCATACTGACAAGATTCTTATAATAAATTTTTATATCCTTTTTATTTCTAACTCATTATTTTTAAAACTCTGCTTTTTTATCCCACTTTAATTTAAAAAATTAACAAAACTAACCTTAAATAATAAAACATTAGAAAACTGTAACAGGAGAACTCTAAAAGTACTTCATGGCAGTAACACTTAGAATGCAACTAGGGGCCAGAGAGGCAGCTTAACCGGTAGAGTGCTTAGAAAAGGAGGACTGAGTTCTGTCCCCGGATGCCACACTAAACACCAGGAAGGACGGATAGGCTAAGCCTATCACCAGCCCTACACCAGCCAGACACACGTCGATGGTAAGTTCCAGGCCAGTGAAACCCTGTCTCAAATATCCACGGTTATCCTCTAGCGCATGCACACACATGTGCGCACACACAGACACACACAGCCATGACAAGAAATACAATTTTAAAAGTGATGGAAGCTGGTGATAAAAAATTTTATCCAACACAATGCTCACCAGATCGGCATTCCAGTTCCAGTGCCGGGCACAGTGCCGTTCTAAGAGAGCAGGGAGGACTCCCACCCAGAGCTTCCTGGGCTGCAAGGGTCCCACTGTGTCAAGAGCTACAAGCTCTGTGGGGATGGCAAGTGCCTGAAAACCTGAGTTTAGGGTGCTGTGATAATGAAATCCTTCCAATCTTCAACGCAACATGCTTTTTGTATTCTAGAGCTCACTGACAGCTTGGTCGCTCCTGGGTAGCTTAGTGATAGGGACTGGTCACGAGGAAGTGAAGGCAGAGCTGAGGATTTAGGAGTTTTCATTTTCAACCTCCAAGATCCAGAAGGGAAAGTGGTTAAAGGTTAAATTGATACCAATGACTCAATCCTCCCTCACAACAATGTTCCCATAAAATGACAAAGGGACTATGTTTAGAAACTTCCAAATGGTCAAGTAGAGGATTGTTCATGAAAAGTGGTACAGAGAGCAACAAAACCCTGTGCTCCCTTCCACAAGCCTCACCCTGCATGTCTCTCCATCTCATCCTTTGTAACAACCATAATAACCCAGCAATACAAGTACGTTTCCTTGAATTTCACCAGCAGCTCCAACAAACTGAATCAAGAAGGAGGACATCAAAATTGCATTCATAGAGCTGGTTCACCAACAAAAGCACAGGTGAACAGGGGGACTTGTCAAAGAAGCCTCTGTGTTGCTGGTATTGAGTAGAGATTGTGAGCAGAGAAAATGGACTAGTTTTCCCTTCTGTCCTCAGAGATACCTTTGGGCAAGGCTAACATAATTATTTGGGGCTAATAAAAATGAAAGGGGACTAGGTGCCTGCAGAAGGACCTGGTGCCTGCAGGATGTCCAGGGGCCTGTGGAATCCCCTGGTGCTTGAGGGATATCCAGGTGTCCATGTGATGTCTGGGTGCCTGAGGGACAGCCGGGTGCTTGCACAACGTGTGGAAGCTGTGGGAAGACTGAGTGCCTGCTTGATGTCCAGGTGTCTGTGGGACGCCCTGGTGCTTGCAGGATGCCCAAGTGCCTAAGTGATGCCTGGGTGCCTGTGGGTTTGGGAAGTGTGTGTACTTCATCATACTTAATCTCAGGCTAACATAAGCCAAGAGAATGTCCATGATCAGAGCAGCCTGCTGCCTCCAAAAACCATGGTGAGGCCCGTGATCCATGCTCCTACCATACAAGCTGGACTTTGGGTTTGGGTTTTATTTGTTTTGTTTTTAGGACATAGGGGTGGGAGAATGGAGCAGGTTGGAATGGGAAGAGGGTATTATCAAGATACATTGTATGAAACTCAAGTTAATTAATAAAAAGTATTATAAAAAAATGACAGGGGACAGGAGGGATACACAGAGCCACTTTTTATTCTAAATTCTAAGGCACACTGGACTTTGCATTGCACAAAGAAATCTGCATGCACGCACACATGCGCGCGCGCGCACACACACACACACACACACACACACACACACACACACACACGGCTTGTTTGTTCTAAGCTGCTTCTAACCAGGTGGCAGCTCAGGGTTCAGTGGCCTTGGGGGCATACAAACTCCTCTGTACAGAGAGAGACCATAAAAGAGAAAGTAGAAGACAGCTAAAGAGAAGCAGAAACACCATGATCCTCAGAGATAAGGCTAATCACCTGACCAAAGGCAACACTAACTTTGAAATGACAGATGGCCCCTGTGGACCATGTCCTAAAGTCTGCTGTCAGGAGACGGGATGGGATGCAGCTTCTAAGATGTTGTTCTTCTGCCTTCTTAGATCTGTGCAACTTAAAGGTTAATTCCTAACTTGGCTTATTGGCATCTGTGGTAACAGGCAGCACAAGGACTACTTTATGGTTACACAAACAGCAAAGACTGAGCTGGAAAATAGATGTGCACTAGTAATGCAGGCTGTGGTGGGCATCCAGCTTGGGCAATACAGAAGCAGTTAAGACAGTAAAACAGGCTCAGCTGAAACAAGCTGTAGGCCTTGACCCTGAGAGGAGAAGAAAGATTGCTACTTGGACAGGTTAAGATGCTCTGAATCTAAGTCACTTCCACCCCACCACCTTAAACTGTAACACAGATATTTGCAGGATTACAACTACAGATAAAGCATTACAGCATAGCCCAGCACACACAGACGCAAATATAACAAGCTTAGGCTGAACTGACAACATTAAAGATGGCACAGTCTGCCATGTCCTTTAAAACACCTGTGTGTTTGTGTGTGTGTGTGCGTGCATGCACACATGTATGAGTGTGCTTATTTATGTGCCTGTATTGGAGGACAGGAGAAAACTTCAGGGGTATTCTTCTGATGATGTCTGTAATTTTCACTATTTGAGAAAGGGTCTCTCACCAGCCTGGAAATCACTAAATATGCAAGGTGGCTGGACAGGGAGCCTTAGGGATCGACCTGTCTCAACTTCCCAGTGTTAGGATGTGCCACCATGACAAGCTTTTCTTTAACATGGGGTAGTGGTTTTAATGAGAATGTGCCCCATAGGCTCAGGCATTTGAGAACTTGGTCCCCTGGGTGGTGGTGATATTTGGGGAGATAGTACAGTCTCACTGGAGGAAGTAGTATTGCAGAAGTTTATTTTTAGTTATATGTAAAATGATTGTTTTATGCGCTGTTGGGTGAAGGGCTATCCAGGGCATTTGTATTGTTTGCAGGTGTTGGATTTCTGTGGCGGATGTTTGATTGCTTATGATCTGTACCTGAGGAGTTCTGAATCAATAAAAACACCTGAGCTCAGATGCTCAGGGTTCCACTATGGAGTCTAGTGCTGCCCAGGACGATGGCTCCCTCTGCTGAGGTCTGGTAGAGTTGGACTTATGAAAACACTTCCTTATCTCTCTTGGCTGAGCCACCCACAGCAGCCTTACTACTACAAAGTAGAGGTAGGATTTGAAAATGTATAGCCCTTGCCTCACTTTGTTTGCTCTCTCAGCCTCCTGCTCTTTCTGCCATGCCTCCATGCCAAGATAGACTCTTATCCCTCTAGAATTATAAGCACAGTTTGCCTTCAGTCATTGTGTTTTGCCCCAGCAACAGAAGAGTAACTAAAACATGTGGATTATGGTAAAAAAACTCAGGTCTCCATGCTCGAAAAGCAAGCACTTTACCAAGATATTTCCTCAGCCCCTAAAATATTCTTTTCCATAAGAAAAAATTGGAGTGCCAACCTACAAAGTTGATTTCAAAGCTCCTTAATAGGTGATGATCTGTAAGGATGCTGTGCTGAGTGTTCACTGTGAGTCTCTGGGGACAGATGGCAGCTCAAATCATGGCCCACTGCTTGCTCAACTCCTAATTTACTCCATTCACTTTGGAATAAGTTTAAAACCAGCCTTACACTAAGGCCTTCATCATCCAGCCCACCCACGGCTGCATCTTTAGTTGCCCCCTAGCCACCTGAGACCTTGAACCCTCAGGGGAAACTGTCACCTTGCTGTCTGCTTCCACATTTTACAGGCCCCACTTCTGCCTGACCCTGGGATGCCTTTCCCCTGTAATTTCCACATATCCAAATTCTCTTATTCTTCAGGATTGGACTAAAACATCTCTTCCATCAGAACCAATTTCTTCAGCCTCTGGATTCTAGACTTTTCCATTCTTGCTCTCTCTGTTATTCTACTGATACGCATTACGCCACCATCCCCATCTCCATCCTGCCTGCTCCCTCCTCTCACAGTCCACACTCTTCAGAAAGAAGCTACGGAGCATGTATCTTAGGTGTCAGTTGAACAAGTGAACATGCATTGCCCATATATGGAGTAAAGTCTTTGTTTATCATGAAAGGAAAGGACTAATGTTTGAGAAAGTTGTACAGAGCCAGTGTCACGAAGATCCCTTCAATTGGACCAGAACCATATAGCCTCTTTGCAGATATTGTGCCTTTAGTCTTTTATACAAAAGTTACAAGCATGATGAGGAATCAGTGTGAATGTTTACTCTAGTAAAGGGTGAGAAAGTCAACAATAAAAACTGTACAAGGATTCATGCAGCCTACAGTACACCATGTTTGCATATATATTACTAGGAATCTACTCTCCTATATATGGTAAAGGTGTCTGTAAGATACATGGAAAGCACTTGACAGAATGAGCACATCCCACCAAGCATCCTTCCCTTTGGTTCTTAAGAATCAGGCAGAGTGGCCCACAGTACCTCAAGCCGTCCTCTCCCCTAATTATCACACACTCTTCATTATTTCTGTTTGTTATTTCATAAGCAAAATCTCTCAGCATCTTTTAATCACGCACTTTCATTTCACTTCCTGCAATTAAATAGTTAAAGGAATTTCCTTAGACCTAAGTCAGAAATATTAGTGCTGAAGTATGTTAAATCTACATGCAAATGTATTTTAAACTGATCTAGTTGTTTCTTCATTTGATAAGCGCTTATCAAGTAATTGCTACGTACTCAAAAGCTAGCAAAAAACACAGGTCTTCAAGCAGCTAAACTGCAGAGAAAACAGGACAGTAAGGGACTCCTACTCCATGAAGCCAAGTAGAAAATAATATTCATATACACACAGTTCTGCACTACAGACAGCAAGCAGGAGGAAGAAACGTCTAAGGCACTTTCAAGGTCAGATAAGCTCAAGTGGCTGAGGAGACAGTTGGGTCATAAAGTGCTTGCCTTGCAAGCATGAGGATCTGAGTTCAATCCACCAGAACCCCTGAAAAAGGATGAGTCATCCTAGCTTGTAATAGTCTTAGGAGAAGGAGACATGTGGACTCTTGGGGCTTGCCAGTCAGCCAGCAAGAGACCCAGTCTCAAAAGTTTGGCAGTGCCTAAGAGATGACATGCAACACTGTCCTCTGACCTCTACATACATGTGCACCCCTACATACATGTGTACGAACATATATGCACATGCACACACACACAAAAATGAAATATAGTAGTTCAAACACACATATATATTGCAATATATTGTCCAAATAAAAAGGGAAATGCAAACACAAACCCTTTAAACACTATCATTCCTTAGTAGGAACACTGCTTGACTGTAAAGACAGGTAAATAGTAAATACTTGTATAGAATATACTTATGCTTTAGCACTAGCAAAACAAAGATCATTACTATCATTTGATAAGTGATGCTCTCTAATATTTTATGAAAACAGTACACATTACATACGATCACATGCCTATGAATCATTAGCATTTCAATATATCCCACAATATTGTACGTAAGCCTCTAAAACTATCTGAATTGTGATTTCCATACCAACAGTGAATCAGATAAATAAGAAATTCTATTTTAACCAAACAGGCATTTTAGAAACACTATTAAAACTGAGCAACACGTTATTAATAATTATTAACCAATAACTTTTTATTATGATATATTTTGCAAAGCATACTAAAATATTCTTACCTTAAATAGGTGCCATATATGAAGAATAATGCCATCATTAGTCCATTTAACATAAAAATTACAGCAACATAAAAGCAAGCAGGATCTCCTAATCCTTTAAAAATAAACAAAACATATGTTCTAGCCACAAATTATGTTATGAGTCTAGCAATTTACATTAAACTGTGCTTACTGTGAAACAGTTGCCAGATAAATGGTTTCCTTGGTTCCCATATGAAAACAGGACATGAATGCAGAATAGTGATGAGAATAGCACTGCTGATATGCTACTGAAACAGGGCTGCAGACCTGTTGATACACCTCCTAGGGAGGAGCAGGGAGTTGGGCTGGGCTGCAGTAGAGGAAGACAGAGGCAACACCACTGCCTTTAGGACGAGGGCATCAGCAGCACAGTGATCCATCACTCAGCGGGAAGAGCACAGCTGCTTTGTGGCAAGTATCTTGCTATACAAGCGCTCAAGGTCCATGGAAAGGCCACACATAGACATCCCAGGTGATACCTGAACCACCACTGCCCAAGGGCCAAAGTGTGACTAAAACAGGTCCAGTTCAGTCCACTACTCCCAGTCACATGATTACCCTGTTACCATGGAAACAAACCAGACTGCCCAAATTTGTGACTTGCAGAACCCATGAGCATAATAAAATGGCTGTTAGTTGTATCACCAGGATTAGAGTAAGTCTGCATGTTCCAACAGACAACTGGTCAACATGAGAAAGGAGCTCACCCTCACAGCTTTCAATCGGACTGAGTCCTTCTCCTCGGGTAACTGTCCAGCATATCTTGGTTTGAATACCAATCAAATCCATTATTTTGGTATAAATCCGGTACCAGCTGGCTAAGATAACCTTTTAACAGAAAATAAGATGTCATAAGAAATAGTTTTCCTTACTAAAATATGTTTTAGAGATTTTTATAATCGTCAACTGTTTCTTTTCATGCTTTAGCTGTTTGGCTCCCTCTGTATCAAGCTAGACGAGGCTCAGCCTCTGCCACAGACTCTTCACTAGTCAAGTCTTTGGCTGGTGATGCACAAGTAAGAAAAAAATAATCTCACATCTCAAATCAATTCATAAAGATAAAAAAATCCTATCCAAAATCCCAATACCTAAAATTATTCAAGAAAAATAAAAGAAAGAATAAAAGGGGCATGTGAAGGCCTATCACGGAAAATAACTAAAATAGTATGATACCAGCAGAAGCACACCAGACGGATCAATGTCAGACCTGGAGGCGCTGGTCATCACCTTATCTAGGTACTCCCAGATCCAGAAGCTGCCCAGATGGTTGGTAGCTGACAGCTGTCAGCCCTACAGAACTGCTCTGGGCTGAAGAAGAAATGTACTCAAGGTCACACAATGAAACTGCATCCTATGATAGGCTAAGCAACAGAAGTGATTGGTCCAGTGGCCTTTGCCATAGAAAGATAACTGTGCAAAGCTAACCCAGCCAGAAACTCCATGAGAGTCACTGGGGCTTTTGATGAGACTCCATCATAGCTCAATCCCTCTAACTCCTTCTGCCTCCATCATCTTCCTTCAGGTGTGAACTCAAGGGCAATCCCTGAGATACTTGCTGCAAGCAAATCTCCAGTTCAGAGTCCACTTTCAGGACCTCAAATAAGGCAATACCTAGCATAACCTCCAAACACAGGTGATAGTTGTTGATATGTACAGAAATTTTACATACAGAAAAGAAAGCTACTTCAAGTCAGTGGGGAGAAGATGGGCCTCTCATCAATGTTAATTACACAGAAGACCAGTATGAAAAAAAATTCTTATTCTACAAATGCATCAACACAAATTTCAAATAAGTTTAAAATATAAATATAAAAGTGCAAGTATAAAAAATAAATATTTTACATGAATTTTTAAAAGTTGTAAGTTAAAGGATCTGTGGGCATAAAATATCGTATAGAAAAATGTATCCATAACTAAAAATGAAAATTACTATGACATAATGATAACATCTTACTTATAAAAATGAGTCTTTAAGAAACCTGATAGACAGGGGGTAATGAACAGAAATTCTTTTTTAAAAGTTTAAAAAAGTTAAAAAAAATTCTTTTTTAAAAATAGAAATGGATATTTACATAGCACTGAAATGCATACATAAAAATGAAGGAATAAAATACAACAACTACTTATAATTTCCTTGTCTATCAAAATCAGCAAGGATGCAAATCAACATTTCCCAAACTGCTGTTGGCAGGGATTCAGTCACTATAACTATGTGGAAGGCCTTTTGGCAATATGTGCCCTAATCATTAAAGTCCACGTTCTGCTGATCAGACGGGCTATATCCATAAATTTGTAGTTTTAAAAAAAGCATGAATAGGCATTTTGCTCATGGTTTCTGACAACTTGACACAAACAGAGATATATCTAGGATGAGGGGCTCGTAATTGAGAAAATGCCTCCAAAAGATTGGCCTGCTAGCAAGTCTTTAAGGCATTTTCTTGATTAATGATTGATGTGGGAGGGTCCAGGCCACTGTGGGTGGTACCACTCCTGGGAGGGTCACAGGGAGCAAGCCAGTAGCAGCATCCTTCCAGGGTCTCTTCTTCAGTTCCCGCCTCCAGGTTCCTATCTTGAGTTCCTACTTTGGCTTTTCTCAATGGACTGTGACCCTTAAATAAGTCAAGTAAACCCTTTCCTTCTCAGGTACCCTGGGTTGTAGTATTTCGTCACAGCAGCAGAACTTAACTAATGCTGATGTGCGTAATGAAGATTTAGATTACTGGATGTTTGCTGTCCCTTTGCTTAGAGCATTCAGAAGTTTGAAAAGTTAGAATTTCTATAAAAGATGGGCTAAAGGGGACAATGGTAGACACGCATACAGGGATTAAGAATGACACAGCAAAAGGGATGCTTTAGAGATGGTGGCTACAAACATCCCTCAAAGACAAAACACTCTCATAAAAAAATGGGATTACAAGGTATGCATTTTTGCAAAGTATATACTTGCATATAGTCACAGAAAATATTCAAGAGCAGTATTTTGTGATAAAACACTGAACTATGGAGGGCATATATATTGATTACTCAATAACCAATCAAGTCATTATCCAGAAGTTAAGACCTCTCAGTAGGAAAAAGACTGCAGACCCACTAAGGACAGCTGCTGAGCAGAGACCTAGCAGCCATCAGGGCGCCATTCTTTACCGCATAGTAAGAAGTAAATAGGAAGATACGGGCTTTGCCAGAGAGCCTGGTTTCACGTCACAAAAAGTGGCTCTTAGCCCAGGACCCAGAAAATGCTCAAGAAACGTGTCAAATTGAAGGCAGGGAAGGTGATGTAAGTTCCAAAGTGTTACCAATATCACAATCTTCCTCCCTTGCCTCTAGGAGGAGCCCACCTTCCTTCTAACTCTAGAGATGAAAGGAAGGGGTGTCACCCTAGAGAGGGAAGGGGTGTCACCCTACAGAGGAAGGGGTGTCACCCTAGAGAGGGAAGGGGTGTCACCCTACAGAGGAAGGGGTGTTATCTGGAAATGACAGTCAGGGTGGTCCTTTGCTACAAACACACCAAAGTGAGAGAGCTGCCTCACTTCCTAGACATATAATCAGAATTATAGCTCCTGGAGATTCAAAATGCCCCCCAATAAATTTCTTCCCATGATGCACATTTTCTATTAAAAAGTGAAATAAAATTTAGTATGGTGAATCATAACTTAAAAAGCTAGAATCACATTTAATTTTTAAAAAGCATTTTTTATATGAAAAATCACAACTTGAAAAGGTAGCTTACCTCAGGGTAAAGATTGAACCTCTTTAATGTGTTAATAACAAGGGGGTATTCAGTCAGCTCGTCGTTCATTATCATCCACACGCCATTAAAAAACGAGGGTGCTGCCACAATAGTCTTGAAGTAAGAATAGTACAGTCCCTGGAAGGAGGGTGCGCGCCAGTTACAATAAACAGTACAGAATACTCATCTTCTTACATTACAAATATTTAAAATACGCTGTTTTTGAAAAATGAGCAGTCAAGCAGGTAATAGCTACAATTAATTTCACAGGTTTCTGATCACTTATAAATTCTTAGGTTGCAGAAAAATACATTGTAGAAGAATTTCATCTTAATTGAAATAATTAAATGGAAAATTATCTTCAAAAATAGTCTAAGAATTTAAATACGTATACATGTAATTCAGCATATGCCATGTATGAAAAGTCTATTGAGTATCGAAAATAACATATTTCCTCCAGATTTACATGTGAAAACACAAATGTGTTTTTTAAAAGACTTTGTATTATACATTCTCCTATTTAAGAATAATTTTACAGATCATTTTCCCCCATATCAACTCAGCTTAAGAGCTGACACTGGGGACTAGGAGGGTTTGCATTTTAAGGGAAATAGGGAAGTTTAGTCTGACATGCTACTTTGGAAAGGACTGTAACATGGACGCATGAGACAAAACATATGAGGCAGAGCTGAGGATGCAGCTCACTTGGCTGAGTGCTTGCCGGGCACGCAGGAGGCTCTGGGTTCGAAGCCTACCACTACTACATCTGACACCTGTGATCCAGCACTTGAAAGGTGCAACCAGGAAGAAAAGAAATTCAAGCTAATCCTTAGCTACAAAGTAAGTTTGAGCCAGCCAGGGATATGTGAGACTCCTTTTCAATGAATAAATAAAAATAAAAACTCACTACAATCCATGAAGCCTGGACAAGAGTCAGAGAGGCAGTGTAAGAGGCCCAGGTGGGCAGAGTATAAACACCACCTTCTCTGCAGTGTAATGGGGTGGGACCACGACTGCCATGTTCCGAGCAGAAGCTACTTCCCTACCGCCTAGAATGTCTGAGAGAAAGTTTGATTCTACCTTGCAGAGTTCTCACATAATCCTTTCTAAAATTAGATTACCTGCTGTCCTGAGTTAATAGGCTTTCAAAAACTTTCTTACAGGCCAGAACCGGTGAATGTGGTCTCATTTAGAAATAGGGTCCTTAATGATATAATCAATGGAAGTATAAAGACAAGGCAGACTAAGGTGACTCTAAATTCAACACAACCTTAAGGCAAGGAAAGACAGACATGAAGGATGAAAGGGCCTCAGGAGGACAGAAGCAGAGACTGAAGAGTAAGGCAAAACAGGCCAAGGAAACCCTGACAGTCAGCAAGCGCCAGCCAGCCTCGGGAGAAGCCTGCCTTGCCCAACTCCTCTCTAGACTCCAGAAAGGTCGGAGATGGTCAAAGGGGTATGGATGACTGTGTGTTGTCTGCTGTTGAAGCTACAAGATGAGTAGGGAGAACAGTCTATTTGGGAATGTCTTGTTGAAATTTTTCATGCTAAAAAGTCTTAAAATATTTAGAGTCCCAAAATATTACAATGAAATACTATACATGCACAAAACTAACCATTTCAGTGCGGAAAGCCATCTCCCTTTCCAGTGTTGAGAGGTGAGAAAAATGTCGATCGTTCTCAAAGAGGTGCGTTATATGGCTCCTGGAAACATCAAAACAACAAAGGCAGCAGAGCTGGAGCTGTAAGAGTGCTCCAGAATCAAAGAGGGAAGTCCTACAGATCGTAGACAGTTCATGATAAAACTGAAAAACGATTGTATCTATATTTGTTTTCTACCAGGTTTTAACAATTCTACTAAAATTCCTCTCCATAAGAAAACACATTCCAATTAGATTTTAACATTAAAATGAACCATAACAGTATTTTAAGCTAATGTTCTATAAAAACATAGATCATGCTGAATGTGCCATCGGGTACCATTCAGAAACTGCCTAGTTCACAAAATTCATACATCTCTCCATCCAGAGATTAAAAACATCAATCTAACATTCAATGTGCACAACATATTAATGCTAAGCAAACTAGAATATCAAATATAGCCTCTTTAATAATGGATAATTCTATATAAAAGTTTTATTATTCTGACCCTGATTTATCAATTAAACTAATCTTTCAGAGAGAGCATTGTGGTATAAATAAAATACATTCATCCTTATGATACAGAGATTATTCTTTTAAATGCATGGAATACAGGTTTAGTAAGTTATTAACATTTACATAATATACATCATTGAAGAAAAAACAATCTTACCAGTGCAACAGGGCTGCAAAGGAAGCTGAAAGAAAAAAGAAATTTACATTACTATTTTAGCATAAAGAAATATTTTCTCCATGCAGATAAGCACTTCAAATGAGATCCAGCACATTGAGGGAAGAATGGCTGGGGACTAGACAAACACTCCCAGGATAAATTTGCAGAGCCTGAGCTGTGTAAAGGTTGACCCAGCTTAGAGTTGAGGAGAGACTACTGACCCTTTGAAAGAACACTAAGCAGCCAAGCCTACACAACACCAACAGAGGCTCAGCCTGTATCTACAGTTTCATTCATCACTCACTCACTCACTCAGCTAAGTATGTGAGGCCCTATTATTGCCAGGTACTATACAGGAACCATTAGATGGAAACCATTACAAAAAGATGCCAGAGGAACAGAATCAATAGGTAAGAGTACCTTTGTCGTAGTACCCTGCTGTGGTGGCTCATCCAAGAAGACAAGGAGGCATAATCATATCTGCAAACTCTGCTAGACCTCGGCAGAGAGAACCAGTGTCATGGCCAGTGCCATACTCACAGTGGAACCCTGAGCTCTGAGTTCAAGTGTTTTTATTGATTCAGCACTCCTCAGGTGCAGATCATAAGCAATCAAACATCCTCCACAGAAATCCAACACCTACAAACAATACCAAATGCCAAGACCTAGGATAGCCCCTCACCCAACAGTGCATGAAACAATTTCAAACATAACTAAAAATAAACTTCTCCTACATACCCTAGAACAAAGAACTATGATGGCTGGTAGGGCCAGGGTTACAAGGGAAATACACCAAGTATCAATCTTTTATAAACTATCTTAGTGCTTGAATTATTACAGTAAGCCCCACTCTCGTTTACAGATATAGCAAATATAAACTGGAAGAAGAGACAGAAAAGCTCAGAGAAAGGCCAACGATAACAGAGACCACATCTCAAAACAGTTCACAATGAGGGAAGAATGGCTGGGGACTAGACAAACACTCCCAGGATAAATTTGCAGAGCCTGAGCTGTGTAAAGGTTGACCCAGCTTAGAGTTGAGGAGAGACTACTGACCCTTTGAAAGAACACTAAGCAGCTAAGCCTACACAACACCAACAGAGGCTCAGCCTGTATCTACAGTTTCATTCATTCACTCACTCACTCACTCAGCTAATTTGTGATACATTTGCTTGGCTCATTTTCTTTTATTGATTATAGAATTTTCAGATTATCATTTTAAATTCTCCATTTCAGACAGTATTGTTAGCAAATAATTATTTTCTGTTTTATAATTTTACCATTAGCATCTTCTACTTGACCAATATAATATTTGAGGACATCCTAAGAAATTCTGGTGAAAGGGGACATACTAGGCTTGACTTCTGCTTATTCAGACAAGTTTCCTCTTCTACTGTGGAGTGAAAATGAGGATTTGCAAGGTCACCTTCCTTTTGTGTTCTCAAAATACCATAATCTCTTGGGAGAAGGATAGAAGATTCAGGATGCCTTTAGTGCCTTTAATTAGTTCCTTTAGCACTGGTGTGGACAATAGAAAATTCCAGTGTTCCTGGTACACGAATAACACTTTTTCAGTCTCTTCCTTTCCAGTTAGTGATAACAACATCAAACGTCATTTACTACCTACCCAGCACTGTGGAAGAGCTTTACCCACAGGAAATCAATAAATCTCCACAGCTTCCCTACCATGATAGATGTAAGTAAGTCCTTAGTTATGAAGAACAGGGCACATTGCACATGAGTTACTTGCTGGATGACATACAACAGATTGGAAAAACTAATGAGCTAGGCTCAAGAATTCTAACCTAAGATCCATGAACTATATGGCTCTATAGCAGAGGACAGAAAGGAAGACAACTGCCAAAGTCTCAGCCATCTTGGCCATAAAGACTTCCTTATCCCAGTCCCTCTTTATTTTGGGGAAAAGAAAAAAATGCTGCAATGCATTCCTCAATGCCGGAAATATATCTTATAGACACTATTAGTTATTAGAGCCTGGGGGAAAAGGTTCAATCCAGAAAATATTGCCACTCAAACATGATGACCAACCCAGTATCCACATGGAAAGCTAGATGTGGTAGCCAGGAGCATATGTAAGCCCAGCACTGGAGAGGCAGAGAAGGGGAAAGTTCCCCAGCTCACTGGCCAGCCAGTTTAGTCTAACATTCAGCCCTGGCCCAGTGAGAAACTCTTGCCTCAATATAACAAAGTGGACAGTTCCTTAAATAACCATAGTTTATCTGGCTTCCACAAGCACAAACACATAAATAAGCACCCACATATACAGACAAGCACACACACACATGTATACATACACATACACCCAGGTTGGCCCAGACATAGACACACACGCGCGCGCGCGCACACAAACACATACGTGCAGGTGGGCCTACACACAGACACACACACACACACACAGACACAGGCACACAAATACATGCAGGTGGGCCCACACACAGACACACACACACACACACACACACACATACATGCAGGTGGGCCTACACACAGACATACACACTCACACACACACACACACATACATGCAGGTGGGCCTACACACAGACATGCACACACAAACACAGACTCATACATGGATAAAAAGAATTCTTATATTAAAGTTTAGAAATAAACTTATTAAAAGTGATGACTGTTATGTCATTTGAAGTTCCAGTAAGATACTGCTTTATGAGCATGTGATTTAGGAATCAAGACAAAGTGACAGAAACTTCTGAAAGCATTTCTAAACTTTTCTTGGCTTCAGAAAAGCATATTCTAAATTATTTTCTCTAAATTTATTTCAGTAATTATTAACCCTTTTCTATTTTGTGTGTGAGGTTCTAATAAAATAGACAATCCATTTCTTTCCACTTAAACAAGTATGCCCTATTTTTGTTTTTAGTAACTTAGTTTTTCTTGTATGTGTAAAAAGAATAAAATAAAATAATCTGCAAATTAAAAATATTTCAAAAAAATCATTCAAAGAAGGTAAAGGAAAAGTTGCTATCAAAGAAAGGTAATTGCAGAAGACCTCACTTCTTGCCAAGATGGTTTTCAAAGCTCTCTGCATACTGCCCACACCAAAGGTCAATCAGGCACTGAGATCTTACATTAATTCTTGATGATGGAAGAATCTGCACCAGATTCTATGTAACACTGTATCAGTATTCAATCTTGTGGGACTTGAGATGAAATATCATAAACAAAACTCTAAGTCTTTTTTTCAGCTAGTCTCTAGCTAAACAGATAGAGTCTAATTCCTTTGCAGAAGAAGTTTAGAAACACAGTTCCTGAATTTACTTCAGTACTTGCTAGCCTGAGTGCGCAGCTTGGGGCTCAAGTGAGTTAGAAATTACTATGTATAACCAACTGTGAGGGATAAACCCAAATTGTATCCTTGTAGTAAAAAAGCTAAACTGAACCTTTTGTTGGACACATACCCATATGTAATATTTTCTACATTTACTTCCTGCAAGTTAGAGAGCTCAAAGGCAGTCAAAGGCCAAGCCTCAGAATTTTCTGCCACATTGGTGAGCAGGGCACTGCTGCCTTGAGTTTGACTCAGCTTCCTGGGCCAGCCACAGGTGTGGAAAGCAGGCAACTAGGCATTTTGTCCTACTGGAGCTCTTGGCAACCAATTTTCTCCTGCCCAAGCCACATTCCACCCACAGCTCAAGAGTCCCAGGTTGGGAGGGAAGGAGTCAGGCAGCACATGCCATTACCTCTTTTCAAGGTGGTGCTCAGTGCGGTCCCATAGACCCTCCCTCAAACATTACAGTCTACTGCATTGCTCTTGCTTACATTGCTGACGGTGAGACCCAAGCACTAAAGATATGCTGAGTCACACACAGGATATGGATAGATCAATCTGGTTCTGAACCGGAAGCTTCATCTCTACTAGCTAGCTTCCATAGTGCTGAGAGGTGCTATGCATGCTACTTAATCAACATCTTACCCAGCTGTGAGCCCTGCAAGCCAGCTACAATAATCACTGCCCTGGTAAGACAGGCCACTGATGAAATAGTGGCACAAATGTTCTGGAAGAAAACAATTGCTATCTGATCCTTCAAGCTTGGTCCATAAGACAGAACTCAACATCTGGCACTATTAACTGGGCCAAGAACCCATGGTTAGCCACGTCATAGGCCCTAGGGGAAAACCTACTACTATTATCTGCTAAATGAATATAGTAATAAAATGTCTCTTAAGTTATCTTTATACCCATAGATTAGTTTATCTCTCAATCCTCACCAGAGAAGTTTCTTTTTACAGTAGATAAGAGACAGTGAAGTGGTCAGTCAGCTCTCTAAACTGGTAACAAGATGTCTCTAATACATCCCCTTCCTCCAAAGCTCAGGGATCATTGCCAAAGAGAAACAGAAAGATTGCAGAGCCAGAGGCAGCAGATGTCTACAGAAAGGAGTATTTGCCAGGCATGGCAAGGCCACTGCACACAAGGATTCAAAGGCTGTAACTGCATGCACAAGATATTCATAAGATCCAGCCAGTCAAAAATCCCAGCAAGGGATTGGGGGAGTTCAAGAATCCCATCCCTAGCTGTGGAGCCACTTAGCAGTTGTTGTAGGAACAACTCAATTTTCTGCAGGGCTGCAGAGCAGGCCTCTGGGAGGCTGCACACTACCCTGTGCCTATGCTCTCCCGCACCTGCAGCACTGAGTGGAGAAAGTGGGTTGTAAATAGAGAATGTGAAGTTGAGAGGAGAAGCTGGATGGAGGGACATAGAGTTGAAAGGGAGGAAATGGAGATAGATTTGATCAAAACATATATGCATGTACGAAATTCTCAAACAATAAAAGTCATAAAAAAATCTGTGTATCATCAATAGTGAATTATCTAAATCAAAACTATGTAAGAAATAAAAGACATATATAATTTAAAAAAGGAAGGAAGGAAGGAAGGAAGGAAGGAAGGAAGGAAGGAAGGAAGGAAGGGAGGGAGGGAGGGAGGGAGGAAGGGCATTCAGGGGAGGCTGTTTCTTTATGTCCTAATGGGCCCCGGTAGCAAGGGAGGTGTTAAAGTAGAGAAGGGAATCGACTGGCCCTGCCCCTACATCAGGTCCACAGTGGTCAGCAGGCAGAAAAGAACCAGCCAAGTCTTCCTTTTTAACTTCTCTGCTAAGTCTTGTTCACCTTCTGCCTGCACCCTGACACCTGTCCATTCCCACTCCCTCCCTCAGCAGAAAAGCAGACATCTTGAGCCCTTCCTGACCCTGTCTCCAGTTGAAAGATAAAGGCTAAGTGTCTGCATTTTAAGATCCTGCAGCTGAGTCTATACTGAAGCTGGAGACCCAGCATCCTCCAATGTCTCCTGCAAGGCTCAAGGGTAGGAGCCAGAACTCCCATGTGGGTCTCTTCTTTTGCATGGGTGGTAACCTTAGAGGCTCCAAGACTGCAATCAACCAGTGATCCAACCACAAAGTAATTTCCCATGAAATTACTCTTTTCCTCCACACGTGTATTTTACAACTAGTTTGCTTTAAAAGACACAGATTTCTGGGTGTGGTGCTGAATGTCTGTAATCTCAGTGCTGGGGAAGCTGAGGCAGGGCTTCATGTGTTCCAGGCTACACAAAGAGGGCCTATCTCAAAAGCCAAAAACAAACAAACAAAAAAATTACAAGGCTCCTCTATGTACTTTTGACAACCCTGTATTTATCCTCACTCTACAGACTAAATGCTAGGACTCAAAGATATTTCCCCAAAGGCACCTGGGTCTCCTCCAATGGCAAAGTTCCCTCCTTACCATTTGTGGGCATTTCATGGGTGTGTTTTTTAACAATATGCACATGGAGAAATCTATTCTAAATCCAAAAATTATACATAAAACTTCAAGTCAGCCTATTCCTGAACTAAAGTTAATTTTTATGAAAGTATGCTCACGTATTCTGGTCTCATTAACAGATGCCAAAATGCCATTACAAGGTAAAAGGCACTTCCTGCATTCGTCCAGGCAAGGTTTCTACATCAACCTTGACAAGTTATTTAGTCACCCATTTCTAATACCAGCCACTTCTTACTGTTTAAGGATCCACTCCGGAGTTTCACTTCTCTCGAGAAGCTGAACTCACCTGTAAATGGCCTTCCTGTTCTACACCAATAAGCAACCTGGAGAATGAAGCCTGTTTCTAAACGTGCAGATCTAAGCACCACATCCAGTCCTGGAAAATCCATGACTTCTATACATGGCTCCCCTGTTGGGGCCTGGCACAGCCATGACCCATGAATATAGCAAAGTCATGAGGCCAGCACAGGTGTTTGACACAGTCAAGCAAAGCTGAGCTTAATGCTGTGCTGCATTGGGGTGCCCAACCTCTGAGATCCATGTGTTGCATTATTAGGGAACATTTACATTATAATTCATTCATGTATTTACCAGAGAAAATTATTTTTGAGTCTCAAAGTCTGAATTATTACAGCCACTCTGCTTTAAGGGAATTATTCAAGTACCTTCCTTAAGCCTTGGGGATTGTGATAAGTACAAAATTCTAGGAATTTCTTTATGAGCTTAAGGCTTCCAGGACTTTCTTGGTGCATTTACCCCTGAACAAATTCAGGATTGAGGCAATCAAGACAATATAACTTGAGAATAGCTGATAAACTCAGAGGCAATCAGGGCATTGTTTACTTGAGAAAAGTTAATAAGCCCCAGTGAGCCAGGAGAAATGGCCGCCCCCAATATATGCTCAGAGTTTCCTGAATATATAGCTTATGAAATTGGGAAGGTGGTGCCGGGGGGGGGGGGGATGACATGCCCTCAGGGAAATAAAAACTGAGAAATTTAGATTGGCTAAAACAAATTTTACCCTACATAATAATATGATAAAAAAATTAGACATAAAGATTTGCTGTTTATAATAAAACTATTATACCAGGTTTTATGTGAGGTCACTTAACTAGGAAACAAAAGCAATCCTATACAAACAGATTTTTATAGACACCATAAAAGAAAGTTAACTGCAGAGAATTTTAGCCTGAGAAAACCTTTTAAGATTATAATTTAATCACAAAAGTTTTCTTATACTTAGTTCAAGGCTTGAGGACTTACCTAAACTGGCTCAGGTATTTACAAAATGATATGATTTGTATCCTCTTGGAAACCATGAGTTTTCCTTTGTCTTGTGAAATCTGTATAAATAAAAAAGCACCCTGACTACTAGTCAGTCAGAGCCAGCAGTCAATCAGAGCTGCAAAGATTCTCCCAGCCACCGGCTCTGACTCATCCTACCACTGCCTACTCCTTACCTCTTCTCTGAGCCCGGTCAACTTTCTTCGGGGTAGGGGGGCCCATAATCATAACTTTTCCCAGTTAATCTCCACCACACACTCTGATTGTACTGAGCAATCATTTCCTAAAACAATGTGTGCTTAAATGACTGTGCTTTTGTATCTATCCTTCAAAGTCAAACCTCTCCCTGTGCAAGTATATGTGCCTGTGTATGAACGTGTATGTGTGTGTGTGTGGTTTCTAGTAACTAAAAAACAAAAGCCAGTTTCTGGGTCCTAAGCTAATAAGTGAAAAAACAGTCTTTAAGGCCCACTTAGGGAAGCAGTCCTGTAGCCCACAAGGCAGGCCTTTCCTTCTTTCTAGGGGACAATGAGCTATGAACGCTTCACAGCCAGCAAATATCTAAAAGCCCAGATGCTCCAGAAGTAATCAGCAAGTAGACTGTCTTCAGGGGTGAAACCTGGGAGGGGTGAGATTTAGGTCCCAGAACAAGTGAACACCTTACGCACTCGTGCAGACCTAACGAAGACTAAGGATGACAGAATCTAAAAACGCCATCAGTGACCTTCTGCAACAGTTTATTAAAGGAGAGTCCTGGGAAGAGGGGTCAAGGCATGCAGGCAGCTTCGCGTGTATGGCCCACAGCCTTCACCACAGCACGCACTTCACACTCTCTGAGGAGACTCTGACAGTGATTTCCTGCCTATTTCCTATTTTCATTCTTATCTCCCTGTTCCACAAACTTCAAAGCCTTGATAGGCTTGGTCCCTTTCGTTTGTTCTCTCTTTGGAATTGGGGTTGGAATGGGGAGTTCTATTCTTAATAGGAAAAGAAGGTACAAGCTCAATTTACTAATAGAGCCATTAAGCCTCAAAATGGAATCAAAATTGCTTTTAAAATTCACAACCTGATTTAAAGAAATACTTCCAGTAAGATCTAGAACTCATAGTGGTATGGGGTGATGATCAACTGGTTAATTCTAGTCTCTAATACAGTCGGCACTGAGTAAAACAATATTTGACAACTAAGAAAAAATTCAGAAAAGTTTAATTATAATGATGTCTGCTCATCAATATGAAGCAAAAGTGATAAGGAGTCCAACTAAAAATGAGTGGCTTTTATTTCCCCAAGTGGCCCAAAGTCTCACATAGGAAGGATACAGCAAGACCTGGAAGAGAGCCTAGGTTTCCCTGACTCCAAGTTCAGTCATGAAAATATTGAGTGTACAGCTCTTTAAAAAAAAGACTACGTGAATTTTGCAGGCAAATGGAAGGAACTAGAAAAAAAAATCATCCTGAGTGAGGCGACACAGTCACAGAAAGAAAAACATGATATTTACACACATATACATGGATACTAAAGCTAAGCAAAGGAGAAAGGTACTAGTATCCACAGACAGAAAAAACATGTAACAAGAAGGGCCCTAGTTGGAACAGAGGGATCTCCCTGATAGAGTGGAAAATGAACAGAGGGTATAGTGTGGGGGAGGGTGGGATTAGGAGAGGAACTGAAGGTGAAAATATATGAAGAGATGATAAGAATTGGGAGACAAATACAAGGCAATCAGGAGACCTAGTGTAGAGGTAACGCACAGCAATCTACGAGGGAGACTCTAGCAAGAATCCCTAGTAATTGGGGATAGGGAGCCTGAACAGGCCATCTCCTGTGGCCAGGCATGGTTTCCAATGGTGAGAACTGGGACACCATCCCAGCCACAAAATCTCTGACTGATGGTCTATCCACCCTGCATGATCTTCATTGACAATGCAAAGACAGAACTCCATGCCAAAGGAGGGAACTCCTGCCTGAAACTGCAAGACAGGACAGAAACTAGAGACTGGATAACCCAGGGACAATTTCTAATGATGTCACACTCTGCTCACAGACTGGTACTTAATTAACACAGTTCTCACAAGAGAGAGGTCCCCCTCGGCAGCTGAGAGGAGCTTCTGGGGAAGCCCAGGGCCAAACATCCTGCAGAAATAGGGGAATCCCATGGAAGAGGGAGAAGAGAGAGAGAGTGGAAACTAGAGGGGCTGAGGAGACCAAGAAAATAAGCCCTACATTGTCAACTTTCAAGCATTCCTACGGAGACTGAAGCCATAGACATAGAACCTGAAGGATCCCCTAAATGCATCACATGACTGTTTAGATTGGTGTCTTAGCAAAATTCCTACAGGCTGGAGTGGTTACTCTGACCATTTTACTGGCTCTTGAACCCTTTTTCTCCTGCCTGGCCCACCCTTGATGTAGGGATTGGTGCCTGGCCATGTTCCACCATGCTATGCCATGCCCCGATTGTGCTGTAACCCTGTGGGATGGTTCTCCCAGGAGAAGGGGGGACATTAGTGAGTGGTGATGGGGGTAGATCTAGGGGAAATGGGAGGAGATGGGGGGTGGAGGGTGGGGAGGAAGGGGCAGGATGTATTCTATAAGTTTTTTGAGAGAAGAAAAAATGAATTTAAAAGGAAAAGAATTTTAAAACTGAAAAAGAAAATATTGAGTGTATTAGCCAAAAGAGCAATGACAAAGAAATGCCTTAGAAATCACAACAGTATCAAAGACAAAATGGTGTGTTCTAAAGTGAATATACGAAAACAACAGAGCACAGGAAGTATATGCCACCATACCAGAGCATGGCCAGGATTCTATATAGAAAAACATGCAGAGTCAACTTGCATATATTTTAAATATGAATTTATGTACAAATACTAGAGTAAACAATGCTTGATTACACAAGACATGTTTTAAAAGCAGTGAATTCTCTCCTGCTTTAGAAGTCTTAGCCTTATACAATGTGAACACAAATATTTCTAAATCAAACAGTAACCAGCATTGATAATTTCCATAAAGTAATTTCCTCCCCATTGGAAAAACACAACCCATTTTGCTGTTTTAAAAACAAGTAAAGTATACAATCAAAATAATGTGCTTCTGAGCATGCAGAGAAGCTACAAGACCTGATAAATCCAGTAGGAAAAAACGTAAAAGACAGGTTTCTTCTATACAGAAAGAGATATAAAGGCAAGCACATGTGTGTAGGCCTGCGCACGCGCACACACACACAAAAACACATACACACACATTCAATACAGGTGTACACTTTATAGTGTTATAGTCATTGGCAATTATTAAACTACCCTCTCAAATTAATGAGTTCTATTTCTTTAATTGTTACAGATAAGCACACGCATGCTCACATGCACATACATACATACACATACACACACACACACACACACACACACACACCTACCTTAATATATATAAATACAACCTTCTTGGTCCATATAGTTTCTTGTATGTATATGACTTTAGGGCCTGACACAAGACCTGGAGGATCTAAGCTGCTTCTGATCTGAAAGTCTCCTCCCCAAGGACTAGCTCTCATGATACCAAAAAGCACCATCCAAACTTCCAAGGTTGGAAAGCAACCAATAGTCCTACTCGGCTATGATTCCTCTGAACCAAAACAATGGGCTGCAGCACAGAACGATATCCCTAGAAGTGCAACAGCGGCAGACATATTTTGGTCTAATAACAACAACTAATTGGATGTAAGGCCCACTCAACAAGAGGGAAGTCATGTCTGGTCATGTCTGGCACTAGAAACCTAGCCAACTTCCCTGGGCTATTAAAGGCATGAGTCTTGAAGTAGAACCTACAATCATCATTTACTAAATCAGCACAAATCCTAATCGTATTCTAAATATTTATTCTTATACCCACAGGTAAATGTAGTTCTTACCCCTCAGCAAAGAACGATTATCTTACAACAGATGGAAACGATTACAGAAAATCACAACCATCCAAAATGAAGATAACAAGTGGCCGTGTGGTTGGTGCCCAGTGCCAACTGATACAGTCACCTACAACACAATTCCTTCACCGAAGGGATCATAGTGTAAGAAGGGACAGAAAGATTATAAGAGTCATCAGTAATTTTTAACAAGTTTATTTCCTGTTAAAGTATTCTAGTGTTAACATAGAAAACCCCCTTCAAATTACAAGCTGCCCTTGGGTATCACAAGATCTTGCTTATCATTTAACTTAAATGAATCAGAAAGTGTGATACTTATTAACTTTCTTTCTTCATAGCACTACCAAACAACCAACTCATATTTATAATTCAGAATTTATTCATTTTTTAAAATTTATGGAGTCAAAATGAAGATCAGGGGGATAGACCAGAGGATAGAAAAACCAAACTGATTCTCAGAATGAGCAGAAACAGAGAATCTCTGCTCTCTCTGAAGAATTAATAGGTCTCATAACAGTTCTCTCCCCACTGTTGTCTAAGCCTTCATATCTGAAACCTACAATTTGATCAACATGACTAACAAATAACTTCAAGCCCAAACCTCATACAGAGAACTCAGGAATAAAGGCCCCATGTGTAAAATTCTCAACAATAACATTTAACTTTTATTAGATACTTATGAGATCATAGACATCAAAGATGAGAGAGGAATGAAAATACAAGGTCTTCTAAAAATGTTTACCTAGTAAAACAGCAGAAGCAAGAAGAGGATTGTGTAAGCTGCACACTAAGAAAGCCATAGCCATGATTACTAGGAGGAGCCAGAATGTGGGTGAGGCAGTTGCACACTTAGGCAGATCTGAATTATTTTAAAATTACAAACAAAACCCACTTTTATCAGTTACAAAAATTTTCCCAAATTAAAAATTCACCTAGGTAGCAACTCTAAAAGTGACTGGTCAACTTACACATAAACTGTGTTCTAAGATCTAGTTGAAACTGCAGTTAATGAGCATTTAAAACACCTCAATCCTTATCAGATGGCGAGCCAAATGCAAATCTCCTCGATGATTCAGGTGACAATTATGTTACTATGTCAACCAGTCACCTCTACTTTAAGTCACAATAATAAAACACCATCACAATACTCCTCTTGAGATAGCTACAGTGCTAGGAGGCACACCTGACAATCAGCTAATTTAGAAGAAATTAAACATGGGGAAAGATATTAAATAAGATGGACACCTTAACTGTTCAATAAGAGCCCTGCAGAAAAGAAGTGATCAATAATGCTAAGAAAATAAAAAGTAGTTCTAAAGCATGTTCCAGAACTGTTGTAAACTGATTGGTGCATTATCAAAATTAATTCTACTTTTAAAATATACTCTTATCAAATGACTATTGGTTGAATTATAAAAGACCACTCACAGAGAACTGATTTCTTCATGAGATTAAAGGTGTGGATCTAGAAATGGATGAAATTTTTACTAGTTTTTTTACTAGTAGCCACTGGAATGAAGGACTAAAGAAAACTAAGATCCTTTCCTGGATATGTCCCAATGGTAAATCACAGCTAACGGCAAAAGATGAGTCCCATGCATGAGTTTAGAACCAAATATGTACATAATAAAGCTTTATAGTCTATGAAATGCAAATGTTAACAATTAAACTTACAAGAGACATTTATATACCTTTATACTCATTAAGAGATATTAATACAATCTAGCAGGGTAAGCCTTTAAATGACCAGATTTTAGCAACAGCTAAATGTGTGTGTGTGTGTGTGTGTGTGTATATACGCGCATGTGCATGAATGTGTAATTATAACTTCTTCTGCTTTCAGTACTGATGTCATACTATTGACTTAAAAAAAACACAAATAAGGAATATAACCTTATACTTACAAGAACTGAAGTAAGCTCACTGCATGCAGTTTCAGTGCTTGGGAGCATCTGATGCTCAGAAACTTTCATATTTAGGGCATTTTTTAAATAATAGGTCATGGTTAGGTGATTATAAATATTCTTAAGACTTAACCATAAGTCTATTTTAGAAAGGGAAAATAATGCTTACAAAACCCAAATTTCCATCTTTTTCTCTGACTTTGATGGGATTCCGGTTATTAACACAAGCACGCCCTCACAGCTGCTTGCTTGGCTGGGTCCAAATCCTTGCCTGAAATCCAGCACAGGAGGTAGCCGACTCTCCCTGGGCTTCAGGCTTCAGTTTCGGCTTCTCTTCTCCCCTACCCTGCTTTCTTTCCATTCTTCATCCTGGTATCTATGTGATCCCCTTTTCCTTACTTCTTAAGAAACAAGGAACAGTTGCCAGCACAAATTGCTGAGGTTTCTCACAACTGGCTATGAGACTTCACTTGTCTTTCTGCTCACTAGATGAAACACTATATACCAATTTAAGAAGAACTCAGAAGACATGGGTTTGGGCTCAAATCCTAACCTTAAAAATTCAAGAGGTGACCTCATAAAAGTTATAATTCTATGCACCTCAGATCCCCCTCTAGTCTTCTAGTAAATATAATAATCACAATGCCATGGTCAGGCCCAAGTCTACTGTTGTTAAATGAGTTCATCTGCAGCACTGGGCACAAAGCAGGGCATTACACAAATGCGTGCACATGCACACACACACGCACACACACACAGTACAAGATCCTATTTGTGGAGTACTTAGTCAAGTACCCTGACTCTGAATACCACCCATTTGCTGGAAATTTACTATTTTCTATTCCAATCAGAACTTTTCTCTTTTGTCCTACCACCAACCTGACATTTTGAATTGGACATGCCACAAACACCTCCAGAGCAGTATTTCCGAGATGCAATTCTTGCTCTTCTCCATCAAACCAGTTCCTCATCTGTATGTGGTCTTCACTGTCTCCCCTAGGAATAACCCCTCCCTTCCCCTCACACCAAGATTAATCATCCCCAAGTTCTAACAGTTTTACCTCTGAAATCCCCCCCCCTTCTTACCATCTCCACAGCCATGCCCTCTATTCATGCCAACAACTCTTGTGGGCCCCTGAAAAAGCCCCCCGAGAGGGGGCTCTGCTTGGTCTTCGCATTGCCTCACCTATTTCCCAAGCACAGCATTTCCCAAAATTAAAATGTAAACATTGCCCTATCTTGTTCAACACTCCTCGGGAGCTTTCCACTACAACAGGAGCAAACTCCTGTTCCGGATCTGGACCACAGGCCACCTTGCCTCCTTAACAGGGTAAGACCTGTCCCTTCCTTCCCTCATGCCTGTGGCTGCATGCAGAACCCATCCTCTCATCCTCTGTACGGCTCACATGGCTCAGCTTGGAGACAGATCCCACTGCTTCTCCACCACCTGGCTATGGGCAAGTGCAAGACCCCTTTCAAAGGCCTTTCTTGGCTTTATTAAAGTAGATATTCCCTGGCTTTGGGATTCTGTTTGTTCACTTTGCTCCTTAAGCCCTTTCCTCTTTTCCAATGCACTTGTTAAAAAGTGTAACTAACTATTCACTTACTCCTCTCACTTCCAGATTGTAAGTTCCATAGGGGGTAGGCAGTGCAGTTTTCTTGTCTGTCTGTCCCTACTAGACCAGTAGAAATTCGAATTGGGGAATAGGAAGGAACCAACCATACTATTTTACAGTGCAGTATCTCACTTATTCTTTTACTCAAACCAAAGCATTTACTATCTCCATCTTAAAGAAAAAGCAGTAATGGGAAACACTGGGGAGAGTATAAAGAGCTTTTATGTGTAGAAACAGGCTTCTGATGCAGGTCAGCACCAGGTCAGCACCTGCATACCAGGGTGCTTCCACCACACCACACTCCCACTGGCCCATCCCAGTTCCCAGGATCCAGGCTCAACTCTCTGCTTCCACCAGCTTCTTCCCATCCCTGGCCAATTACAGGCTCTCATGAGCCATAACTCTTGAAAGAGGTAGTTCCAGTGTGGGGTGCTTGCCTCCCCACTTGCCAGTATTTGGCACGCATTCTGGTTGCCACCACTGAGGAAGTGCTACCAGGTTCTAGTAGGTAGAAGCTGGGGACACTGTTAACCCCCAGTGCGAGGCACAGGACAGTCCTCAGAACACAGGATCGTCCAACTCAAAATGTCATGAAGCTCAAGTAGGGTGTAGCTGCCACAGGAAACAGGCAGGAAATGTAGAAGAATGACATGGTTATCTTTTTAATAGTTTTACAAATGGCATCTTATATTACAGTCCTGCACCACCAGTATGCTTCTGTGTACATGTTCAAAATGAACATTTCTATCTTTCACTCCTGAAACAGAGCCTTCTCCAACTACCCTTCTGTTCCTTCTTTTGATAAAGGGCAGGACACACGTGGGTGTGGCTATATCAGGCAAGTGGCAACTGACACTCCAGTTTTGAGAAAACAATAGAGATTAGTGGAAACTGTAGCAATTGGATAGTACTTGTGTCCATTTTAAGGAAGTGGGTAGGGAAGAGTACAAGGCTCGGTGGGTAAAGCTGTCTACTACCAAGCCTGACAACCTGATAGCTCAGGCACTCACATGATAGCAAAGAACAGATTGCTGCAAGTTGTCCTCTGACCTCCACGCCAAGTACTGTGGCACATACGCATGGAGGGGGTAGGGGGACAAATGTAAAAAAATTAAGCTAAAAAAATTAAAGGAGAGGTATAAAATTGCAGTTTCATTAGAGTGCAGCCATGAAGGAATTCCGTTTCCCAGTGATGCCAGTCTGCTTCCAGAAAGCTCAGTGGTACAGGAGTCACCTGGCAGGCATGAAGCCGTGGATTCAATGCCCAGTACCAAAATCAAATAAGCATTTAAAATCCGCTACTCTGCTCCCCATTGCCATATTCGGACCCCTAAATACACAATAAGTGGTCTGACTTGTGGCTCACGGGACGTTTTTAAGTTTTCAGATCTCTTCAGTGTACAGAAGGCTTGGGTGAAGAACTGCTGCTCTGACCCACATTTGTCACCTTACACATGCCCAAACCAAATGTTACAAAGCTAAGTGCTTGGCTCAGAAACTCAACAGGTCTGAAGCAGGCATGGAAAGAAAGGCAGGGGAAAGGAAGAGAATCCTAGTTTCATTTTTCTTGCTGTTATAAAATACCCTGACAAAAGCAACAGAGGGGAGGGAAAGGTTCATTGGGCTTACAATCCCAGGCCATCACCCATCACTGTGCGGAAGCCAACTCGGGAATTTAATGTATCATGTTCACAGTTTAGAGGAGAGAGAAAATAAACACATGGATTTATCTTTGTTTGCTTGCTTGTTCTCAGCCAGCTTTCTCCTCTCTTACACTGCTCAGAACATCTGCCTAGGGAATGGTACAGCCAGCAATTGGCTGAGTCTTCCTATATCAATTAACAGTCAAGACTATTCCCTACTGGTCAACCTGATCTAGATAATTCCTAAGACTCTCTTCCCAGGTAATTCTAAAGATGTGTCAAATTGACAGTTAAAATTAACCAGCAGAGAGGGAAATAAGAAAAAATAAAACTTATTGGAAGGCAATATTAACTGGAACTTTGCTGGTTAGTGTCCATTCTCCATCTTTCTCTGCCTTGACCTGAGTCCCAGGAGGCTGGCTCTAGAGGTTATTTCAATGGCATGCAGGATATGACAGTGAAAGACACTATAAGCAAGAGACCAGAGTGTGAGAAGATTGTGTAGCTCCTCTTGGGCAACCTTGCTCCCTTGGCACAGCTGAGCACACCTCCTGACAAAGCCTTGCCTCTCCAAGCCTCGCTTCTCCTCCAGGAGGACATTCCCAGTGTCCATGGTACCCTGATGCCTTAAAATCCTTTGTAGGTTCTCAAACCTGTTCATGCCTCTGAAAATAGTTCAACTCTTAATGTTTCCTGCCTGAACACAGATATCTATCCAGACAAAACTATGTACGTACTAGGATGCACTTTATGAGGTGGGAGCAGGTTGAAGGAAACTTATTTACTGAGGTCAGGAAAGTTTGAAAAACATTTTCAAGGTTCTTCCTCCACCACTGCCTCCAGTAGCTGGGAGCAACTGGATTGAAACTTCTAAAAGTAACACTCCAAGACCTCTTTAATGGTCATCATTAAGTAAGTGGCAATATCCATATATAAGAAAATCAAACATACTAAAATAGACAATGCTCATCACTGCCTGACAGTGGAAAGCACCACCTTGCTAAGAGACTTATCAGTGCCCAGCACACATGGAGAAAAACTCCAACCAGTTCAAACACGTACTAGTATCATGGAGCTCCAAGTTAGGAAATTTATTCTGAAACAGAAATAAAGCTATTTTGTCAAAGCTTAATATGGAGTCCTTAGGGTTGAGCAACTACAATTAATTCAATCAGGAGGAGACGATGTAATGCCTCTCAACATGAGGACCACGGAGTGACCTTGATGTTCCACACTGATTTAAAACTCTCATCCACTCTAGGAGGGTAAAATCAGAGGACAGGAAGCACCCTTCAATGACATGGAAACTGCCAGAACTCCTCTGAAGGATGAGTGGCTTTCTGATGCTTTAGGCAACATGGTGGTAGAAAGGAATCCTGCTGATGTCAGTCTTGAGGGAACAGAGCTGAACCAAGCACATCAGGTCTGAGCATTCAGCAGAAACTTCTCTCCAGGTGCTGTGTGGCCCCAGGCAGATGGACAAGCAAGAGGACAAACACTGAGGTGTTCACCAACCTCCACACACCTGGTGATCTCCATCTAGAGGACACCTAAGACTATGGCCTGTCACAATCACTGTACTTCCTCTTAACAGTGTCCATCAAAAGAAATGCTACCCTGCTACATTGCACAAAAACTGTATTTCTACAAGGACAAGGGCAACACTAAATCCAAATATAAGCCATTCAGTATAAGAAAACCCATATGAAATGCACCGTAAAATATGAAGAAAGCAGTTTCATTTAGAATCTATTATTGTCTCTCCCTGAAATAAAAGCAGTGCCATCCCTTACTTTACTACAGTGGCTGTTTATAGTAGCCATTCACAAACCCTGGAGATTCAGTCTGTCATGGGACCCGAAATCAGAATTATGCATTTGCTTTTACAATGGGAACTGATGCTGTTAACTGCTTTAGACACATTACCCTCAGAATTTTTAGCTTTGCGTCTCAGGACATCCCTGGGTAAGTAGGGCAGAGGATAAGTCTACATAACAGAGAAGGAAAGGCTCTCAAAGTGAGGCTTTAACCAAACTCAAGCATTCTGCACCAGCTCTAAATGCCTTAAACCTCATCCACTGTACCACGCTGCCTCCCCAAGGTGAATTTAACCTGTACACTAGCCAGGTTCTCAAGCTAGCTACTGAAGAAGGGATGACGAAAATAATGAATTTGCCTAATCTTGGCCCAACTATAAAAAGAGAAAATTATCCTAATAACAATGCCAGCCTTCTTGACCCCTCAAACACATAGCATGACTGGCTTTCAGTGACTAAGTGGCTGCTGTAGAGCCTATACACGCAGTTAGGCTGATTTTGCTGTATTCTTCAAGCCAATCTACACCCCGAACTCCAGGCTCAAAACACCCCAGACTCTTAAAGGTCATTATGCAACGGTGAAAAGATAGTAAGAGAATATCACCAGTAACTAATTCAATAGCCAAAGTCTATTATGGCAAAAATATTACCGGATCTTAATTACAGACTTGGAAAAATTAGGCCTGTTAATCTAAACTTCTATAAACTTGCCTTATTGGACAAAGTCAATCGGAAAACGAACCCTGAAGGCGGTCCACACGTGAATGCTTCAACTTTATTTCTTTTAGGTATACCCCATCCATTTGGTGCATAAAAGTAGGAAGAGAGATGCCAGCAGGGGAGGGTTAAAGCTTGGGCGTCCAAAATACAACAACCTGGAAAGTGACAGAACCACGAAGTGGCACCCGCAGTGTCTGCGGCCAAGAAGGAAAAAAAAAGCACGCTAAAATTTAATTATAAGTTTGGCAACTTTCTAAGACAGGAACCTGAGTATTTCGAGCTCCAGGAATCGCTCCCATCCCCAAGCAAACAATCCTCCGTGACAGCGGCCGAGCCAGCAGCAAAGAGTGGACGGTCGCTGCAGGCAGAAGCCCGGTCTCCTCCGTGCGGACCAGCCCGCCCGCGGCCAGTCGAGCCCCTGTTGATCTTGGGGCCATATTTTTAAAAACCCGGGCGAACAGCGGGGCAGAGGGTGCGCGGAGCTGGGCCCCGGAAGGAGCGGGGAGGAGCACGAGGAGGCACGAGCGTCCCGAGAAAAGTCGGAGAGGGCTGCTAACTGGCTCACCTAGCAGCAGAGTGCTCCAGGTCCGGCCGCGCCCGCGCCGCAGGCCCAGCGCCCAGCGAAGCCCGGCCGCCAGGCGGCCCGCGAGGCCGTCCGGGGCGGGCGCAGCGGTCTCGGCTCGGGGCCCCTTCCTGCCCGCCGCGCCCCTGCGCCCTGGCGACGGCGGCGCGCGCTCCGGCCCCGGCTCCCCAGCGCCCACCTCGGATGCCCCGCTCAGTGGCGGCGGCGACGCGCGGGACGGCCGGGGGCGGCCTGGGAGCCGCGTCCCGGTGTTTGCTCCGCGCCTGCAGGACCATCTTGGCATAGTCGCGTCCGCTAGCTGCGCGCGCCCGGACGGCGGCCGGGATCCGCGGACTGGCGGTCGTTCACTCTGGCCGGCGAGGGCGGGCCGGGAGGCGGGGACAGCGCGAGCCGGGCGACCGCTGCCTACTGCGGATGGCCAGGAGGCGGCGCCGGACTCGCGCGCCTCCGCCGTTGCCGCTCTCGGGTTGCCACGGCGACAACGGAACGCCGCGGGGCGGGGGCGGGGACAACCTGAAAGCGGCGCGGCCCCGCCCCTTCGGCGCGTTCCGGCCTGCAAGCGCGCACGCGCGGGCTGCGGGCGGGGCCGGATCGGCAGCCTTGGGAGCGGCGTGGACGACCTCCCGGAAGCAGCCGTGCGCCCCCGGGGCAAGTGGTCCGACTCTTAGGCTTCGCGGTTCCCGGTAGCACAGGGCAAGTGACCACCGGAAGGGCTCAGGGCGGGCGCTCTGGGAGCTCTGCGCCGTTGGGCTTGTGCATGAAACTAACGGAGTAAAGTGTAGCCTCTCCGCCCAAAGCAGCCAGCTTCCTGGTTCACACATGAGAATACTGGACCGAGTATTCAAATAGAGTGTCCCCTGGGCTCGAACGGGAGTGTAAACTGAGAGCATAGACAGGAATCCAAACTTAAGTCATAAATGAAAAAAGCCTGCCCGCAAAGGCTCAACTTGTTACTTTTATCTGCTGTATCTTCTTACTAGAAAGCATGGACACTGCGAAGATACTAGACTTGACTTGAAAAGGGATTTTCTTTCTCATATCTGAAACTAGAAGTAAATGAGGAAGCCCAAATAAAAATTAACTTTCCTTGTCTCCACCCCAGCGCTACCTACACAAAGCCATGGAGAACTGCAGCAGAGACCCATGTCTTGGCTCCTGTCCAAACGAAATTGTTCCAAGAAGTATGGATTTTAGAAATCAAGGCACATGGCTCTGCTTCTGTCCATTGTAATTACAGGGGTTTCAGGAGGATGTGGCTTCTCTTGCTCATGGCTTTCTTGCTATCGGCATTCATTAACTCAGGCAAAAAGAATGGATTTTGTGAAAGGACTTGCCACTCTCTATATTACACTTTGTTAAGTTTCTTGAGTTTGAGTATTACGTATCGAAACAAGGAACAGCTGTTTCAGACACGTCTCTAAAAAAGTGATTGACGAAGCAGAAGGCTTAAAGTGTGAAATAAAGTCTCAGGTCGATTTAGTGTTATTTCTGGGATTGATACTGAATTTGTCATCCTCCAGATTAAAAGAAATTTAACCAAGTATCTGCCAAAGAAATAATAATTTCACTACTAGAATATTTATTAATTTAAAAAAACACATGGAGCTACAGTATTGAATTGATTATTTCTCAGATGTGAAGGACTAAGAACCGCTTCCCAATCAGTTTCTCCAATGGAATGCCTCTGGGTATATCAACCACTCTCTGAAGGAGCAGGCCTCACTCATGTCCAACGGTAGTTGGCCAACACAAAAAACGAACTATGTTTTCATGAAGATTTTGTTTCTTACTGTTTTGTCTTTTTTGTTGTACTGCTCTTTTGGATCTTTTGCTTGTTCTGTTTTTGCTTAATTTTTTTTTTTTAAGTAAATGGGGAGAAGAAAGTTGGGTAGGTTCTGAGAGATATTAGGAAGGGTGAAAATATGATCAAAATGTATTGTATTAAAAAAGAAAGTATTTTCAGGACTGTGGTTGCACAGGCCTTTAGCCCCAGAAGCTCTCAGGAGGCAAAGGCAGGCGGTTCTCTGTGAGTTCAAGGCCAGCCTGTTTTACAGAGTGAGTTCCAGAACAGCCAGAGAAACCTGTCTCAAAAAAAAAAAAAAAAAAGAATGAAAGAAAGAAAAAAGGAAAGTATTCAAAAAGAAAAATACTGGGTTCTGTGAGAGAACTTAGAGGTGGGGAGAACTGCTTCGGTTTAACTAGTGCCACTCTGTCAGATGAATTTCTTGTTGAATAAATGAATGAATGAGCACAGGAAACAGCACAATCAAACAGTCATTCATAACAAGATGGCCCTAGCACTTGCACCTGCTCCACATGGTTTGAGTTTCTGGAATAAACCAAATCTTTCACCTACTCACCTTCAGCTGCACACCAAGTTCAGAACTTTGCTCGATTGAATTGAAGGAGGACCATTCAGGGCTGGGGCCGACCCAGGAGGTCTTAGTTAGTTCCTCATCTGCTACAAGGAAGTGTGAGCTATTAGGGTTTTTTTGTTTGTTTGTTTTGTTTTGTTTTGTTAGTGTTGTTTTTGTTTTGTTTATTAACTGATGATTTTGACCGGCGTTGTGGTACATGTTAGTGCTTTTATTCAGCTCAAATGGAGATGGAAAGGTACTCTGGCAGTTGGGAGCCAAGGAACCACATGGCACTGACGTGCGAAAGATGTCCCCAATAGAAGTGTTTATAGCTCTGAGAGAAAGTTACTCTGGTTGTAGGCATCCCAGGAACCACACAGCTCTGACAGAAGGTCCTTGGCAGTCAGGAGCCCAGGAACCACACATAGCTCTGAGGTGGGGAAGATGTCCCCAGCTGAGCTGGAATGTTACAGGGTAACAACTCCACTTCACTCATCTCTGATCAGAAGGGAAAAACTTCCCTAGTGTTGCAGTTCTGAAGGGAAATATCGCAGGCTGAGCAAAGGTGTTCTACTTTGCTTTTTCTTCTCTTCATGGCTGCCTCCACTACTCTGAAGGAAGGGAGGTGACAAAGCTGAACTCTACTGAGCAGAATGCAAAATGTGGTTCTTTATATAGTGTCTCTGGAGGGGTGGAGCCTTCCTTCCAGGTGGCCTGTGATTGGTTGAATTTTTTACCCTCATTTGAATAATCTGGGGAGGGTTGAGTGCCTAACTTGGGCCATTTGTGTTAGTTGGGGCCATGTCTGCACCACTCTGCCAGGCTGGAAGAGCCCATAGCCAGCTGGGCGTGTGGTCACTGTTAGTCCAGAGGGAAGCTCTGTAAAGGGTCCATTTGGTTCCTCCAAATGCACTCGTTTTCTTCCCCCTTGCTTTCCAACTCATAGATAACAAACACATGTGGAATCTCTGATATTTATTTTTACTTATTTATATTTATTTTCTTGAGCTAAATCATTTGATTCTGCTGGTTTCCTGGCTCAACAACTGCTTCCACCAAAACAAGAACCAGAAAAGTCTTTATCACTTCACTGAAACCTAAATTGATGCAAAAAGGTCTCCCTGTGTAGCATCTGGCTTCCAGCAAAGCTCCAACATTAACCTGTCATTGTATTTGCTTTAATGTATTCTCTTAAAGTGGTGAGAAAATATATATATACATTGCTACTTGATTGCTTTTCATATTTTTTATTTTGTGTCTTTCTGTATCTGACCTTGTAATTTAAACTATCCATTCTCCCGTGAGTGTTCCCCAGAGAGTTCATTATTAGGCTTAGTTATAGTACATAGTCAATCACTCTGTTGCAGAGGAGCATGTCTGCTAAACTAAAGTATAATTCCAATTATTGAGGGCTTACTCAGTCCCAAGTGCCTTAACACATATTAGAGACATTAAAAATTCATATACCAAATCCCTATCCTAGAAGAACCTAAGCTTTAATTGGTAAGGCAAAATAACCTACAACAAAATATGCTCCCATAACAAAGTGTATTATTTGGAACATAAGAACTAAAATCAAAAGAAATGATGACACGATGGAGGAATTTTGAAAGTAAAGTGAAATTTAGCTTAGGCATATATTTTCTGTGAATAGAAAGGAACATGGAAAAATAAAATAAGCAAGTATAAGCATATTTCTGAAGCCCTTGGTCCATATTTGGCAGATAGTATGTTTTAATACTACCATCTGAAATCCTGTTTGGAATGAAGTGACTGAAGTGAGTTACTTTATGAATGGGTCATGAAATATTCTGAAAACCCCGGCACACAGTATGGGTTTCAGTGCTCCCAGATCTGACTGAATCAGACATCACCCAAGGGAGTGAGACTCATCCATACTGATGGTGGCCTTAGGAATAATGGAAGACAAGAATCCACCTCTATCTTCTTTGGAGCAGAACTGTCTACCATCTAGCATGTCTCTTTTAACTCCATGCCAGAATCTCAAGCCTTCCTCTCACTTGCCTCCAGACACAGAGGAAGATTAGGACTAAGTCCCCCAAAGCTATATTGTCAGTCTCCTGTCACCAATGTACAGGTCTGTATTAGGTTGTGTCCTTGTCTCTCAAGGGACCCAGGTCAAAGGCTTCATTTCCCAACTGGTGGTACTGTTGGGATATGATAGAAGTCTTAGGAAGTAGGGCATGACAGAAAGATATACTGGCATGCATCCCCTGCCATCCCTGCTTCCCAGACCTCATGGATGAGCTGCTTGGCTCCGTCATGTTCTTTCTGATGTTCCGCCTTGCCTCAGCCACAAGAAAACTTAACCAAATGATCATACACTGGCACTGCTAAAAGCAGACCAACTGAAACAAACAAAATCAAAAGAATAAAACATTATTGTGGCCCGAGTTGAGCATAAAGTTTATCATTCTTTGAAACAGTTTTGTGGAAAAAACTTAGGAAATTTTGGCAGAGTGAACTAGAAAAAGACTGAAATACTGTGAATAGAAATTAACATGTGATTCTAGAGCTCAGAAAAACAGTGCCCCAGTAAAGGTGCAGACAAGGAAGCTTGTGCTGATGAGGCTTCAGAGGGAGAGGAAGTGCGAAGAATGGAACTAACAGTCAATTTTGTAGTAGTCTGACATCGAGCTTGTCTGTATTCTGTCTGTGCCCTGAGGCTTTGTAAAATTCTGAGTTTAAAAGTGGTGGACTATTTTATGCAATGGAGGAAATTTTAAGACATTACAGTATGCAGGCATGGCATGGATATTGCTGGCTGCTTCTAGTCAGACTCTCATTAAATTCATGGGCAAAGGTGTTTGAAAAACTCAACAATTTTAACAAAATGTGTATTTGTTAAGTTATAGTTACTGAGGATATTGGCACCATTAAAAATTAGTCAAGTAGTCTCCACTGGAAGATGGGAAATATGTCTTGAGGGCATCTCAGGAGTCAGCAAATTCCACCCTTCCCGGCTAAAAGTGAACATGCATAATAAACCTTAGCTTTGGTAAGGATACTGGTTCCCAAGCCTTTGCTTTTGCCCATCAGCCATCTGGGCAGATGGAGTCTGTGGCTCAAGGGGGCATGATCCAGTTGTGTTGGTTTTTCAAGCGTATTGAATGTGAGTTCTGGGGACATGGAGGCTTCCATACAGAATTTTTAAAACCTAGGAAAGTGTGTGGCAGGGTCCAGGATCCTGCAGGCAGCCTAGAAAAAGGTAATCCATGAAACAGAGCAATGCCATGGCTGCAACAGAGAGTCTGGGATAAAAATAGTGTCAGAAACATGGGCCATGGCCCTGGAGAGATGGCTCAATGTGTAAAGTGCCTGCTGCACAAGTGTGGGAACATGAATTTGAATCCCCAGAGCTCACGTAAAAAAATAAAAAAAGGAGCAATGGCCACACCATTTGTAAGATCAGCATTGATGATGGAGATAGAGGATTACTGGAGCTAGTTGTCCACCGGCAAAAACAACAAGAACAACAACAAAAAGAGAACTTCAGATTCAGTGAGAGACCCTGACTCAAGGCGATGTAGGAGAAACTGAGGATTATCCATCGATGGCATTAAACTTATTTAGGAAACAAAGTTACACAAAGTAGAATTTCGCTAAAGTAGCACTCCCTGGTTCTCTTATCAGGAAGCGCGTAATCCTGTTAGGCGGACAGGGTGGCTTTGGTTATAGCTGCCTGGTAAAAGCAGTCCTGGTCTGTCTGGATGTAACTATGACAATGTTTACATTGTAAATCTCCCCAGTGTCCAAACAGCAAAACCTTGAGTCTGTCTCTTTGAAGTAAGTTTAATTACTCAAAATTTAAGTTGAGGCTGTGAAACTAATGGAGATTTCTGTTCTGGGCTAGTTCTCCTTTGTGCATTAACCAGAACCAGTTGTGCACTACTATTAAAGAGGTTTTTCTTTTTTTTTTTTTCCTTTGTTAATCTATACCAAAGGGAATAAAGGGAAGATATATAAAATAGATCATTTGGTATTCTCGTCTGGCCTCTTCATACACATAAGCACCCCCCAACACATACACACCCATGTGTACACACACACACACACACACACACACACACACATTAGTATCTGCCAAGAAAGGCTGTAGGCAGTGAACAAAGTCAGCCTAAGATGGAAGCCATGCGTTTCGAGTGGCAACTTACTGGTCTAGACACTGGACATGGCACTACAAATTAATGGTTATCGTCCTGTGTGTTATTGGTATTCTTCCCCTTTGTAATAGGAATTAAGAATGTCTACCCAGTTCTAGTCTATGTAAGTTGTTTGTTTTTTTTCTTATTGCAGTTGTTCTCAGCTAAGAGTTTGCCTTAGATCTTAGGCTTAGAAGCAGACTTTGGATTGCATTTTTGGCAACACTGGAGCTCTTTAGACTTTGGTGACTCTTGGAGGAGGACTGAATGCATTGTGCATTGTGAAATGGACCTGAAGCTTTCAGGACCAGGTGTGTAACACTATAGTTCGGGTCTGAAATGTCCCCATGAAGCTCATGAGTTAAAGGCATAGTCTCTGCTAGTGACACTATTGGAAGAAAGTAAACTTCGTAGGAGGTGGAGCTGGTTATAGAAAATAGGTAATTGGGAGCAAACTAGGTGACAGATATCTCCAAATAACCTTTGAAGGAGATAGTGGGACTCTACCCTTCCCTTGTTTCCTGACAGCCACGTGGTGGTCTGGTTCCTTCCCCCCACATGCTTCCACCAGGATGTTCTGCTTCCTTTCACCTTTCAGCCACTGAGCCAAATGTCCATGGGCTGAAACTACGAGCTAAAGTAAAGTTCTCTCTCTTTAAGTTATCTCGGGAATTTTGTCACAGCAGTGGGAGGTTTTACCAGAAGTACCTGGAGGCGACACACAGGAACCATCCCCGTGTTTTCTTTACTCAAGCCTTCCATCATTCTCCCCACTATCTCCATTCTGTCCCCAACACATCAGGCTCTTGTCCTTGATTTGCACCTAGGAACTTCTATGCGGGCTCACACACTCTACCCCTGTACTTTCCCAGAGCTCCTTTCTGCCTTCTGCAAGGCTCCTGTGAGCCCCCTATCTGTAACGTGTCCCTCAGGACCACCCTTCTGTTCTCCACTCATCACTCACTGTAAACCCCACCCTCTGTCCTCATAGCTCCTGCAAAACAAGCTCCTCAGTTCCTTCCATTTCCGTCTCCAGGGACCCACATCCCTAATCCATCTCATCTACCCAGTTTTATGGTCTCATCGTGTACTTTGTCATCACCTCAATCTGCCTTTATCTTTGCGTGTACAATCCCCTGATCTAATCTAGTGCTTCCCATCATCTGTTATTCTGAGTCAACGCCAGGCCAACCACTGAAACTCTGGCAGAACTACTGATCTCCCTTCCCTGCATGGTTGCATCTCACCCACATGGCTAAATTTCACTGCACAGCCCTGAGTTCTGCACCCGTGCTGCCAAGGAATGCTAGAGAAACCCCACAGCTTAGAAGGTAGGAACCCCGCGGATTCTATCACCAATCAGAACCTGACAGCTTACACTCCCGTGCCCCCACTCTCTAATGCAGGTGTAGAAAATGTCCACTAATGTCTGCTACCTCTGATTGTCACCAACCCTCTCATTTCCAGAAGATGACCTATCCTGCTCCTTGGAGCCACTGGACACTTCTAGAAGGAGCTGTCATCCCTTTTCAAAGAGTCACCCTCGGTTTCTTTCCCTTTGATGAAAAAGAAGAGCCCTCTTCTACATGTCTAAACTTTCTTCTAGTGGGTGGCCTAGAGCCTCCTACTATCTTGGTGCCTCACTCTTTCAACTAGATGCTTGGTTCACTCTTGATTCTTCTAGGTGATTTCAACAGCCATAAGCATAGTATGGTCAAATGTCTCCTGTCTTAAGTAGCGCCTTCCTTCAAACCAGCATCTCAAGGCTACCACCTTCTTCTTCCTTCATCCATAGATACTCTCAGCTGTCTCTGTGTCCTTATTTTCCTCCCAACCTCACAGAACCCTTGTGTTTGTATGTAATATTCTACGGCTCTTCTCCTGCTAAGGCCATAATAACCTCTGCACTATCAGCTTCACAGGAAGTCTTTATCTGTCCTGGTATCTGATAACTCACTTCCTATAGTCCTCTGCTCCATGGCATCAGATTACTACCTACCTCTCCTCTCCTCCATAATGTCTGATCACTCAGTTCCCATGGTCCTCTCCACCATGGCATCTGTTCACTCACTTCCCATGGTCCTCTCTTCTATGATGTCTGATCAGTCACTTCCTGAGGTGCCTCTGAACCACACTCTCATGTTTTGTGATTCCTTTGTCTGCTGTTTTCTGTTCTCCCTTAAAAGTAGCTCTGTTTATAAATACTAATATTCACCAGAATTTGAAAGATGCCTCTTCTCTTTTTATTTCATTTTCCCCAGGCAACACTCTGACTGTGTATTAGATACATAGGCTGGAAGTGGAAGTGTGCTGCAGAAGACAGCTGTTTGCAACATGGCAGCCAGGTCATGGGAGACAGGGGAACCAGTTAGGTCTCCAGCCCACGGGTTCATGTGTTTTTTCCTCAGTTAGTTTTTCTGGAAACACCTTCACACTACAGTCAGAGGTGTACCTCAGTCTTCTACATGATTCTAAATCTATTCAAGTTGACAGAGAAGATAAACCATCACATTCTGTGTCACACATATCCGAACCTATGTCCCCAATTCCCCTCCCTGATATTCTGGTCTGTATCCATTACTACCCACTCAGTAGTTATACTAGAACTTCTTCTGGTACCTCAGATGCCTAAATCTCGCCCTGCATTTTCTCTAGTGTCCTTATCTCAGCAAATAACCATTTCACAGTCCAGGAAGTTATTCTTTCTTGTCAATGCATAATCCCGGGCATTCTTGTTCATCAGTGTCTATCACTTCTTTCCTTCTATAGTCCATCAAAGCCTTCAACAGCACTGAAATTGGTCTCTGCATTTTCTCCAACTGCCCATCAACCGTCTACAGCATGATTCCTAACAAGCAAGGTGCTTCCTAGGTACAAAGTGCACATTTTTGCTCTACCATGTGTCCCACCTTAGTAATTTACTCCCTTGCTACAGGCCTGAGGCACAGCCAGCCAATCATGAACTGTAACTGCTCAAACCATAAACCAAAATGAACCTTTTCTCTTTATAAATTGATTGTCTCAGGCATTTGTTATAATAAAAAGCTTATCAGCAATACACAGTGCATATCTGTTGCTTAAGCAAAGCAGCCCTTGCTTGGTAGAACTCTGATACAGTTTGGGTGAGCAGGCCACAGACTGATGAATGTCCACCTTCACAAAGCATTCACTGTTCATTTCAAAATAGTCATTATTTTTAAGTAATCTTGCATATATTTTTTATAACTAGGGTGTTAGACATTTAGTTATTTTGCTTACTGAACAAGTATCCAGTTCACCTGAACTTGTGTTAAGAATCTTGTCTTTCTGTCAGTTAACTAAACATGAATGAGAAACAGTTCACTGTCACTTCCGGATGACCCAAGGTACACATACATGCTCAGGGAGGGAACACTTCGCTTTGTCTGCCAAGAAGCTCCAAGTTGCCACTGTCTAGGTTTTTGTGGCAGACAACAGGTGAGAGAAGAGTAAGAGGGAAGGAGAACTGGTCTTTTCGGAGAAACTCACCGGCATTGGTACTACCTACTGATTTTTGTCTCCGGCATTTGGCCATCCTGCATTGAGAAATCAATATTGCTTCAGAAGAACCAAAGTGCGAGGTACAGTGAAATCACATGCCGCTGGCCTTGACCTTGCCTGTGGAGCAGTGAAAACCATAGTAGGTTCCCAGCAGCCTTGGAAGGAATACATTGCGTGAGCTCTGAGCAGTCTCAAGAGGAGCCAAGACCCCATAAGGACAGAGGAAAACAGGGTTTTGTTTTTTGTTTTGTTTTGTTTTATTTGTTTTTTAATAGTGCATTCAACCAAAGAAGCAATTTCCACAGAGCACATGGCCCTGGATTCTGTCCTTGGTCTATAGCTGCACATTCTCGGGCTTCCACTCAGGCTTGAGGTTGAATGGGGTGATGGTGAGATGACCAGGGATGAACATAGTAACTTAATGTACTTGCAGGCCTGTGCCCTTCCTGACTCTGGATGTCCCTCAGTTCTCACTGGCTTAAAGTGTGAAGGTCAGAGAAAATCAAGTTGAGCCCCTGGATTCCCTGGATCATATCATGGTCCTCCCTAGTGATGGGTTAGTGCTGTGTCTTTCTTGGTGCAACAGAGTTTACTCTCAGCTGGACCTAAAGCAGTCTGGTAAGCAAGCTGACACAGACTGATCTGTGGTTCCCTTGGCAGCTTACTGTAGCCCTGAAACTCACAGACGCCTTTGTTCTTCTTCCCTCTCTTGCATGATAAAATAAGCACGACCAGGGCTCTAAGAAGTTACCTACAGGGCACACACAATCCCTTCAGTGTTGGCTTCAAAGTTTCATCTGCAGCATTATTTTCTCCATGGGAGTTAAGTGTGTGTGGAGAGACCTGCTGGAGTATCCAGTATAATGTGAGACCAGCCTTTGGGAGAGGCCGGACAGTCAGAGCAGAGCCATGCACATCTGTGAAGCCCACTCCAGCTTCAGAGGATAGGCAGGGAAGTGACGGCAGCCGCACACTAAACTCTGCCACAAACAAGGCAATGTCTGAAAAGTCAGTTTGCCTCGTTTGCCATTAGCATGAGTACCTGAATGTGTTTGTTTCAGTGACCACGTTTGTGTGTATTCTCGAAGCCCCTGACTACATAGGATTGTCAAGAGAAAGATTACAGTGAGAAGTAAGGAGGACAAGGGGACCCTGACAAGGACAGCACAGACAGAGAAGACAAGGTGAATGGAGGGGAGGAAGGGAACAAGTCAGCAGAGGGGCAGTTCATTGGAACCTAGCGCAGAGGTGACAGGGCAGTTCGGAGTCTCTCCCACAGCTGCACCTTGAAGGCCTCTCTGGAGCCCCATGGCAGGCGACCTGCTGAGCCCTGGCTGCTTCCACACCAGTTAGCTCCAACTACAGGCAATCCACCATCACCTAGTTTAGATAGTGGTCTTCCAAATTATAGTTCCATGCTAAAGACCATGCATCTGCTGTAAGTAATAATAACAAATTATATTTGTTCACAACAACATAAATTATCATCATTATTATTATTAGTGATACTAAGAAAGAGCTTTTGGAAGTTTGCTTAAAATGCAGATTATCAGCCCCTGTTCCTAGAACTTTGGTTGGAGCATGGTCTGTGTTTCCAACCACACCTTGCAATTAACCACACCTTGCAAAGTCTCATCTATAGCAAATAAATCAGTTATAAGTGTTGGACGTTACACTGCCAAGTAAGTATTTTCCCTTATGTTTCCTAATTTTAAGGACAAATATCTTTCTTCAGTTAATATTTAGTAATCCATATGCCTCTGAAGGACACATTCAGAGAAACACATCACCTAATCTTTCTAGAAACCATGGAAAATGCAACAGAGGGGAGTTTTCACTTAGTTTATCTTTCTCCATAGTTCTTGAGGCCCAGTTTTAAAGGAGTAGCTAGTGAATACCTGTATGAATTCTTAGTCATTTAAGATGGGTCCTGAAGGTCTTGCAATTACTGCCAAGAAAATGAGTCAGGTAACAATAGAACAAGCACTGTTCATGAAACTGTTTTCATTTTCATATTTAGGAATATGCGCACTGGAATATTCTAGATGTGGAAGAACATTGGAGGCCACCCGTCTTTTCTTGCAACGGAGAGTAAGAGGGGGAATTAGGGTCACCACAGCAGGGCTGTGAATGCTTGTGGTTTGAATATGAGATGCCCCCACCCCACCGCCCCCTGCACAAATCACATACAAACACTTGGTCTTCAGATGCTCTTTGGGGAGGTGTTTTAAGAGCTGGAGCTTTGCTGAGAGAAATGTGTTTCTGGGGAAAGCTTTGACACTTTATTCCCAGCCACACTTCCTGTTCACCCTTATGCTTCCAAAGTATGGTTAAAATGTGAGGAACCAGCTTCCTGTCCCTGCTGCCATGCCTTCCCTGACTGGACTAATTTCTTCCCAACTGCGATAGACTTTATGAACTGTGTCCCACTGGAATTATAAACCAAAATAAACCCATTCTTCCTTCACGTGCTTTGATCGGGACACTTATCACAGGAATAGCAAGACAACTAAGAAATACTCAGATACTATTCTCAAAGCTCTGGAATTAAAGCTACCTGGGATGCTTCAAGAAGATCCCATACCTAGCCTTCAGTTCAGTACCTTCAAAAATCCCTCAAATGCCTTGCCGAATGGGTGGCTTGAGACCTGCAGCTTGGGGGGTGAGAAGAAACGGCTGCCTCTCAGGTGGCAAGTTGAAACTTGGAAGAGGCTTCCACACATCTGAGAGGGAACACGCCTCTTGGCAGGAGTCCTCATTTGGGTGCCTCTTCTTTTCCCCACATCTCAGGGGAGGGAGGATGTTGTCTTGACAAAAGCCTCCTTTCCGTTTGCACCTCTTCGGTAGCCTCTTCAGCGCATGGGTCAGGTCGCCAGCCCACAGAGCCACGTGCTCACAGGACTTGTCGGAAAGAGCTCCGCCAGCCCTAGTGGGCTGTAGCCTTGGCAACTGGAGCCCACCCCACCCTCTATCCTCATCCCAACAGGCCAGAAATAGGAAGAGCTGAAAGGGATAGGTGTGGAGGGAGAAGTGAAGCCAGATTTGAGCTGAGAGCCGGTGACGAGAATCTTCAGGTGTTTGTGATAAAAGCTCCTGGTGCCAAATCCCACTTTCCCCAGAGTCAGGAGCACAGACGCATTTCCGGAGGCAGTCTCAGAGGAAGTGTGAGGTGCTTCCAGTATCACAAAAAGCAGCCAAGGTTTTGGCAGCCCACCTGTCCACATGCAGTGTGACTCAACAGAGTGAAGTATTTGTTCTTCATGCCCAAGGACAGACAGGCTGATCAGACAGCAGACCAAGGGGAAAGTCCCACTGCCCAAATGGTGACACTCGAAAGTTAGCTTTCCCCAGGTGCAGGCACTATTCTAGTCCTTCACATGAACGAGCTTGTGTAAGTCTCACAAGCTTCTACAAGGTACATGCTGTCATCCCCCCAGTACTGTTGAGAAGGAACACAGAGAGGCTGACTACCTCATTCAAGGTCACACAGCTGGTCAGGAGTAGACTCAAGCAGGTCTCTATACCTATGCCCTGAACACTACTACATTTGCTGTTGAGGTGTAGTATTCACAAAAGACAGGCACTAAGTTTTGTAGTTCCCCTTTAAAAACTCCAAATCACTTCTTTCAAATGTGGCCATCGTCACAATCATAGGCTTTCACAAGTATGTTCAGAGCAACAGAGTATGGCATTTTACGGGGATTAACTTGACTCCCCTTTAATTTATAAATTTATAAGTAGGCCCTTTGCAGACTGACATTCTATTGTTAGTAACAAATGACTTTTTCCACTGCTGACAGCCCATTGCAACACCCCAGTGTGTTGTGACACCACCATAGCTAGGACCCACTGGCTTGGAAAATAAACTTGAACGGGGAGATATTTATATAACCCAGTTGGAAAGGTAGTTGGAAGGTGCACAGAACAAGATGTCAGCAGTGCGTGTCAGTCTCCTGGCTTAGAGCCTTCCTGGTAGAAGTGGCGGTCGGGGCCTGGGGATGGGAGAGTTGCTGAGATGCCTGCAGAAATAGGCTTTGGGGTATAAGTGGGGCTCCAGGCGCCAGGCTCCAGGACATGCGGTCCAGATCTATTGTTGTCAAAGATTTCAATTCTCCCTAATGGAGAATGTCCTCTGAAAGCTCACATGACCTGCTGTTTTATAGAAAAATAAAACAAAACAAAACTCAGGGCTTCACCAAGGACCCCTGGGTGCTTCCTGTTACACAAAGTCCTCTGATGTGCCAGGGTAGTCATGTGACTTTGTTGCAGTCCTTCACTGGTACCCTGAGGGGAGGAAGCATACACTTTTTGCATCCCTGTCCAGCTGGAAGAATCTGCAAAGCTTTGATGAAAATGAAGCCTAGATGGATTTCAATTTACCCTGGAAAGGGTGAAATCTGACTGGTGCACTCTCACTGCTATTTCCTCCTGCCTTCAATTCTCTTCCAGAAATCTACCCCCAAATTACTTTCTTTTTCATTGCAAATGAATAGGTTGGTGGAACCCCTGTGTGTCTCTGGTCCACAGATGCTAAGCAAGGCACTGCTTGTATTCAACTCTTGTGAGTTTTATTTAGATAAAAATCAATGACTCTATATAATGTCTCTGTGTGTAAATGCTAAGGCTTCGATGTTTCTTGTATTCCTATATGCCTCTTTCCCCCAATCCATTTTCATATGGAATACATTCGAGGATATTTCATTGAAAAGAAGAAATTATCTGGAAGGAGTTTGTTTTCAAATGGCAATGGGCATAAAAGATACAGCCTCAAATACTAGTGTATTAGTTAGCCCAAGATTCTCAAGGCCTTGTTATTTGGGAAATGTGACAATAAAAACAAAACAAAACAAAGCATTGACTTTAACCCCAGGGCTTTCTAGACACTGGGCAGTGGACTTGATGGTGAGGATAAACATGAGCAAAGCCTGGTCCTATCATCAAGTCCGGCACAGCCGCAAATACCAAATCGTGTAAGCCAGTGTAGCAGTACACTTCTGTGTTGCTCAGCAATAAGGACAAGGAGACAGTTTCATATCTGCAAACCCTGACAGACCTCAGCAGAGTGAACTACCTGTCATGGCAAACACCATTCTGGAGATCAGCTTATTAGCTGATCTCAGGGGTTTTATTGACACAGAAGCTCCTCAGGTGTTTCACTGATGCAAAACTCTGCCTCCTCATTGCTCTGCCAGAGATCAGTGAGCACACACAGATCAAGAGGAATCAAACATCTTTTACATAAAGCCAACAACTGTAGAAAATACAAAATACCAAGGCCTAGGCAGCTCTTCCCCCAACAATGCACCATTTTAAGCATAACAAGAAATAAACTTCTGTAACAAGCCAGCCCCCATTACAGAATTTGTGGCTGATGGACAGACAGCACTATTGTACAGAGTGAGCAGTTAGTCAGGGCAAGTGTAGAGATCAGACTCAGAACAGGAAAGTGGTGGGACTGGCATGCCAGCTGAGGAGGGGGTACAGCACACAGTGAGAAGAGTAGAGGGAAAGAGGGCAGGGAGAGGAAGGGAGGGAAGGAGCAGGGGAGGATACAGAGTATGTGAATCAGAAAATCCCACTTGCCACTAGTCTTTGGTGTCAGGCCCTTCTCAAAGTCCAGCCACATCCCAATACTTACTCCAGAACATGAGCACACTACATTTTTCTTAGTAAATGGGTGTTAGTCCCAAAGATTTGAGGAGAAGGACTATTGACCCAAATCATCATGGCCAAATTAATTAAAGCAAGCAATTAATAAAAGCAAATTTTTATTCATGTATATGGGCTATCTCCCCAAGGAGGAATTTAAGAGGTCAGCATTAAATGTGAGGAAGACAAGATTTTTTATAGCTCAAGGGTAGGGGGTCTTCAAGCGGGAGATTTGGTGTGCAAAACAGTTGGGGTTACAGGAGCAATATGTAAGCATAGCAAGTTAGTGATAATGACCTCCTGAAACAAAGACATGATTGCAAGGGAGTCATAGCAACAGGTAGTCATAACGACCTTTTGAAACAAAGGTAGGGGTACAAGGTGGTTATATTAACTTTTTGAAACAAAGACATGAGGGTTGCTGTGTAGCAGTATGCTACAATCTTTTACCTTCAATTTAGGGAAGGAGAAAGGAAAGATACAAATCTTCACCGCTTTTACAAGTGGCCGTAATGCAAAAAGAAAGGTAGAAATCTCTATAGCTCACTTTTTAGGCTGTCCTAAGCTTGAATCTCTCCAACTTTTATTCTCACACTAACTAACGACAGCAACCCAACCAACAAACCACTCTTGGGGCTTCAGATCGTTTATGTCCTAAGCCATAAACCCATGTGGTACTCAATCTCGAAGACAAGCTACAAGTGCTAGAACGACTGCACCCAACCAAATTATACCCACCTGCATCAAGCATTTCAATTCCAACTTGTAAACAACTATACCACAGCTGGGACAGGAACTCGAACCTCTAGCGACTAGTCAGTTAAACCAAAAGCTTTCCTTAACATAAAAATTCCAAGTGTTCCTCTACAATTGCCATTTCCTGGAACAGGCAATAGAACCATTTGTAATTAATGCTACAGATGTGGCATAGCCTAATCCCTGAGAAACCAAGGTTTAATCACAAACAGGAATGAGCCTGGTTTGTCTTTACTATAAGATGACTTTTGCATCTATGATGGAGGGAGGCTGGTTTATCACGGGTTCCCACTGTTGTTTTGAGATTTGGCAATAGGTTTAAGCACTTCATTTTGACCAAGGGAAAGTCAGGGAAAAATAAAACTACTACCTGACAATATTTCTGTCTCGTCCAAAATGACTTTTTGGTTACTTTACAGGGGGAAGTAATATTCTTATGATGTGGCTGATTATGTATTCCAATAGAACACTGGAAATGAGAAAGCTGTGATTTTCAGGCTCAAAACAGTAGGGCACGCCATCTGAGAGTGAGTTTTCCTCCGTGTTTTTATTTGGGCACTATGCCAGTGTTCACCAGGTGAATTCATCTGCCTCAGCCCGGCTATTCCTCAGCTGTATCGGAAGCTACTAGAAGTTATTATTTGCATTTAACATAGGAAGAAACTTTGACCCCTTAACTTTCCAAGCAACCTATGCATTCCTTGATTCTGAGATTTGTAGTCCCTTTCCTGGATCTCAGGCAACATTTCTAACCTCCCCTTAGAAATGCATTATGGAAGTAACGCTGTGACCAGGAGGCTGGTAACCAAGAACAGCTTGGTTAGAAAAGAAATTGACAATTCCACCGGAAACAAGCACTTTTGACCCAGATTGCCATCCTGCTAGGAGGTCTACAGGGAGGGACTGTGGTAGCTGGAGAGGTACTAGAGACCCTCAATGTACCAGCCCCAGCTGTGAAGGTCTCCCCAGCACAGACTCTGGACATTACAAATGGAAAGGTTCCCAAGAAAATCCTAACTATAAACACTGTCATCAACAAAGGACCAAACCATCCTGGCTGAGTGTGGCCAACTCCCCAACCAATGTAAGCTAATAAATGGCTTGCCAGACAGTGGTGGAACATGCCTTTAATCCCAGAACTTGAGAGGCTGAGGAAGGTGGATCTTTGTGAGTTCAAGGCCAGCCTGGTCTACAGAGTGAGTTCCAGGACAGCCAGAGTTACAGTAGAGAAACCTTGTCTCGAAAAAATAAAAATAAAACAAAACAAACAGTAATAAACGGCTTGCTGTTGTTTTAAGTCCCGAAGCTCAGAGTCATTCACTGTGCTGCAGTCTGCAAGAAAGTGACTTTCAGGATCACTCCAGGATTTTCCAGCTGCTGGGCTATAGAATCAATTCATCCACTCACTGCAGAATTACCCAGATGACTTCTGAGCCTTGGGAAGTAGAGAAGGTTAGGGTATTACACAAGCCTTCTGCCAGCCCTTGTCCCCTCCTCCCATAGGTGTCTAGAGGCAGCTCCTTTCTACAGCCAATGCAGCCTGGATACACTCCATGGCTGCTGGTCTCTAGGAACTGGCTCCATGGCACTCTGGCTTTTCCTGGAATCTTGCTGTGTGCAGGTGGCTCTGGCTTCTCTGAGAGGTGGCACCGAGCCTACTGCCTGCCTTGATTCTCCTGCCAGCTCTTCTCTCATAACTTGACAGTCTGTTCGGAATTGAGAACAGACAGTACTGTGAAGGTAGTTGGGAGTCATACTGCCTCCCTACAGCGTTGCTTGCTCCTGATAACAGGATAACTGGACTCACATTTGGCCTAATCCACAGAGGAAATATGTGTTCTGGGAGTATGTTGATGGTTTGGTCTAGTTTCTTTCCCAAGGTAACAATTCCCTGTTAAGATTATAAATTGTCATCTGCTTCCTCAGCTTTGTCTACTGCAACATTCTAAGACTGTGCTCCGTGGGGACGGTTTACGCGGAATTTCACTGAATGGCTCCTCCTAGTGTACAGAGCACAGAGGCACTGTGCTCAACGCCTAATAGAAGGTCTTTTTCATTCAGAGGTACATGTAATACATTTTTATCTAGCATCCAAATAGTGCATAAGTTAAATAAAAAAGTTTGTATTATTTATGTCTTTAAATGTCATTTTTATAGTTTTTTCCTTCCATAAATTCCACAACCAATTAAAATGGTCACTGCCAAGTTTGTATTTGTTTTTTGGGTATACTTTATTCAAAATATTCTTATACCATGGAGAAGAAGAAGGTGGGGGCGGGGAGAATGGGGAGGTAGAAGAGGAGGAAGATGTTAAATGGAGGGAGAGGGAAGGAGAAGGAATAAGAGGAGGAGGAGGAAGAGAAGGGGGAGAGGGAGAAGCAGGAGAAAAGTGTGGGAGTAGGGAAGTTTCGCAGATGGTAAACCTAGTCAGTTGCAGCTAATTGGGCAGTATACAGCCACGACACTAACAGAGATGTCTGTCGGGTACATTTTGCTAAGTCATCTTTCATAGGACTTCAATCCACTAAGATGCTCACCAGCATTTTATAAAGGAAGACTGTCATTTTAGCTTACGGCTCTGTAGAGTCCTAATGTAGAAACAAAACAAAATGTTCTAAAAGCTTGTTTGACTTTGATTAGCCCTTCTCCCTGATTTTATTTACATAAGAGAGTCTCTCAGGGCTGCTGGAGTGGTGTGTGGAAATCCTCTGAGGGAGGAAGTGACTAGGTGCAGGGTGAGTCTCCACTGGCTCCCTGTCATGTCAGCAACTCACAGGGGAGTAAGAATGGTCTTGACCAACTGGAAGGTGATGGTCTTATAGAATACTTTATAGGAAAGAAACCTTCCTGATATTCTCCTTAATGAACCACTAATTTCTCTAAGAGGTTTAGATACCCTGAGAACATGGGATGGCTTGCTGCCTGACTGGTCATTCCTGGAGTGTCACAATGGACCATTAGCCCAGAATAAGCACAGGGTCAACCTTGCCTGAATTCCATTATGATCAAGTGAGGGCCTTGCCTTCAGTAGAATTCCCTGTTAGTCCCAAGAGCAATATACTATGCTGGTTAGTTTTTGTCAACCTAACAAAAACTTGAAACACCTAGAGAAAGGGATACTCAATCAAGGAATTTTCTCCATCACATTGGCCTGTGGGCATATCGGTGGGGACATTTTCTTTATTAAAGATGGCTGTGGGAGGGCCCAGCCCACTATGGACAGTGTCACCCCTGAACAGCTATAGGAAAGCAAGCCAAGCAAGCCATGGAGAGCAAGTCAGCAGATTTCTCTGTGGTCTCTGCTTCAGTTCCTGCCTCCAGGTTCCTGCCTTGAGCTCCTGCTTTGGATTCCACAGATGGTGGATCTGGAAGTATAAACTAAATTAACTCTTTCTTCTCCAAGTTGCTTTTTGAATTTGATGTTTATCACAACAGAATGCAAACCAAGACAAATATGAAGTACTTCAGGGAAATCTTGACTCTCCTGTAATACATTTACTAATCTCACAGCTTTTTTCTCTGTAGAGCTAATCTAACATCATCATCCATCATGGCTTTACTTAGAATCTGTTCTACCCCAGTTAAGTGCCAAGGACAGACACAGCAAGCTAAGTAGAAGAAACACAAGGGATGACCCTGTAAAGAATTTGAAGCCACCCAGGAGATACATTTATTCAGGAAAGTTAGAAAGTAGCTACAAGTGCATGCCATAGCTGCACACCTCTCACGTTCAGCTCTGCCAGCCCAGCCAGCCACACGGCTCACTTCCTACGCTACAAACATGCCCAGGACTCTGGCACTTGTCCTGGTCATTTTCACAGACTGGAAAAAATCTTCTCATACTTTTTCAAATGTTCCCCTTACCTTACCTTTTGCTTCAGTCAGACCTCTCCATCTAAGTCACCACCTCGGAAAGGTGGTCTGTGTCTCAAACAACCTTCCCTTCCTCTCTCTCCTTGCATATCTCCTTGCACTTGATTTTCCATCACAGGCCTATGTGCCTCTCTGGATTTCCTTATTAACTGTGCATTGGCTGTCTACCCGCCAGAGTTCAGCTCCAGCAAGTCCAGAAACCCAGGACAGAGGTGTAGGCTTGGAGGAAAGGAGAAAGGCAGACACTGACCACTCATTAGTTGATGGTCAACAAGTGGCTCTGAATAGCTCGAGCCATTTTTATTAATAGAGAATTTAGAGCATTCAAACATTAGTAGTTTCACATTTTCCTTTAATCATTATCTAAGAATCTTGGCAAGTACTTATGTTAATTCTTTTTTAAGTTTACCTTCTCCATTTCCCTCTAGTCAGTGATTAACCTTTACGTCATATCTGAGTACTATAGTATTACAAGCCAAACGATTATAACTAAACACATCCAAGTATTATTCTGCAAGCCAAATGATTATTATAGCTAGGTAGGCACATCCAGTTTGAATTGTGTACAAGCTGGTAGCAAACACACAGTTACAAAGTGAAAGATATTTGGAACCACGGTATAACCTTTTAACAGCAACACAACTTTTGCATCTTGTCACAGTCCAATTTAATATGCTCATAATATGTTTTAAGTTGTCTACATGCTGTTTTTATCTGTCTTTTAGTTTTACAGTATGTCTTACCCTATGCAGCTTTTCCATAAAGAGCAGAACTGACAATTAACATTTTTCCATCAGCCCATGCCATGCTTTTCCCTTCTCTGTTAGCCCTTGTATAGGGCAAAGATAGATCCATCCAACTTGTATTGTTTTCCTTGGGAGCATAGCAGATTTTACCCAATAACCTGTCCTGAGAATGAACTCCTTACTGTTGGCCTTTAGGCCCTATCTCTTTAAGCCCTATGTTTTCTTGGCAGGTTTTGGTCTTTCTCTCAACCCCCCTCCCCCAATGTATTGGCATGCTTAAGTCTTCCTCAAAAGAAGTAGTTGACATTTCCGAGCCCTTTCCTTCTTCCTCATATATTCCTATCCGATTTTGAAACCATCTACTAAGGAATCTTTTTCAAAGGTCTTGGACAATCATGTCTTTGCTTAACCTTTAAGTAAGCAGGAATCATTAGCCCCATCTCTAGAGGATTGACACATGGTTGTTCTGTGATATCATTCCAACTGGTCATTGCCAAGTGGATGGGAAGCTCCTAAGGGCCTTGCCATGAGGAAGTCCATTCACAGAACACTCACGTGCCTTTCTTGTGAGATGCAACATGGCTTCCATCATCTACCCTTGCTTGGCCAGAAACTCCATGGGGGAAAGGATCATGCTTGTTTCCCTTGCTGCAGTTTGGACTGGTTCCTGCTATTTCCTGAGCAAAGAAACAAGGGTCTGCAACTCATGGCACTTTATATATACTAAATAGGATAATAATAAAAACAACACTATTTACACATTTGTATTTTGCTGTTAGTTTCAGAGTCTCACATATGCATCTGAATTTACAAGTATCCTTACAGTGTGTGTTTGTGGGTGTGTACATGTGTAGCGTTTGTGTTGCTGTCTGTGAATCAACTCAGCATGGCACAGAGACAGGACTCAGACCTTGTAGTCAGAAGACTCTGATGCTCTGCCACTTACTAATTACATGGCAATTAATGTTTCTGTCGTCTCTGAACCTGGGTTTCTTCATTTGAAGTTTGGGAATAAATGTACCTACTTCATAGGTTTGTTATGAATCAGACAATAGGCTTCAAACACCTTATGGATGAGAACGCTCATAAAGAATGCTTCAGTATGCATGTCTCCCACTCCCTCACTCCCTTCCCTCTTCAACTTCTTCTTGATAAAGGCTCTCACTCTGTAGCCCCAAAGTGGGCTGGCCTCAAAATCAAAATACTCAGGCCTCATCCTCGTATCTGTAATTGCATCAACACATATGACACTAATTTAAAATTTTCTAATTTACATAAAATGATGTTCACTCGTTTTGGGGTTCAGACAACTTTTATAAATGCACCCGACTGTGTGGAACACTTCCAAAATGTTCTAACTGTCCTATTTACAGTAATCCTTTCTCTCTGAACTCCTATCATCCACAGAGTCTTCTTCCCTGTAATGTCACCATTTCCATGATTTCCTGTTAATGGCTTCACCATGTACAGTTTTGGGGCCTCACTTTTAAAACTTAGCAAATGGATTTGCTGTGAGCTGCACACATCAACAATTCGTTTTGTTCTTTGATTTCCTTATACTTGTCCATCCATTCACTAGGTAAAGTACACCTCAGTTATTCCCAGCTTTAGTGGATTGCAGATAAGCTGCTGTGCTGCATTTGCATAGTGGTTCTGTGTCAATGTATACGTTTTCATTTCTTTGGGATGACTACCTTAAAGTGAGACGATTGGGTCATACAGGAAGAATATGTTTGCCCTTACAGCACACTGCTGAATGCTTTTCCCAAATTCTGATGTGGCTCTGAGTTCCCATTAGCATTTTATAGTGTTATATTTTTATCTAAACCTTAGCATTCATAATAAGCAGGTTAGATTTGATTTGTATTGCTCTAATGGCTAATGAGGTTAATTGTCTTTTCATGTGCCTGTTTGCTATCTGCATACACATACATATGTATCAACACATTATGGTGGTTGAAGTAGCTTTTTAAATTCATGACATACTTTAGAATCCTGTTTTTCCATTTTGTTACATTTTAGAGTAGTTTATATATTCTGGCTGCAAGTCTTTCGACATCTCTGTAGTCTAAAAAAATGCTTTTGTAGTAATGTGGCTTGTCTTTGCATTCTTTTGGCATTATTTTTGTTGGGAAAATTCTCAATTTCTGATTAATTCCAATTTATGAATTTCTCATGTATGCATTAGGTTTGGGTGGCGTCATACATAAGAATCCTTTTAGCCAATCATGTGCTATGATATGTTTACTTCTCAAACTGAATAGCTTTAGACTTTAGCCCTCTGATTCATCTTGATGCAAATTGTTGAAATCCTGTCTCCACTAAATTTCATTGAATATATAGATTAGTGGAGGGAAAACTGACATCCTACCACTATTCTATGAATAAAATTTATTTGTTTAAGCTTTTTTGTGATTATTATTGTTGATGTTATTGTTATTAACATGAGACAGGGTCTTATAAGTCTCATCTTGCCTCAAACTCATGATGTAGTAGAGGATAGCCTTGAACCTTCTTAATCCTCCTAACTCCACAACCACCCCCCTCCTCCTACCAAGTCCTGGGTACTACAGGCATGTATTACTACAGCCCAGCTGAGTCTTTTAACATCAGCACTTACACTGTTTAGCATCTAGATCCCATAACTATATTTATTATTAATAAGTTATTTGGTGGTATAATTATAAATAGCATACCTGTGAAATTTTCAATATTGTTTCTTTTGGGTAGTATATGGAAATAAAATTAACTTTGTATATTTACAGTTCAGGCAATTTAATTTCTTAACACTAGAAGCTTTTCTTTAGATTTTGTGGTATTTTCTATGTGATCACTTAGAGTTTGGAGGGCTGGAGAGATGTCCTAGCACTTAAAAGCACTTGTTGGTTTTCCAGGGGACTTAAGGGGCTCACACCTGGATATAATTCCAGTTCTATGGAGTTTGATGTCCTCTCTGGCCTCTGCAGGCATGCGCACACATTTGTCATAGAACACACACAGACACACAGGCATATAGAAATAATTTTTTTTTTTTAAAAAAAAGAGGGTTTGTTTTTCTTTTCTGTTCTGCTTGTTTTTCTTTTCTTTTTTTCTTTTCTTTTTTTTTTTTTTTTTGCCTTATAATATGGGCTAGAGCTTTCAGCACAATGTTGCGTAAAAGTGAGAGGAATTAAAAACCTGACCATGTTTTGCATTTTAAAAATAAAGCGTTCAGTCTTCATTTATTAAATATCAATTATTCACACTTCTCTATCAGTTAATAAATTTCCCTCTATTACCAGTTTTCTAAGAATTTTAGAATCATAAATAGATATTAAAGGTTCATATATATATATATATATATACACACGCATCATTTTTCTTCCATAGCCTACTAATATTAATTGATTAATGTTGAATGAATTCTGAATCCCTTCCTAGAATAAATGCTTTATTCATGGTAATTAGCCTCTGAAGTTTTTGCTGTGCTTTCCCTCTACATCCATGAAGATACTGACATGGGGAGTAGTTTGGATCATGAACATCCTCAAAAGGCCTATTTATTAAAGTGCTGCTCCATAACTTGTGGTCCTATTGGGAGATAGTGGAACCTTTAGGAAACAGGGCCTAGTGAAAGGAAGTTAGTTCATTGCAGGTATGCTTTTGAATGGGCTTAGAAATCTGTCTTCTGTCTCCTTCTGTCTCTGTCTGTCTCTATCTGTCTCTGTCTGTCACAGTCTCCCTATGTCTCAGTCTCTCTCCTCTACCTTCTAGCCACCATAAGGTAAATGCGTTTCTTGTAAGACATGATGTTGCCGTGATATACTACTATACATCCTGCCACAGGCCCAAAGCCACAGAACTAAATGAGCGTGACCTGAAAACTCTGAAACTATTAGCCCAAATAAATCTTTCATCCTTTTACTTTACAAGGACATTTCATTATAGTGACAGGAGGTTAATACAGTGTGGTTAAGTTTTAATGTAATTAGAGGCTCATAAAATGGGTGGGAAGTATTTCTTTTTCTTCTTTCTAAAGAATGTTTGTAGGATCCCTATTTATTGTAAGTAACACCTGAGAAAATCAGCTGAGTAAAGGGATACTGGAACCTTCTGCTCCCTGCTCACTCCCTATTTTGCTTCTTGGTGCCATGAATGAAGTAGGCAGCTTCCCCTGACATATGTTCCCATCATGTATGCCAACACAACCAGAACAGAATGGAGCCAACCAAACACAGCCTGATCCCCCAAACCAGGAAGACAAAATAAACCTGTCTTCCTTGTCAGTTATCAAAGTACCTTGTAGCTGCAGCGATAAACTAATGCCATCTAATGCAATGACTCCTTCCTCTTTGAGGCTCTTCGGAATAATCTTCTAGCACACAGCAGCAATGTGCTGATACATATTTTAATGTTTTTCTTGTTTTCAAATTGACTGGCAGATTCTTGGCTTCAGAAACAATATTTTTCATGTCTTGTTAAATATATGTGATAAAATCACATCATTCATCTCCAAGAACCACCCTGCAGTCACAACCCTTCCCTACATGAGAGATGCCAACCAACCCTTTAGTAACTTAAGCATCACAGAGCTGGCAAGAGTTCTCAGACTGAGTCTGTTCTTTGCAGGCAGATGGAGGAAGGTTCAAGAAATCTTTCTACTAAGGGTAAAGTCCTAAATCCACCACAAAGGAAACATGGAGAATCGGAGTCTACTTTTACAGTGTTGCTGTCGGTTCTCGCAGACAAACAGTAGCTAGCCCAAGCCCCACTTTCCCCTTTGCACTAAGACATCCTTTGAGAATGGAATTGCTGACTTTCTCTAGGTCTCTGACTGCATGGCTGAGCTGTGTCTCACTGACGTCACTCTCCACCGTGTGTCCTTTCCATCCTACTGTGGAGTTACAGCCCCCAAAATATTCCTTAGTTTCTAAACAGCGAGGCATTTCTCTGTTCAGTGGTATATGAGTACAGACAGAGGGTTTCATCTTATTTTCTAAGGCTGACTTGGGGAATGTTATAAAACATACCCGAAAGGGGTCCAGAGATGTCCCGCTAAGTAGCCACTAGTAACCAATCAGAGGATTTCCTTCAACGGCATATACTGGACTTCTGAGCATTAGTAGATCTTAGATCCAAGATCCCAATCTGGAGTGCAGAAGGCTTTGCTCTTCCCTTGCCCTTCCCACTGATTTGTTGTTTCTAATCTCAAGGAATATTTCTTTGCCCCTACCTCCAGTCAGCTTGGTTAATATCATGCTCACTAGCTTCCCTTTCCCTTTTAAGCCCAGGGATCCCTGGCCATTGACTTCCTACCCTGGACCCCTGGCCTACACCAAGCCTGGGCAGGCTGGGATAAGAAGACCTATGTGATCTGCTAGGGTAACAACTTTTGAGACAATTCTTGAGGCGTACTTTGAAGCCTCAGACTTAAACTACAAGGTTTCTGTCCCACGTTTCCCTTGAGAACCAGAGCTTTCCTCTCAGTAGTCTTTATCCTCCATGTCCCCTCCACTGGCTGCAAACATAAAATGACAAGTCCTGGGTCTCTTACTCTTAGATATCCCCTTAGATAAATGACCTCCATTTAGAGCACTTTGAGTTTTGCTTGCATTGGTCAGACAGATCAGACAGAGTAAAATTGAATTGTGAGTCTTGTACCTTCTTAGGGAAACCTAGGAAGGGCCATGATATCTCTGATATATGACTTTCTCATTTGTAAAACAACTTTATAAGGTGGTCTAGAGATTAAATTACACGATGAGCCTGAACAGTGACTCTATAATTATTTTTCATAGCGTCTGCTTCATGTCTTTGATGACTGTTGGCTGATTCCCAATATTCTTTAGACTTACTTTATCTGATCATATGACCTCAGGTCATGACTGAGCCACCCCTTGACCCAGTTCTCACCCAGACAAACTGTATACTTTCAGTAGGATCATAGGTTTTTTTCAATGGCTTCCCCTGCCTTCTCTGTTCTTCCTTTTTATCAGAGTTCCTTAATTGTTCATGTGAGAAAGCAAGAGTGTGCAATATAAATTCCAAAAGCAGAGCTTTACTCAAAGGAAAATTACAATGCCTTGTGTTAATAAGTGAATGAATTTTGATGGCTGTGCAGATCATCTACAAAAATTCTAGAGCAAGCAGTTGAAACATTCAAGGGATAGACTGTTACGTGTTCATCTATTTCATCAGTGATTTTTGTGTCAGAACAGATACCCATAATAGTAAAACTGCAATAGATGGCTTTGTATATGTAGCTAATGGTAGTGTAACCATTCCCTTTGTATGCGATCTGGTTCCAAACTCCTGTGTGGCTACAGGCTGTAAAGGTCTGCAATGGTACTGCCACATAAGGCATCAGGTAGTAATTACATATAATGTGTCACAACAGGAACACTTCTTACCCGGGCTCTAGAATTTTGACTACAGTATGCAGTGCTCAGTCACCAAAAACTTCTTTACCTCAACATTATAAAAGTAGTAAAGTGGTAATTAGTAAGTATTAGGCATATAAATTTCATTATAGTATTAACTTGAGAAAAAGTATTCACAGTGAACTACTGACATCGTCTCCTAACACAGAAGAGAGGAAAGGCTCTTTTCCCAAGTGGATGGCTCATCCCTCTTTCTTCTGTATGCCTCATGCAATCATGCCCCCTGGAGTTCTAAGCTCCACGGCATTCATCATCTCAGGAATGTGTTTAGCTGTAGCAGAATAAGCAAACTAATTTTAAACAAGAATTTCTGTCATGTGTTTTGCCAAAGGGCTCTTCCTCCTCTTCTTCCTCTCCTTCTAGCACACATTAAACAGGCATTATAGTTTAAGTCATATTCTCCCACTACACTCATATTTGAATCCCTGACCCCCAGCAATGGGAATGTTTAGAGCTAAGATCTCTAAAGTGACAATCAAGGTTATATGAGTTCATTGCAGGGAGAGCAATACAACTGGACTAGTGTCTTTATTTGAAAAGCTTCTTATTACACTGACCAAGGAAAGCCCATTTAAAGACATGTGGAAAAGACAGCCACTGACTTCCTGATCTCTTACTTTCATCTTCCAGAAGTCTCCAGCATATGTCTGATATGGTAGCCCTAGTAAATGAAATATAATGGGTTTTTCCCAGTGTTTCCAGTGATCAACCATCTGGCTAATTTTATCTGTCATTTTCTTCTCTCTGGAATTGATTGCTACTGGTCAAAAGTGAAACACAAGAACCTACTATGAGTCTAGGTCTTTTCTAGTTACTCCCAATAATAAAATACCATCCACAAAGTTACTGTTAAATAATAGCAGTTAAGTGCATACTGTGTGCAGCATGGCTATAGTTGGTTAATTTTTTTGTCTTTAATTTTGTTTTAAAACTTCTTCCTGAAATAAAAGACACCAGTGTCAACAAGTCACATGGTAGTCACAGGCATTTTAGAGGCACAGGCCTTTAGAGGTCTTCTAGAGTTGCCGGTTCTCTGCTGGCCATGGCAGACATAAGCAACTGCCAATGAGATCCCCATCATGGAGGAGTTGGTTTCAACAACTATCAGTGCAGTGGGGTAAGGTGCACAATTAACATTTCCTTTGCATTTTAAAGCCCCACTGATTTCTTTCTTCTGGTTCTTCATGGAAACTATACGTATGAGGGGAGGGTGTCTTTTTGTATATACAAATTAATTCTGAAAACATCAAGTAACTGTGAGAAGATGAGTACTGAGTCAGGTCTTAGGCTTACAAATTGCTTCCCATTAAGTCATGTTTTGTAGATCCCAACCCCCACCCCTAGGGAAGAAAGGGAGAATAATAGGCCCTCTAAAATCCTGCTGATCCTGGAATGGGAGAATGTCTATGGACAGTGGAGTCCTGAATAAGAAAACAGAAATTTCATTACAAATTATTCCTCTCATATGAGGAACAAAATAGTTTACTTTGTAAAAGTGTTCATATACTTTTGTAATACACCTGTACTTCCTTCTAAGGCTTGATATCATCACAGTTTCATAAAGTTAAGGAAACTGGAGCCCAGTGTGGTGATGCATGCCTGTAATCCCTGCACTAGGGTGGTGGAAGAAAGAGAATCAGGAGTTCAAGGTCATTCTGGGATCTATGAGACCCTGTCTCAAAACGATACAAAAACACCAACCCTGTAACAACAACAACGACAACATTAAATATTAAATAAATTTAAAAATAAAAATGTTCACATCTACAAGTATGTATAACCTCAAGAATGTATTGAATTAATTTTTTTAAATCTCACATTTTAAAAAAGATAAAAATATTGCCTTGCCAGATTTCTTTCTGGGTGTCATAATACATACATATATATATATATATATATATATATATATATATATATATATATATGCTGGATATATGTATATGTGTGTGTGTGTGTGTGTGTGTATATATATATATATATACTTAAAGTTGTGTGTGTGTGTGTGTGTGCGCGTGTGTGTGTATATGTGTGTTTGTGTAGTTTTCCTACAAAAGGGAATATGGTAAGGATCTCTTTATTGAGGGTCTTTTCACCTTTCTCTGACCAAAAATAATGGCCTGGCATCAGCTTAGGAGGGATGCTTTGGCATACTAAATATGAATAAAGTTTGCATATGTGTCAGGGGACACATGCATGAGGGTGTTTTACAAAGAATATTGTCTCACATGCACAGGAATCTATAATTGTAGACCATCTAAACTAAGAAAATGACACTGGATAAAAGATTCTGAAGTTGAAGTTTAGTCTCTTTCTCCTGGAGAGTAATGTATGAGGAAAGCAATGTTCAGAGACAGTCAGCACCGTGGCAGAGGTGGGAAAATCTGGGCAGGATGGGATAAGTCCACCACCTGGTCTTGTAGTCAGGTTTCCTGCTGTCACTGGGCATGTCATAGGTCTACTTAGTCTCATGACCACGAGGTGGGGCTGGCATCCAGCAGAGGGCAGGCCAGACATCAGCACCCATCACTCCTTCCCTTTGACAGTACACCCAAACTTTGCCATAGATAGCAGAATTTAGGGGAAAAAAGCAATAGAAAACCCTTTAAAAGACCAATTCATAAAATTTTCCCAGTGTTAACCTGTCTTCTGACTCTTTGCAAAGGTCATATATGCCACAAAACCAGAACTTTCAGAAACCATGTACGAACTCTGTAGAACGAGCAGAGTCAGCCACCTTTCTTCAGCCTCCACAGAGCTAAGCCTACACAGTAGCTGACGGTGTACACAGCACACCAGTTCCCTGTGGTAATTAGATTCAGTTCCAGTCCAGACGCAGCTGTTTGTGTCTGTTTATTTTCTTTGTCTTCTCTAGTGAGAAGCCGAAGTTCTGGAGGCTTGAGGAGATTGGGTTTTCTATTTGGTAGCTGTGGGTAAGCCCAACCTACTTAATACGAACTTCTTTGAAAACTTAAAGCCATATGATGCCACCATACTATAGCAACCTGCTTGTTTGCAGTATCAGATATCCACACACAAATTGTGTGGTGTCCGTTTCTTGTTTACAGCATGTCCTTTAAAAATTAAAAACACAAGGAACCCTCATTAGAGGGGTGGAACAGTAGTAAAGCGCCTCCAGGTGGCATGAGGTTAAGGATAAAACTCCACAGGGAAAGGAGAGTTCCCGGGTGAAGGACGGAATCCCACTCATTGGCAGCTGCCCCACTGGGCTCTCCATACAGCCAGTTCCAGAACTCAAAAACACCACTAACGACAAACAGGTCTTCCGACTCACTAACACCAACTGCAAACAGCTTCCTGGGTGCTTACCTTATCCTCTATGCCTTGCATGTATCATCTAAAACCAATTTTAGTTTTTTTTTTTTTTTCAAAACACCGTTTTGAGATAGATCTCATTTCAATTTTACAGATGATGATATTTAAATGCTAAATAAATTGCCAAGTTAGAACAGGAATTCAGACCCAGTCTCAACCCCATACTGACATTAAGACCTGGTCGGCAGAATCTCCACTAACAGCTCCGGACTTCAGAATTGAGAAAATTTTTGATCTACTTTGAGGATAATTCAACCATACAATAGGAATAGCAAACAGTAAAAATATTCCCCAAATGTCATCTATCTTTGAAATATTCTTGCATTTTATTTTTAACATAATATATTTATTATTTGAGAAATTCATACAATGTATTCTGATCACACCCACCTTCCACTTCTCCCAAGTTCTACCCTCCCATCCCATCACCTCTCTAAAAATAAATCCAAACCATGCTGCCCACGCACTCATTTAAACATGTTCAAGCTCCCAGTAGCTAGATCCCCAAAGAAAACAGACTCCTCCCCCCTCCACGCCCCTGAAGGAACTCACCACCGTGAAGAGCTCCATCTCCATCGAGCATCTCCACTACAACAGTCAACCCAGGGATAGGTGGAAGGGTATTAGTGGAAGACAAACAGGAAGGTCAGGGCTGGCTTCCGGAGAGGGGACTTGGAGCGAAGGTGTGAAGGGGGAGGAAGAAGAGAGAAGAGTAGGGACTGGTGAGAACTTACTATCAAGGGGACCAGGTGAACACAGGCAGAAATTTTCTAGTAAGTTCGTTGTCATTGGTGGGAAAAGTGTGGTGCTGGTGAATACAGAAAGGAAAAGGATGTAAGTATAAACGCCTCCTAGATACTGGTGGGTGGAGACCTAGGGAGGGAACTGCGGGAAGGGCCAGGCGAGCGACACAACCACCAGGGATGCTACTAGCCACCGCAGTCACACAGACAGACAAAACATGGCTCACAGTTTTGAGTTCTCCCGTTTCTCCCATTCTCCTTTAAAATGTGTGGAAATACAATCCTAGTGCTTTTCTTAATTCCATGACAGATGTTATAAGACTTCACAACCAGAAGATGGCACTAATGAGATATAAAAGAATATTTTGTGCATTACTTTTTTTTTTTTTTTTTTGAGAAAGGTATCTCTGCTTATTTTTAAAGAAATAAAATTAGTTTTTATAATGTAGTAAATCTTTTAACTAAATATAGAGAATAATCTACAGCTGTCATTTACATAATGATTTTTTCACAATATGTAACAAGTGCAATGCTTATTTAAATATATCCAGATTTAGCTAAATATCTAACCTTCTATAAAAGCTTGTACTGTGTTGTGGGCTAGGCCTCAACTGTTTGGACACTCAGCCTCTGCTGTCCTCAAAGGACTTTTCTTCACTTCAAGAACTCAAAACTTTGTCTAGGCCTGGAACCTTACATTAGGATGGCCATTTATTTATTTTTAAAGAAAGGCATGATCATATTTTACCTCTATGAATGCACAGCATAGAATTTCAATATTGTTCAATATTGGGGAACCATTTCTTGGGTGTGCATTTCAAAGTTATCACTGACCTCATAAACACGCACAGTGCACTCCATCATGCAGTATCAAAACATTCAGACATTATGACTGCAGAATGCAGTCATAATACTTTTGTTTTGAACATAACAATTAAATTTTTTGAGACTCTTATTTTATTTTATTGGTTTATTGAGACAGGGTTTCTCTGTTGTAACTCTGGCTGTCCTAGAAGTCACACTGTAGACCAGGCCGGCCTGGAACTCACAGAGATCCTCCTGCTTCTGTCTCCCAAGTGCTGCAATTAAAGGTGTGTGCAACCACTGCTGGGCCTTTTTTTTTAAGATTTATTTACTTTATTTATGAGTGCTGTATTTGTATGTACAGCTGCATGCCAGAAGAAGGCATCTGATCCCATTATAGGTGGTTGTGAGCCACCATGTGGTTGCTGGGAATTGAATTCAGGAGCTCTGGAAGAGCACTCAGTGCTCTTAACTGCTGAGCCATTTCTCCAGCTCCAAGACTGTAACTTAACTGCAGTGTTTCTTCCTCCCTTTTTCTCCCTCAAAAGCTACTCTTATAATCCTTCCCAATCTTCTTCAAATTAATGGCTTTTTTTCATTGTTATTGCATGTATATATGCATATATATGCATATATATGACTAAATATAACCTGTTTAGCCCATAGAATGCTACCTGTAACATGTACTCATAAAACTTTTAATGGGCATCTCTTCTGACAAAGGATACTGTGCCTCAGAAATGTTTACCCCAGGCAAGGTAATGAACCATCAGGGGTGTGAAATGAATAAATGCCCAAGTGTCATCATATCTGGGCAGTCAGAAAAATCATGGAAAACTAGGGTAAGTGAAAAGGTCAACCTAGGAGGGGGGATGACAGTCATTAAGACAGAGGAGGAGGAAGGGTTGAATATAAAACACACATATATTTTTACTATCGATTCTTCTGTTGATGAACACCAAAGTTGATCCATGACAGCTATTTTGAAATGTGCTTCAATAAACATTTGATGTGCAAGCACCTCTGAGACATGCTGATTTTATACATCTTTATTACAAAACCAGGAGTGAAATAGTTGAGTCATACAGTATTTTTAGTTTTAGTTTTCTGAGGACCATCCGCAGTAATGCTTACAGTGGCTGCACAAGGTCACATTCCATCAGAAATGTATAAGAGTTGCCTTTGGTCTACACCCTCCTTCTGCAGAAGTTTATTTTTAGTTATATATAAAATAACTGTTCTATCCACTGTTGCGGGTGAGAGGCTGTCTAGGGCATTATATATTGTTTGCAGGTGTTTGGTTTCTGTGGGGGTTGTTTAATTGCTAATGATCTACATGTGCTATCAGTAGAATGCCTGAGGAATTCTGAACCAACAAAACACCTGAGCTGAGCTATCAGTAGAATGCCTGAAGAGTTTTGAACCAACAAAACAGCTGAGCTGAGATGATTATGGTTCCACTGTCCAGGATGGCTCTTGCCATGATAGTGGTTCCCTCTGTTGAGGTGTGGCATGGTTTGAGGCTTTGAATATGCCTCCGTGTCTCCCTTGGTGAGCTGTCCATTAGGGGTATTACTACGCCCTCCCCAACGTTTTCTGACTGGTGAGATGGAATATCAGCGTGGTGTAAATTTTAATTTCCCTGATGGCTAGTGAGAATGAGCATATTTTCATGTTTCATGGTCATTTATGTTTCATGAGAATGTCGAGTTCATTTCATCAGACCATTTTCTGATTTCATGTTTACTTTTTGAATCTCTTATGCGCTCTAGACAATGACTAAGGCAGAGGAACATCTGTTCCAGATGTTCTCCTGTTCCCTAGGCTGTCTGTTCACTTGTTTCCTTTACCATATGGAAGCTTTTTAATGTCACAAAGTCTCATTTGTCAATTGTTGGCATGATTTCTTTAAAAATTAGAATGGTATTTAAAGCTTCCTGTGTTGTGCCTGTATCTTGAAGTGTTTTCCCTATCACCTCCATTAGTTTCAGAGTTTCTGGTATTACATTAAGGACTTTGATCCATCTAGATTTGACTTTTGTGGAAAGTGTGAGATAAAGCTCTCATTTCATCCTTCTACGTGTAAATATCCAGTTTCCCCAGAACCATTTCTGTTGAGGCTGTCTTTTCTCCAGCTCATTCAAAAAAATTTTTTTTGATTAATATAATTGTAACATTTCTCCCTTCCCTTTCCTCTCTCCAAGTCCTCCCACATCCCCCTCCCTGCTGTAATTCAAATCCATGGCTTCTTTTTCTCATCAATTGTATTCATGCATAAATGTATATACATATATATTCCTAAATGTAACCTATTGTTCAGTGTGTGTAATATTACTTGTATATATGTTTTCACGGTTGACCTTTTGGCACTGGACAACCAATTGGTGTCCTCAAATCTGGGAAACACTGCATCTCCCATGCCCAGCTTTCTCCAGTTGCCTGTAGTTCTTTGTGTAGAGTTGAGGCCTCCTAGGATTTTTCCCTCTTCATTTTGGCATGTCCATTGGTGGTGTCCTTGTTCAGCTCAAGTTTGGACAGTCATGTTGGTAAGACTTCATGGATGCAGGTTCTGTCAATACTAAGCAACACAATCTCACAGCAAATTCCCTGCTCTTTTGTTGTTGTCACTGTTATTAAATAACAGTCCCAGGAGCCTAAGCAAAGATTGTCGCAGACACCAACTGTAATGCAGTACTTTAAAGGCAGCTAACTGATGGGCAGCAGATAGAATGAGAAACACTGTGTGATAAGGTGATTAGTATCCTTGTAGAAGGCAGGCTAACACTGGTAAGAATATTATCACTTGCCTCAGTAAGGTATGCAATATAAAAGACATTCATTTTTTATTCCTAGATGTTTCCATTTTTATCATTTCACACTGTAGTTAAGGCTCTTTGGAAACATGGAAAGTAGCCAAAATGAATGGAGCTCTCTATTTGCAAAATGAATTTTTCTTGTCAGATAGGAGTGAAAATTTCTGACCTAGAGAAGTTAAAAGACCTGCATGGGGCAATCCTAAAAATAACCAGGTTTAACAAATTGAATTATGGAGGTTCTTCAGAAGAACATTTAGAAGTTTTTGGGGAAAAAAAGAAAATTGAAAAGGCCCAAAAATCCTCATCTATTGAGAAATATGGGAAATTCTGTTTTAAGAAAATAAAGTCTAGTCAGAGAGCTGTTGGTTATTACTGCCACATGAGGGCCACTTAGTGCAGCTGTGGCGATACATTGCTTGATAGTTGTTGTAATAGTTCACGGGTGTTGTATGTGGGTAGGACTGAACTGTTTCTGTAACATGTCATCTTGCTTACAGTACCATAGAAACTTGACTTCAAGATAGAGGTTTTCAAGTCAGATCCAGCTGCAATCACCTGAATCTCTTGAGACATATGTGTGTGGTTTCTTTAGGCATGGGGATCCACTCTCAATCCTGAGAGGAAACCAATTGCCATACCAAACATCTATGCTTTGGGGAGAGTCATTTGAAATACCATGACTGACCATTGAAATGATTTCCCTCTAAAGGATTAAAAGTATATCTGTTACTGAAAATCTAGTCAACATCATGGAGCTAGTGACTTCACGGACCCTAGAAAACAGTTTCTACGCCACTGGACCAGCACAATTCCTTGAGGCACTCTAAGTCTTACCCTTATGTATCGCCATTACCCCTCATCAATGAAGTCTCACTTTGCAGCATATGGAGACTATCACAGAAGACCACAACAGGACACAATTAGAGATCAATGGATTGTGGAGAAGCCAGCACCAATGGATACGTCTCCATCACAGCTCCTGTGTCTATGGCTCAGGGAACATTGCAGAAGAGAGGTTGGAAAGAATGTAAGAGCCAGCATACCTGGAATTCTGCTGTGACATTGTCTCCCATAGAAATGGTTGCACAAATCCACAATGGTGGCAATATCAATACATATGAACATGCAATGGTAAAAAGTTCATGAGTTCTCATTCCTGGACAAAGAACTACAGGGATTCCTGACTACTGGGAGAATTATCCTCTTCCAGGATTGATCCTCTAACTGATTGTCCAATACAGAGCTTTCAACCCTGAAACCATATAAAAAAAAAACAACAAAATGGATTTAGCAAGTTGTATTTACACATTTGTACATACAAACATATACACACACAAACAAACATGAATAGGTAGCAATCATAATGAAAAAAATGTGTGTCAGTCTGAGAGTAAGAGAGATATGAAGGACTGACGATAAAAAGAAAGGGTAAAGTGATATAATCCTATTTTCATTAAAATTCATAATAATAACAACAATAATAATATATTTAGAACATATATTATTGGGAATTAAGATGTGTCCAAGAAATCATTAGTGTGGAAACTATGAATTTCTTTACTGGAAGTTTCCTCTAAGATTTTTATATCTCAACTTTGTATTACAGACCCTTTCTAGGAAGACAAGTTATCAGTAGGGGATTTCTCAGGTCTGGATAATGGTTTCAGTTTATGAAAAGAGATACAGTATGTAGTGTAGTTATGTGTGTTTGTAGGTGTATATGATGTAAGTGTGAATGTTTATGTTGTGTGTCTGTGAATGTGTACGGTGTGTGTATGGTGTGTGTGTATGTAGGCATACAGGTGTTTGGGAACACAGGTAGACCTCTGAGCTTTTTTAGGCTAGAGGATAGCCTTTGTTGTTGCTCCTTCCTCTCATCTCTTTTGAGACAGCGTCTCTTCTGCTCATGAGTGAGCGACATGGCAGAAATACCTAGCCCTAGAAGCTTCTGCTGATTCCTCTGTCTCCAATACCCATTCCCTGGTAAAGGCTTCTGGCTTAGAGATACTTCAGCTATAATGACAAGTTTTATTTTGTTTTTTAATGTAGGTTTTGATGATCTGAACTCCTGTTACAAAGCTTGTCTCAATTGCTTTAGATACTGAACCACTGTTTTCAGGGCCATGTGAATATTCTCTTACAGTGAGTTACACTTCTAATTTCATCCTGTGTGATGGTCAATTTTTATTGTCAATGGAATTTTATCTGGAATATCTATGACACAGAATCTAGGCACAATGACAATGGATTGTTTTAATTATATTATCCTATGTCCATGCTGAGGAATTATATGGATTTGGTAATTAAGGTGGGAAAACTAACATTAGAAATGGGCTGTTCTATTCCTTAAGCATGGTTCCTGGAATATACATAAAGGAGAAATCGCACTGAATATGAGCATTCATAGTCTTCTGCTTCTTAACTATGTAAGCAGCTTGATTAGATGCAAGCTCCAGACTTCAGAAGTGCCCTACAATTAATCCCTGGGCCCTTAAACACTGAGACAAAATATTTTCTCGTGTAAATAATATGCTAGAATATTATTTTTCACAGAAATAGGAAAAGAAACTAAAGGAAAAAAAGGATTGCTACAATGCCCAGGACTGAGACTGATTTTATGGTACACCTAATTAGTTGGGTCTTAGCCATTGGGACCGTTTTGTGGCTAGAATCTGAAAAATCTGGTCATAAAAATCCCTGGCTTTCATTTACTAAGCAGAACTCAACACACCATTCTGATGGTAGTTTGAAAGAAAGGACTAAAGATGTGATTCCAGTGAATCTGCCAAGTGGCTGCAGGTTCCTGAGTACTTGAGGCAGAGGAGAAGACTGCCAACCGGCATACTCCAAAGACTCAAGGGCAAGGCACATTGGGGTCTAAGCAATCAAATTATAGAATATTTATAATAACAATAAAGAACATGTAATATACAACATAAAGCATAGTAAATAATAAATAAGTTAAAATATTTGTAACTAATATGGTAAAATGTAAAGCAGAAGAAATGTTTTATAATAAGTTTTATGAACTATTCGTGGGAGGTAGAAGAAACACACCTATGGAATGAGCAGGGGCTTAAGAAGTTCTTACTCAAGATTCAAGTCCACGACTAAAATCATCACCTTGGGTTCCTTTATTGGTTCACATGTTCAAGATCTTTTTGAGGAATTCTCATTTCTGGACAAAACTAGAAGATTCAAACAAATTTTGTCAAAGGCATAAATGGTTTGCAAAAGTAGTTTTCAGTGGAGTAAAATAGAAAGTGAAGGATGTAGCCAAATGTAGTTCTGAGGACTCATGTCTCCAGTTACTGGGAAATCACAGCTTTCAGCAAGCTAGCTTGGCCCGTCCAGATGCTGCTGTGTCATCTTCCTCAAGTAGTTTGCTCTGTAGATCACTTTGATGTTCAGTGGTATTGGAATAGGCTGTTCCATTTTCCACTGCTAACTGAAACACAGAATATCTTGATACATTCTCAGGTAGATTATAGATTAACCTCAATTCAGATATTATGATTTTTTCTGTATATTTCCTCAAATTTTAAATGAGACGAATATTATCAAACCAAGAGAGTCACCAATGGGCCTTGTCTCAACTCTACACAGGGAATGACTTGTCTAAACAGTATCCCTGATTTTGAATGGTACAAACTGTTGATTCTGCCAATTTTTAGCTATCATTCATCACATGTTTGTTGTAGTGGGTCCCACATCAGTTAATATTTACAACAGTAGTATTTACAACAAAAACCAAGTGTTTGACAAGATTTATCCGTCACATGAAATGAAATCTGCGGGTTACTGACCGGCCTTCACCCACGATAGTTCCACAAACTCTCCACAGACAAAAACAGACCGTTGAAGAAAAGTTATGTCGAATAAATGCAGTAGTTGATTCTTCTATGGGACCCAAGATGACATGCTTTTCAAGCTTTAATGACACACATAAACACACCTTCTGTATGATAATGCACTTCTTTTAATAATAAAAAAAATAAAGAATTTAGAACTTAGAAAAATTAAGAATTAGAAAAAGCAAAAGTAACAATGTGCACATTGGGGAAAAATTACAAGGTTCTGCTGCAGACAAAGATTTTGCTCTAGCAAAAATAGCAACACTGAAGGCTTGTTTATCTCCAAGTGTAAAGCATACATCAAAAAAGGAATCAATGCAAGACTGTTCATCCCCTCCCAGCTGCAGGCCTCTGATCTTCAAAGTTAATTTTAGCACATAGTCTTAACACAGTAGTTTATTAATGAATAGCTGATTTTTGGTCTGCATACTTACTGTTAAAGGAGGCAGGCATTCAGGGGTGAATTATCTATTTGTTTTTCCATATTTGCTGACCTACTGTCTAGACTCTTCATTTCTAATCTTAACTATGGCTTTGTTTCCATGGAAAGGTCAGTTTAACCAAGAAAAAGTTCTTATGGTATGTCTACAGAAAGCATGAATAGTTCTCACATGCCAAGACTTGAAGGTTAGTTTACAATTACTCAGAGCTGAGATGGCAGTGGCCCTTTCCCAGCCAGCCCAGGAATTGATTTGAGTTTTAACTATTAGGCCAAATAGACAATATTATTGATGAGAAGCTTTTGTTACTGTACAGTAAACATGAGAAAGGGGCAAAGCAGTCAAGGAATTCCAATATTAGCAAGGGGCCAGGAACCTTGTCAAACTGGCGTTTCCATTGCGTGGATTATTGGGTCCCAACAGGAACAAACAACATAGTTTTTACACAAAGATAGCACTGTTTGTAGACACTGGCACTAGGTTTTATCTTCCAGAATATTTGAGGATGGATTTTAAATCATTGCTTCTAAATGATTTTTTTCAAAAATAATATATATTCAAATAGTTCAAATATCTTTTCAAAAATAATAATGACTCATGGACCAGGGGAAGAAAGGTGAGAAACACAGCAGGCAATATTCTGTTCCGTACAGGGCCTAAAGTAGTAGTACATCTGGCATATACACACATACGCGTATGTTAACCTGCCTTAGCCTCCTAAGCATTGGGATTATAAACACAAGCCACCACACATCTTATTACTTATTCACATCTTAAACATCTTCATATATATATATATATATATATATATATATTTATATAAAATCATGTGTGTATATGTATATACGTGTATGTGTGCATATACATTTGTATGTAATTCAATTAAAATGTTGTTTAAAAATATTCCCCCATGCTCTAATATCATGGAGTGTCCAAATGCTGCTGTGATGTTATTTACAACTTTCAGAAATTAGCTAATGATACCATCCTTCCATTCATTTGATGACTATTCAAAATGTTCCCTGACCTGCAAGAGCTTCTTCCTTCTGAGGAGAAGCAGATGGAATCTGGAAACCTTCGGCTTTACTCTTAGGGCAGGTTCATTTCATCATGACCTGTTATCGGCACTGGTATCTGTCTCATCAGATTCAGTCCCATTCTTCAGAAAACCTGGAGCTTTCTTGGTGTCACTGAAAGTGTTTGGGCTAGCTCTATAAAGGTGCTCAACAGAAGCATCTTTGCCAGATACCTCCACGAAGTTGCCAATGAGAGTTTCTTCAATATCTATAATACCACAGGCAAAAACAGAATCACTGTCATTTCACAGAGTTTACTATCAAATTTGAAATCAAAGTCTTGTGAGAAATAAAAATGTCAAATCCAGAACTATGAGAAAACAGCAGTTACCACAAATGTATGAGCCCATGAAATGTCTGAGTATTATAAGATAGGAAAAGTTTTGATAGTCTTCCTACAATCACTAAAGATTTTTGTTTACTTTTTAATTATGTGTGTACATATGAGTGTAGGTATATGCCTGTGTGAGTGCTTGTGACCATATAACCTAGAAAAGGTGGTTAGATGCTTGGGGCCAAGGTTTCAGGCAGTTGTGGACCACCAGACATGGATGTTAGGGACCCAACTCAGGTTCTCTGTAAAGTCCTATTAAATACTGAGACATATGTCTAGTCCCTGGGAATTTTTTATTGTTAACATGATGGAATATTAACTTACCCTGCGCGCACACACACACACACATCTCCAAGTATTTCTGTTTGGGTATTTCTAGACAGTCTTAAATGAGGAGGTAAGACTTCCTGAATCCCCTGATGCATGTCCCAATTTGAACAAAAAGAATAAGAAATCCTGAAAGCAGCTAAGCACCAGCTTTTATTTCTTCTTGCTTCACTAATGGAAATACATTGCTGTTAGCAGAAGTCTCTGTCTGGAATAAGATTCTAAGTTCTTTGCATCTTACAAAAATATTTTGTAAAAGTTGCATACATATTGGAGAGAAAAGAGAAACTATTATAAAGAAAAGTGACATTTCAGAGTTGATATGCTGCCATGTGGAACTGTGAGTGAATTGAATTAGCGACTTTACAGATATCTTGATTATTCTCTGTTTTTTTCCTTTTTTGTAGCCCAAAAGGAAGAGTTTTGCTGTGGTGGTTTGAATGGGATACCACTGTCATTACCAAGCACCTCAATTCTTGACACCCTGTTGGTGATACCATTCAGATCATTTGAGTGGTTTGGCCTTCCTGGAGGAAGTATGAATTGGTTGAAATGTAGGGATTCCAAAACCAAGAAGCATTCCCAGTGCACTCTGATTCATGTTTGTGGTCTTAAGTAAGAGCCCACAGTGCTCAGCTTCCTGTTTCGGTAGTTCTGCCTGCCTGTAGCCATGGTCCTTTGCTGGGATTCTGAAAGACTCTAATTGTTCTGGATCTCTAAGACCCAAATAAACACTTGCTTTGATAAGTTGCCTTCATGGTGTTTTAACAAAGCAATATAAAAGTAACTAAGACAGAAGAGGTTGGAACCCGGAGTAGCAAATCATAAACATATCTGAGAAGAGGAAATCCTAATTGAGAAAATGACTCCATAAGATTGGCTCGTAGGGTAGCAATGTCTGTGGGATACTGTCTGACTAATGACTGAACACATAGGACCCACTCCAGATTCCTGCCCTGCTTTAGTTTGGGCCTTGATATTTCTCAGTAATTGACTGGTAACTTGAAGGATCATGAAGTGAATCGTTTCCTCCATAAGTTGCTTTTCATTGGTGCTTTATCTCAGCAATAGCAAACTAAGACACTTTGCTAAGTTGAATAAAACTGCTAATTGTCTGATGAGATGGCGGGGTTAAGTCAACTTCACTCATCACATACGTTTCTTCCCAGGATACACCTTATTTTATGTTCACCCAGTCTCGCACAAGATGGGAAATAAATGATTTTCAGGAAGATCACACTCAGATGATTGTTGCCTCATTTTACATGCAAATACTGTGAATGGTGAGTTTGTTTCTTTGTTTTCCTACCCGAGCATATAAAGGAATATATTTGAATGCGATTGCCCATAAAGAGGGATTCACTAATGGTTGCTAAGAGTGGAAAAACTTATTTTAGTACTCAGTTTGGACTGACATGCTGCTTGATTCAGGCAGAGATTTTAGATTGCCCATAGCGTGGTAGTTGAAGAGTTTAAAGAGGGATGTGTGCATAGCTCATGTCAACCGATAGTTCAGGTGGCTAAATTATTCCTGTGCTATGCTTTCCTATTATGAGTCACTTTACCATGACCTTATCCCTGGAAACTACTAGCTAAAATACTCCCTTGCTTCTTTAAAAAGTGAGTCAGTCATTTTGACACACAAGAAAAGTGTTTTATACATCTGCATTTGTATATTACCTTTTTACACAAGGAATTACTGAGTTTTCTGGTTAGTATAACATCTTTTGATCATACTTAACTCCCAGAACTCTTCTATACATAGTACATATACTTTGTACCCTTTCTTTTTCTTAAACCTATCATACCAATATGTTAGTTATTGCCTTTCTCAGAAGATTTATATATTAATGACTTAATCTTGCAGGCTGTTCTACTGTGAATTAAGCTTTAAACAGTAAGCCCTACTGTGATGCAAAAAGAAATTGCAGCTACAACATTAGTGGAAATATAAGTACCCCTTTTTTCTCCCTGGATGTCTCCCATTCCGCTTTCTCCCTATCAGATGAGTATGCCCCCTTGCCCCCTAGGAATTATCCTGAACCACATGAAGTATTTCTCTCAGCCTCTAAATTAATAAAATACATCAATAATAAATTAGAAATATCAGTAAAGTAATATTATATAAACTGTTTGGTGAAATGCTGGCTCAGAAGTTATGATCATTGGCAGCTATTACAGAGGACCCAGCTCTGGTTCCCAGCACCCATATTGTGGATCACAACCATCTGTAACTCCAGTTTAAGGGGACCCGGTGCCTCTTCCAGCTTCCAAGGGCACAAGAATGCATGTGGTGTGAAAACTTACATTCAGGCAACATAAAACTAATTTTATGTTAAAAAAATAAACATTTCATTAATGCTTTACACAAATTAAACATTTTGGTACTAGAGTTATGGTTTAATGGTTAAGAGCACTGGTTGCTATTCCAGAAGATCCTAGTTGTATTCCCAGCACCCCACAGCTGCATGTAACTCTTGTTCCATGGAATCCAAAGCTTTCTTATGGCATAAAGGGACACGAGGCATGGATGGAATATATAAACTCACATGCAAGCAGAACATTAATACACACAAAAATGATTTTAAATATTTTAATAATATAAATGTTTCAATTTCATAAATGGATTCCTACAGGTATGTTGTTATAGAAATTAAAAACTGCCTAGCATTGGAGCTGGTAGACAAGGTATTTCTGAGTGAGCCATAATCACTTAACAGAACACATTGTGTATGGAGCGCTGGTGCCCATAGGCTGATTCCACATAATAAATGTGAATGAAGGTGAGAGGTGTTGGGAATAAGTGCCACAGTCCTGCTAGGGTTTGTTGAACCCCAAAATTCATCTCTTTTATTGTTTTTCCTTCATCTCTATGGTCCAGACAAACTGGACTCAAACCCAATTAAGATAGGAATGAGTCTCTTACTTCCAATGCTCATTCACAATCTCCCTTCCCAAGCCTCCCTGAAACAGCTCAATGCCTCTTCCACTCCAGAAGAATGCAACCCAAAGGTGTCCTTTCACAACAATCATCTGTATGAAGTATCCCCAATTCCTGGATCACAGTGAAGAGTTTGTTCCCAAAGGCAGAAACAAGAGATCACCTTGCCTTTTGTGAGAGTTCATCTCTGAATCCTGAGTTTAAGGCAGTAGGCTTCCATAGAATATTAGGGGCTATGAGAACTGATAAACCATAAGCATTCATGTGATTCATGGAGGAATTATTTTTAATCTTGTGTAACACACACATAAGTTGTCTCCAGAGGATGAAATTAGGTTTCGGCATCTGTGGTAAAAGACTAAACATAGAAAAATGAGGGTTTTATGTTTGTTTGTCTTACAAGTAATGCTACTTATGAATCTGTAAACACAAAGAAAAAGAAGGCTAAACTTTTTGTAGACCCACTCATAGTATAATAAGAATTGAGAAGAAATCAAGAATATACCTAAACCAATGCCTAAAATAGTTTCCACAAAACATTTCTGTAGACAGTTATCTTGAGAAATTATTGAATATTCTGTGTATGTCTGTGCACTACACGTGTGACTCATGCCCACAGAGCCCAGAGGAGGGTGTCATGTTCCCTGGAACTGAAGTTTAGATGGTTGTCAGCCATCATGTGGGTGCTCGGAACGCAAGCAGAGTCATTGAGAAGAGCATCCAGAGCTATTAAACACTGAGCCATCTGTCCAGTTGCCATGGGGACACATTCAATATAAACACACAGAACGCTCCTGTGTCATTCCAGAATGTGCTGAGCTGAAAACACAGTGATGACACTAAGCCATGGACTTAGAAAAGCTGCTTCTATACATAAGGCAGAGATGCAGGGGTCCTGGCTTGTAATGGGAGCTAGAAGCTCATCTGTTACCCAAGAAATCATTCTGTGGAGAAGTGTACAGAAAAATGTACAAAGAAGTCAAAGATGAACTTGACCTAGACTTCTCTAGATTGTTATGGTTGAGAAAATGGAATTTAATAATTTCTTTATCATATATTCAGCATGTGAAATAGTAACTATTTCATAGTAATATCAGAACAGAAATAACCCACAGGTATCACACCTATCCACACTTCTTTTACTTTGTCTTGCACAGGAACTGATACTGTAATCCAGGCTATCCAGGACCTAACTATGTAGCTGAGGCTGTCTTCCAAACCAGAGTGATTGTAATATTGCAGCCTCCCATGTGGTGGGATTACAGACATGAGGCTACATACATGACTGAGAAATGCATGTGTTTATCCAGTGACCCTACATGTGTGATCAGAAGAAACCTCTTGGCATGTAACATCATTTCAGTAAATCATTTTGTAGATACAAACTAATGTGCCTCTCTGAATATACTGCTTCTATCTCTGTGTTGTTTCACAGGTGAATAATATTATCAGTACCTTTGGATCACAGAAATGCTTTGATTCTGAAATGCTTGATCGGGGATATTGAGCCACTTTTCATATAAATCAACACGAAGTAGGCTTTCTTGTATATTTTGAATAAACTCCTTACATATATTTGAAAAAATAAGAATTGTGATATCCAATATACATTGGAGAAATTATTGAGGAGTGTTTTGCTGAGAAATATGTTTATACCAGTGGTTCTCAATGGTGTAACTCCTTCTCTGGTGGAAGTATCCTTTCACAGGAGTAACCTAAAACCATATCAGATATTTCCATTACAATTCATAACAGTAGCAAAATTGCAGCCATGAATTAGCAACAAAATAATTTTTATAGTTGGGGGTCACTACACAAGGAACTGTAGTAAAGGACCTCAGCACTGGAAAGGTTGAGAGCCACTGCTTTAGATCCTACTTCCTTACAAGATTCCCAACCTGACAACTACCTAGAATCTCAGCTCAAAACTCTACTGACCATGGAATCCAGAAACAGGAACTTGGGCTTTCTCACCTAAAACTGGAGTCAAAGGAGCAGAGTTCTGGCCATGAAGGTAATGAAATTTACCTATTCTCTGTTCACAGAGCTCTTTCTGGGGTTTGGTCACATATACACAACAGTTTGGAAAGACTAGGCACACAGCAATGTATAAGGCTTAGGCAGGCATGGTAGTACACACCTAGAGCCTCAGATGTCAGAATGATACAGTGAGGCCTTAGGTCAAAGGCCACAGTGTGTTTCAAACATAAGACTCAAATAAGTAAGTAAGTAAGTAAGTAAGTAAGTAAGTAAATAAATAAATAAATAAATAAATAAATAAATAAATAAATAAAAATTGGAGGAATTTCTAATTATTTTGGCAAGAAAAAAGTAAGATAAAAATTATTATAAATAGCTTAAAATACACATATCCTCTTTTCTCCCTAAATAGACACAGACAGTTCAGGAAAACTAGTTCAGAAAACACCCCAATCAACTTTTATGTTTATAATTCAGTAAAGTAAAGGTTGACTCATTTCATTGTTTTCTGAGTTATAAAAGATCAGGCATGGTTTGTGTACCAAGGAAAGAAAATGAGAAAAATGAAAATTTCTCCAGTCCTCTTAACGCCTTTCACATGTTATGTATGCATGGGGTCACCTTGGTCATCACTTCATATTTTCCCCATAGTGTGGTGCCAGGTTCCTGGCGATGAGAGCAAGCCACACTGGGCAAGCTCCAGGGTCAAAAGGGATCAAGTGGTAAATTTTCTTAATGTTATTAAGCTTGTCTGCTCTCAGAGCACTATCTTTTTCCCTCCACATCTGAGGCCACAGCTTCAGATTCTACTGAGGGTTAAACTCAGAACATGGCATAAGTAATATAACCAAGTGGTATTTGCCCTAGAGCCACTGCTAATAGACAGCTCCACGGCAAGTTCAAGGTCTAGACTACTCATGAGAGGGTCATGGCATTTGGAAGACATCATCTGGTAAATGTGAAAGTACGTGTTTCTTTTGTTTTATTTTGTTTTGTTTTTTGATAGAGAAGGAAATTTCATGTGTATACTGGAGGGAAAGAAATATCCAACTCTCTGTGAACCTATTACATATCATTGGTGGACTAGGCATTTTGAGCTGTTGTAATTTATGAAGAATATTTTTGATAAATATGGTTTAAAACATGGATTTTGTAAATCACACTTTTACCACTACTATTGCTTATTTTGTCATTATACCATGCAGTGGGGTCAAAAGTGAAATTAATGTGGTAGTTTACAATGATCTGAAGAACCACGAGATAAGAAATCTCATTCACTCCTCAACACTAAGAAAAACATTATTCCAAGATCTCTTACATCTGCTTGTCCAGACTGTGTGTGGAATATTGAGCTTTGACTTGACATGCCCACACAAACTAATACCCAGAGAGCCAGGCACCCATAGTGACAATGATGTCTTGAGCAAAGTAACATTTGAAAGACTGTAACTTCAGCAACAATGAGAAAAATAGACAAAATACACACACAGCCACATAAATGCACAGAGATACATATGTACATTTACACATAGAGAGACAAATACATACAGAGATATGCATGCAGAGAGAGAAACAGAGACAGAAATTCACAGAGACACATATATATATACAGATAAAAAATACACTCAAACACATACATCTCCACCTCCACACACAGAAAAATGCAAAGAAAATTTATGGGGAAGAGAGGGAATCCTATACCAAATAGGAAGCACAATTTAATTAAAAGAAAAAACTCATTCCCTCTAAGACTAGAATCATTTAAATCAGGTGTGTGCATATTTCCAAACAACTTCAATTATATTTTACAATAGAAAATATTGTCTAATGAGACAAAAAAATATAGCTCAATACCTTTGGGTTAAGACTTTCATTTCACTTGAATCTTAGACAAGAATTCAAGAAATTGTCTCTCTAAAGACTACTTTTGTATCTTAGATGCCATGAGTTCCTAAAGGAGGAGATTGTCAACTAGGATTTGTAAATTAGTCATGAATAAGTATCTTCTGCATATATTTATATGCACAATTGAACAGTTGTGAATCTCAAACACAAAACTTGATTTTTAACTCAAAGTAGCTGAAAAGTAACTGACAGACACTCCTAGCATTGGTAGTAACTTCTTGATAACATCACTCACTGTATCCGTGTTTGTTGCTGTTACATTTAAAGGCTATAGACAGTGCAGAGAGAAATTGCTAGAAAGTAACTTGAAAGCACATGATCGTACAATCAGTTACTCTCTGATCATCACTTACAATCTAGAAGGCAAGTTTATCATGTAGAATAAACACCTTGTTTTCTTCCATTTCTATAAAATAACCCTTCAAGTCTGCCAGTCTAACATGTTTATCTTAACATAAATACTTGGGAACTCAAACAGAATAGATAGCGGGTTGTGTAAGATGGAGGGAGACTGGGGAGCCATGGGGGCTGGAGCTCAGCATTCTAACGTTCTCTCACTACAGGGGAGGGGTAAGAAGAGGGCCACGGCCTCCCCTTCCTCCCTAGCTGAGCTCCATCAGGTTACAGCTTTAATTCCATGCACAGCATGTGTGCCGTTCTAGGAAATCAGGACAGGAACTGCCTGCAACGATTTTTGTAAAAACCGTCTGTATGAGCACTTTCTCCAGATCAGACTGCGAGTATTAGATGATGTTCAGTGTAGACATCTGTGGAGTGATGCACCTAGGAATCCAAATTTAATATTTTAGAAATGAAGCCACAACTCTTAGTACTCTCAAGAGCAAGCAAAGTACTTATTGTATTAGCTCTCTACTGCCTCTCACACTTAGAATCTTCTCCTGAGACTCATGAAGACAGTGTGTAGAAAACAGCATGCAATCACTCGACAGGACTCTGAGTTGATGCCAATGATACGTCAGAGTCCAAACACGTCATCCTAAAAAGTGATGATGCGTAGACAGGACTGTTTCACACACGAGGTTTCTGTACTTGCAGAAGTATTTACAGTAAGAGATGGAAGACTCCAGGAAGCAGTCCTTAAAGAAGAAACAGCAAAGTGCCCTATCCTATCTTAATGATAATGAGGCAAAGCCAAAGGACACCACATCATAAGCCAGCTCTTTCACATTTTAATTAACTTTTAACTGCTGGGCATAACTGATTATTGAAAACAGTGCGTGTGTGTGTGTGTGTGTGTGTGTGTGTGTGTCGCTGAAGCCTGATGCCAGACCCTGCCGTAGCATGCCAGGTTAATGGAATTTTAGGAACAAGGACACCTTACACATACTGATTCCACATATTACCAGCTATAGACTAAGAGTTATGGAAAAGCATCTCGGAATCTGAAAGCAGAGCTCTGATCTTGTGGTAATAATGTAACTAGGAAGGAGCCCATCTTGTGTTTTGTTTGGATTATGGAATTAAACATCTCTGATTAGTCATTTGATTAATCATCTGGTTAATCATCCAGAAACAGCCCAGGGAACACAAAACATACATGCTGTAAGGATCTAGGGAACTCCTGAACGTTTCTTCTTACCACAACATGCGCACTTTGGCACACAGGTACACACTCAAACACCGCCCCCATCACACACAGAGTAATAACTTGAAAAATAAGTAAAGCTTCTGACATCTTATTGAACGTCTGAAAATTCTTATCTATATCTTTAAATCAATGAAGTATTTTTTAAAGAAAAAAATATGTGGTATGATAATAGTGTTTTAATTCATATCATTGTGAAATAATATGTTTTCAGCGCCTTTGGAATATATTGCAATCTAAATAATGATTACAATGAAGAGTACATTTATTCCTGATGGTGATGTGTTTATAAAACAGGCACACATCAGGAGACAATCTTTTTAAACAAAAAAATTCTAAAAATAATATTTATTAAAGCATTAAAAGAGAAAATATAACTGAGAGTTCTTCCGTACATATTAAGATATTACTGGTCACATGATGGACCAGGGATTATGTAAATAATTCGCAAGAGTGAATACCAACTTCACAATAGCCCACATGTTCACACTATGAGGAATTACCAGCTTTCATGATTATGCTTAACATATAAAAGGAATAGGTCTAATGTAAAAAAATTAACTATAGCCTTAGAAATAGAACACCTGTAAATATTGATATTATATACTATGGAACCTAAATGGAAAACAGTGATAAATTTAAATAATATAATTGATATCACTAACAGAGTATGAATTTCAAAACAGATTATTTAAAATCATCTTGGCTTGTAACAAAATGCCATCTTCCAGTCGTGGCATGGCTATTGACTCGTGAGGACATGAGTTATCTGCACAAGATTAAGCTAAAAATGTCACTATTTTATCCATGTGTAATTGAGATCAATAGGTTAGCAGAAAGGGGAGCAGGAAGGTAGAAAGGGGTTTGAGGGGTATCTTGGGAGTGGTGCAGGTGAGTGGGTCATGGATTTGTATACTTGTATGACGTTATCAAGTAAGGATAATCTAAAAATTCATTGGCGTTTATGTGTTTAAAAAATATAAACAGAGTCTGAAGGACCTATGTTTAATCTTAAAATTTTTAACAAGAGGAAAAAAGGAGAAAATGAGGAGGAAACAAATCCCTATAGTAAAAATACCTAAAAATTTTCTTTAACTTAACCAAAGGAAAAAGTACAGGTTTACTTTATGGTAATGCAATACAAAGATGATCCAAACAATTGTCAAATCTTAAAAGGCCAAACTATAAACAAGCAAACAAACAATCAAAAAACAGAACCATCAAGGAGGTTGGGGAAGTATGTGTATGAAGGATCATGGCTGACTCCTCACTGGAGAACATGGGAAAGAAAATGATGGAGGATCTTTGAGAACTGAAAAGCTAGTATAATGTTCCATGTTCTGAGAAAATCTCTTCAAGAATAAAGGGGAAACCCTCATGCCTCGGAGATCCACATGGATATGAAGATAAAAACCCAGAATTATGTGGCTGCCTTCAACAGCAGTTGTGAGAATGCACAGGGAGACACAGAGCAAGAAAGAAGACAAACTTAAAGAGCTAAAATGTCACCAAATAGTTGAATATGGATAGTGAATGCAATACTTGATAAGATTATGATTACAGTTTTGTTAATAATAATCTTCTATGATTAGAATTATTCATGATTAGACAAAAACAACATGTAGGTTTTTATGTAAGCAATAAAAATGGAGAAAAATAAAAGTTTAACGCCAATAAGAATAGTTGGTTTGGAAACGTGTTTGTTGGAACTACCTGACTCAATTTTCAGTCATTTAACAAGAAATGCATTTCTTCTGTTTGGCACTGGAGCTAGCTAACATGGGTCTTACTTCATGTTGCTTTCTACGTATCCCATACGAAAGACATACGAGCTCATGGCATAGACATAGATCTTTTCCACATACTAGTGCCTGAATTCTCAATCTCTTTCTCCTCCACCCTCTTTTTATGTCTCCATCTTACAGTACTCTACACACTGCCTCTCTCTGTCTCCTAGCCATGAACTTGGAATGGCACTTTTGGTTTTGTATTCACATACACTGGCACAGTTCAGGGTGTCCTCGGTGAATATGTGCAATGATACATGCTTTGTGTCGCTGTTCTTGGCTTCATTAATGCATCTGCTCAAATACAGTAAGTACAAATAAAAACACACAGTATCATAAAATGAATTTGCTAGTAGCTTATTTCAAGCTAATCAATATATTTTACCAATACCCCGTTAGTTTGACATACAAAAGTATCAGTTTATCAATATGCATTCTAGATTATGAAATATTCATAAATATTTCAGAAACAAAGGTCAGGAAATAGAACATTGCTCTAGGATGTGAAATTTGGAAGCATATTCAGTCCTCAAATATTTTGTCTGCAGGGAAGGGCAGAAGCCTGCTTGACTTCAAGAATAAGAAGCAATACATGTTTTGAGATGTTTTGAGTGTATGGTAAAGGAACCTGTGTTGAGGGGAATATAAGTAAGTCCAGAGAGTACTGTTCACCCCAGTGCATAGGTTAAAGAGGAGAAAAAGGAGACAATAAAGAGCATAGCCAGTAGAACTTCCTCAAAATTAAACAAAATACTAGCAGGATAATTGAAAGCAGCAGCCAGGAAATATGGCATATATATATATATATATATATATATATATATATATATATATATATATATACACATAACATACATATATTTTGTACATACACATCAATATATAATTAAAATAGAGCATTTTTGCGGCCAGTGGATTGAAGAGAAAGCCATTCCTTTTCCACTAAGGAATTAAAGGATGAATGAAGGACACAATACCTTTGTAGAAAACAGTACCACCAAGCATTCTGTTCCACAGAACTGTAATGTTAAAAGAGAAAAATATTAGACTCTTGAAAATTTTATGGTAAGATTTTAAAACTATGGCTGATAAAAATATTATAAGCCAGCTATTGTCATTGTAGACTCAGGTGTAAGTGGCACTCTGCACGTGACTGGGTTTCTGATCGAGCCGTTATTTCACTAGTAACCTTACATGATAGGACAATCACTAAAGAGTGATTTTAAAGCCTTGACTCTGACCTTGTGACAAGATCTGTGTGATCATGGCTGGGCCAACAATAAGCTTCAGTTTTTATGTGTTTTTAAGATAATTAAGGCTAAGTGTCCTCTAGCATGAGATGGTGTTCACATAGAAAATTGCCTTTGTTCACACTAAACCACAGTTAAATGATGTGATGTGATCTTTGGTGAGAACACATGTAACCCAGAAAGAACCCGTTTTCAGAGAAAATAATTGTTGTTTATTTCCCCATATGAATTACAGAATTGGTATATGAGACATTAGTTCCTGGAAACTAGCCCTTCATTTCTTTGAGTCAGCAAATCAATTCTCCAGGTTCTAATTAGTAATAAGCTCACCACTGTTTCACTGTAGCACGGAATACTCTCATTTAAAATTGCTAAAAGATAGATGTTCTACCAACTTTGTATAAACAGCAGATTATAGATTGAATGAGTCTGACCTCAGCGCTGTGTGACACATTCACAGGATCTTATAATCATCATCATCATAAGAATATTTCTCTTACTGAACAGCAACTCTTACCCAATTCACTATTCTTATTCTCCTTGCTCACAACTCCGCGCCATGGATTGTTTGTCTATTCATAAGTTTAATGCATGAGTTATTTCTACTTTTCAAACATTTTGATCCAGGCTCTGAAGAACAATCATAAACAGACCTTTCTTCTCCATTTTGCCCTGGTTCTATATCCATAATTGGGTAGTCATGTGGAAATTCTCTGTAACTTTCTGTGGAACTATAGATTGATTCTTCACAAAGACTGGAACATTCATACTCTACTGTGATATACAGTCACCAAATTCCTAATTACGTTCTGCCTGCAACCAGTTTGATAGATGGGTGAATAATCTCTGTGGCACCCAATATACACATCTACATAGACAACACATCAAGGTCACCAAATTACAAAACTGACAAGGCAAGAAACTACAAAGGCTCTTGGTGATATGCATTGTTGAAAAGGCCTGATATATATTTAATTGGATATGAACTAGTCTAAATATTATTGTGAAATTTTAATCTCCCCCCCAAAAAAACAAATTAATGGAAATGCGCTTGTGAAACATTTCAAACACTTCTAAATATAGTACTATCTCTCACAGTTCATATGGGAGAAACACTAGCATTAATAATAGATAATCTTCTGAGACCTCACAAAAGGAAAAGACACTATTCAGAGAATGACAAAAGATGAATGACACAGAGAATCCATTGAAATGCTTTTTGAAAGTCCCCGAACCTAGGAAGTTTATACAACTTGCAAACACATGAGTTAGTTTTGTCAACTCTGTGATGAGGCTAGATGTTTGCACAGAGGGATGAGGAGAGTCCAAAATGGGGGCTTCATGGAATGAACACTTGATGTGGAAAAGAAATAAGAATGCTGCTGTGCGCTTGCCCAGAGCAGGAGGTGTATGCTGGACAATCCTTGTGAATCCACCAATTGTACCCTAGATACTCTGGGTTTACCGTGATCACAATCCCTTATGGAAGATAAGACTGTGGATGTGAAATTAAACAGCACTTCGCAAATTGACTCTGACTCTCAGAGTCTAATGGCACTGGTCCTCATTAATTATCTATAGACACAAATTATATTCTGCTACACAGACATGCAAGAACCTGAGCATTTGGTGAGCAACTATTTTTTACACAATTGTAATACAATTACAATATGTGTACAATTAAACACATTTTTTAAGGAAATTAACATGGAAGCATGAGAGGTATTTGTCAGATTTAATTATACTACACAACTTCATCAGAGAGATATCGATTTGTGTACTTTCAAAACCCAGATAACACCAGGTCATTTGGAGGAGAAGAATATGGAGAATGGGGTATGGTCTTTTCATGTTGACATACCTTATGGAACAGAATGTGCCTCATTTCTACCCCAAGGATTTAAGGAGTCCTGATGAACATCACACATCAAATCAAAGGAACTTACTGACATGTAGAAATGTGTATAGTGGAAAGTACACACACACAAGGGTCTTTATAGGAGGGAAACCTTGAGTGGGCAGACTATCTACAGTCAGACTAAAATGGGTTCTTATTTTGTAAGTGTTCTGGTTGTTTTATTAACATTTTTCATGTGTATCAGACAGCATTAAGATGACCCACAATTTTCACAGCCAGCCTCTTGTGAACACAGTTCCAAGTTGTGTTTTTGGTAAGTTGTTGGTCTTACCAAAAGGTGGCCACAAAATTTCCCGTGGGTCAGAACAGGAGGATGGACTTCCAAACAATGCTGTTGTTGTCTGCCCCGAGTCTATCCACACAGTCACCCACGTACAGGTCACTGGATGACATGCTTTGTTTTAAACTTTTTCTTACACTTGAAAAGAGAAGCAATCAGCAAGTTAGTTTGATTTCACTGATGGTAGAATTGCTCCTAGTAAAACCCAGTTCTTCATGTTCAGAGCAGAGGAGAACTCAACATCTCAATCATCTGGGCACAATCATCTCTGGGAAGATGGGCCTCATCACAGTCTGTGCTGAAGGAAGTTACTGTGCACACACTTTTTTATGGCCGTGAATAGCCAAAGACTGTTATTTCTGATTGGTGAGTGCTTACAATGACCATACAAGGCATTTAAAGACATGCCATTTGTAGAAAGCCACATGTACTAGTTTTAAAATGTAGTTTCAATATTTGTCCCCTATGTTTAGTTAAGTACTAAAATTTTCTGCTTTCTTAACTTCCATAACTCCCATACAAAGAAAAAAATTTTCTTTACATTTTAATTACAATTACATTGAATAATATTTTCAAAATACATAATGTAGAAATATTGACTGACTTAACGCAGTTCATACACCTACCGTTCTCCTTCTCCCTGCACTGACAAGTCATGTCACTCACTGCTGAGGATCTCAGTACATTTCCTCCTTTAGTAAACCCACAGTGCACATTTCATACAATTAATCCCAAAGAGAATTCTGTTTTCCAATAACCTAGTCAATTGATTAGAAATATGTCTTCCTATCATGCATTCTGGGGTTAACAAAAGTGTTCTTGAGAAACAATTATCTTGGCAGCAAAAATATTTTCTTTCTTCATTGTGTTTATATGGAGTTTGTTCTTTGAAAATTTCACATATGTATCCAATGTGTTCTGATTATTTTCTATCACCTTCTCTCGTCCCTTCTACCTTCCAACAGCTCTCCTCACCATATTTATGTTTTTTGTTGCATTTTTTTATACTATACTAAGGCATTAAGTATACTTTTGTTTTGAGACAGGTTTTCTCTCTTGTATTCCGGCTGTGCCGGAACTCAATCTGTAGACCAGGCTGGCCTCAAACTCACAGAGTTCCACCTCTGTCTCTGGGGTGCTGGGATTAGAGGCACGGACCACCACAGCCTGGCATGATGTTGTAAGTTTTACCTAGGCCATTTGTTGTGTGAACCTGGGATGGAACTTTCCACTGGAGCTTGACGAGCTATTATGTGGCCGCACAACTGAAGATTGTGACATCTCCCCTTTCAGACATTTTCAGGAGCCAGGAGTCAATATGTCAGAAGTGTAACCCCTGATTCAAAATACCCACAGGCAAATCTTTCAAAAACCCAAAACATTTAAAGACTAACATGATACTACAAATAAAAATTGCCCACCATGTGTGATGTGACATATATGGTCCCTTAAAGCAAACACCACAATCAGAAATTTCCCTCCTGTTTCTACAATCCATCTGTATATGAAAATAGAGACATACTTGACTTATCATGTTATTTAGTTTTTTGAGAAAATAAGATATACAAGGTCCACAAAGTTGCAATACTCAGAAATCAGCTTCCAAATGGTTAGAGTTCCTAGCATGTGCTACCACATCTTTCCCTTTTCAAGTTTGTTGCTATACTTTCCATAGGATCATACAGCAGAATAGCACCTTAAATAATTCATGTTTTAAAAATACGGTGAAAACAGAGAGGGAAAATAAGTACAGGGGAAAGAACGCTAAGTCTCAACCCTATGCAAATAATTATATGCCACTAAGGAAGAGCAGACCAATTGGTTATCAATACCATATGGACAGTCCTGAAAACCTATATACAAGCAACATTAAACAGACTGAGTAGGTTATATTGCATAGTTAGGAATATATTTACATCTTAATATACATATGTGCATGTCACAACATTAATAAAAAAAGAAGTCATGATTTTGAAAGAGAGCCAGGAAATATGGAAAGAATTGGAAGGAGGAGAGGGGAGGGGAAATGACAATGAAGTCATTGTATAATAATCTCAAAAAATAAGGAGAAAACCCTTTTATACTTTTGTACAGTCAGCCCTAATCAAAGCGTAGCCTCTCACAGTAAGGAAGGCATGATGCTCACGCTCTAGTAACTCATGCTACTAGACACAACCAGAACATCACGAACAAGGAGAGATGCTGTTGCTTCCTTCTCCAGCCTCCATGAGTTCCAGGGGCCTTGGCACAGCAACATTCAATATATTTCTTCCATGGCTTTCTCCTCACGGGTTTCCATTTAGGAAAAAAGGCTTCTCCTGGTTCAGGTCTCCATCTGACAGAACAGGGAGTCAGTGGTTAACTTAGAAGACTGAGGTGCAGGCTAAATTTCAAAGGGTGAGTGATGTTAAAAAACAGCCTCAGTTTCCCCAGCATGACTTGGTGAGTTGTAGACAGTTTTAAAATGTAAAAGAAAAGAAGAGGTCACTTAGGAAGACAAGTATTGGGAAGAGATTGAAGAAGTGGGCTATTTTTTCAGAGGATATCAACTTAAGGGGCAAGGGAAGACTTTGAAGCAGGGTGGCCAGGTAGGTCTAGGGGGAAGAAAGCAGTGTGTGATGCAATTCTATTTCAATTAAATCATTTTAAAATTCTGAGTAGCAAGGAAAATCCATTTTTTTAAAAAACAAGAAGTGAGTTTTACCAACCTTAATCATGATTTAAAATTAAAAGCAGGGAACACTTTGCAAAGCATCCTATGGGAAAGAAGAATAAATACTCACAAACTAGAGGGATCCACAAGAAAAGAGAGATTGAAATCAAATCCAAAATGAAGGCTGAAGCAGGTGACTCCTGAAAACTGGCTGTTGCGGTATTAACATGGATATCTTTGTAACCCTGACTGCAATAACGTGTGCAATGAAGGAGGAATGTTTGTGTAAAAAGCTGCGGAGTGCAGACTCATCCCCAAAGACGCTCAATCCCTGGTGACACATTTAACCTATCAAAAGTTCATGTGATAAAGACAGCATGCAGATGTCACCAACACCATGAGCCTTAGAGTCTACCAGGTGCAATAATCACTAACAGGAGACTTTATCCATGAATGGGCTTTACTGAAATAGAGTCATAGAGCACCATGCATACGGAAGTCAGACAGCTTGGAAAACAAGAGAGGGAGATGCATACTTAGAAGTAAAGCCTACAGGCACAAAAGATTATGGCTGAAACAACCTGAAAGATACTCTGTTAAATCCCATAATAATATGTAAAGTATACTTTGGACACATAATCAAAATAGAAGATCATGTAAAAATATGTTCTTTATGTTCTTAAAATGACCGAAATTTGGGTGATAGTTAAAGATTGTTCAGTCTGCAAACTGTGTATTCACTGATATGAGTAGTTATAAAATATTAATTAAGATAATAAAACTCTACCAAACTGTAAAGTTCTTCATAAAGATTGTCTGATGAGTAGTTCTGATTTAAAATGACTAATAATTTGGAGTGTGATAAATAAGAACAAATTGGAGAGAAATCTATGGATTAAAATGCCATAATTAAGCCCATTACTCTGTAGGCTAATTTAAATAGATATGAAGGAATAAAAATCAGGTTTTCCTAATCATTTAAACTAATTTTGTTGGGCTTCAGGGAGTGCATATATCCAGAAATGCCAGTCTTGGCCCTACTCGAGATGAACTGTAAAAAGATTTCTTGTGGTTAAAAATAAGCAAGCAAGCAAACAAACAAGAAACATCATCAAGAAAGATAAAATTGTTCTTGTCCAGTAAAATGAATTATTTTCCTTGCCTCTGGGAAAAGTGACATATGGCTCTCCATTGACCTGTGGTGCTGGCCCATGCCGGCCTCCAGGTACACTGAGTTTCTACTCACGAGCACTTGTTATACATCTCTTAGCCACCACCTAGTTGTCTGTGCCTTTCCAAACACCGCATCTTCTCCTGCACTATGCTAACCTCCAAAATGTTCCGGAAGCCCCCTCCATCCCGTTCACCCCTACCACAGCTCTCTCCACTACTCTTGCCTGTTATCTTTCCTTCTCTCACACACAGCCTTGGTCATGTCCAGTCTGTTACTTTTTCTTTCTCTCAGATGCCTTTGGATATTTTCAGCCTCTTCTCTACAATAAAAATCTTTCCTGTAATTATGGAATGGACATCTTAATGCTTTCTTTACTGTACCCTGCTCAGACCATTTGTATATTTGAAAGATATACAAGGCATATGCTATACCTTTAAAGGAATGTGCACAGAAACACCGAGCTTTTACCTAGCAAACACTTAAAACCTCTGTGACTCAAAATGGCAATCAAAGAGACAACAACCCATATTTGTCCTCACACATGTCAATCAATGATGTAAAGCTATTTAAAAAACAATACCAATTCAGTTTCATGATACACATTAAATTTAAAGTTAAATGAGCACATTTTGGAAAGACATTAAAATATTGGGAATTTGCTCCTAAACAACACAATACAAATTGCTGGAAACCAGAGAGTTCTTAGATTTGGAGCTGAAGTCTGACCAGTTTCCAACAAAGCTTTGTGGTCACAGTGGGGAACACAGTTAGATGGAGCAGCAAACAACTGTCTTCCTAACTTGGACAGATATTTTTGTAAATTTACAGACAACATTCTCCTGCCGAGCCCAGAGCATACCTCCCCTGACATGATAACTCTATTTCCTTAAGGGATTGGCACTGAATATTGCTAACATGAGTAGCTTTCATGAAGCTAGCACTGAGGTAATAATTAGTTCACATGATCTAGAAATATCAAGACAGGATACTTCCTGATACCATTAGTTTATCATGAGAATCCAAACTAGTTTGTACAAAATACCTTTCCATTGGAGCCTAGAAGGGAGAACCTTTCAATGGATGTGAAAGTATCTTTTTCTTTCTTGGCACTAAACAAGTTGGCTACAGCAGCTGTAGACTGTCAACTGGAGTCTGAGGACTCTGTAGTAGTTAGGGTGACAGCCCACTATGATGTCAAGATTCTAAGACTCATGCCATAACTGACAAAGTGACACATGCATTACCTTCCACCTTTTGGCCTGAAAAATTATTTTGGAGCAATTGAATCACAAGTGTTTATAAAAGAATCATAGATTTTCACAACCATATATGTATTTATGTATTGTTTAAGTATATATACACACTCACAATTTTAAATCAATAGTAACGTGGCCTCCAAACTCTAGTATACTAACAGTTTCAGACATATAGGACAATTTTCTGTTGCCCACTCTTTTGAATGTACAAATGGCCTAGTCTCATCCATTTGTCCATTTGTCCTCTTGTCAAGGCACCCTGGTAATGTCACATCATAGTAAATAACCCAATAGATAAGGAATTTTAGAGAGATCACTTGTTGAGAGAAGAATCCAGACAGCACGAAAATGGAGTAATCTTATCTCTGATAATAATCCAGATTCAAGGACTAAAGAGGGTTCCAGTATGACAACATTAATCCCTTCAGAAGGCAGCACTTCCAATGACAAAGTAGCTTCATTACAGGACTTGTCTCTTAAAAGTGACACTACCTACCAACACTGCCACATTTCAGTCTAAACTTACAGCAGATTAGTCCATGATGGCCAAATCACATCCAACCAGAGAACCAATATGTGAATCTTGATACAATGAAGAATAGGTCATCCCCATATTATAATACAAGGCCCCTTTAATATTCTGTAAAACACACACCAATTGACACCTCATGTTGAGCACATTTTAAATGACAATCAAGCATTTTCCAATTGTTCCTTTTTGTCATCTTGTGTGGTTTATTTGCTTTTTTGTGATTTTAAAAGATATATTTAAAGGAGATACGGGATATTCAACATGTTTTAAATTTTATCCCAATCAGCTTAACTGGAGGCTCATTTGATCATTTATATCATTGCATAGTTTTGGAAGTTCAGTATAGTAGTTATGCTACTGTGATAGCTCGTCAAACAGGACAAGGAGGCATATTCATATCTGCAAATTCTGTTAGACCTAGCCAGCCCTGCTCCCAACAGTACACAAAACAATATTTTAAACACGTACACACAAAAAAAAACTTGTACAACATTTCCCCTTTTCTGTATAAGACAAAAAAATTGCTTTGTCTATGCAACACAACTTAACATTAAACATCTACAAGAGGAACAGTCATGAGGAACACAAGACCAACTGAAACCAAACATTTATCAAGCTTTTCATAATGTTTTTGAACAGCAGAAAAACATTATCAATGTCCAATTATCTGGAATTCACTCATGATCTTCTGGGCTTCTCCAAAGGGCTTGGGTCACTTCTCTATCTCTGACAGTTGCAGCACACAGCTTGTCCTCCAGGATCTGGCTGGCTTCACTCCACTGCTGCTGCTATTCTTGGTGGTTGTCTCATGGCACTGGCATCTTCAGAACACTGGAGTCTTCTGCAGGAACTGGGCTGCACTTTAACCAATAGCCTCTCCTGGGCTCTTTTCATGGTGCCAACCCTCAACTTCTTTACATGACCCCTTCAATCTGGGCCTTCAACTGCTACTGAGGCTGTACCTTCACCAAAGGCCTACCCTGGCCTCTCAACAGTGCCAAGCCTCAGCTGTTCTCCATGATCCCTTCATGCCTTCAAAACCATCTCCACCTGGGTAACTCTTACAGTACCAAGTTTTGCTTCCAGCATGAGATACAACACAGACAGGAACGTCCTTCACAGACTGCAGCTGCAAGCTCTAATCTTCAAGGTTCATTTTTACTGAGAAAACTACTTAACACAATGGTTTCATTAATGGATAGCTGATTCTAGGTCTGTATAGGCTTACTATTAATTAACAAAGGGGCAGGTACTTGGGGGTGAATTACCTATTTGTTTTTCCAAGTGTGCTGACTTACTGTCTAGGCAATTGCTTTTTATCTAACTGAGGGTTCTTTCTCTTCCTAGCGAGGTCAGCTTTAGCTAGTAATAGTTTTTTTATGATGTGCTTACAGTAGACATGAGTTAATTTTCATATATGCCAGTATTTGAAGGTCAGCAAAATTGTTACAATTACTTTTGAACTGAGATAGCAGTGTCCCTTTCTCAGTCAGCAATAGCCAGCCCAGGAATCAATTTGGATTTTACTATTAGGCCATGCAGACATTATTGTTGATGAGAGACTTTTTGCAGCTGTACAGTAAAGGGGGGAAGGGGAAAAATAGCCAGGGGGCCACAATCTTCTGGCTATCAGGAGACTGGATCTCAATCAGGCAGTCAGCATCTGTTGTCAGAATGTCATGGTCCTCAGCATATACTGAAATGTTCCACAGAAGTGAGAATGTTATGGAAAATATCTTAGGTGAACATCAACACAATAAACCTCTCTAGACCTCCATGCAGGGATGCCCCTAACACATGCCTGGCTTCTGCAGCTTTCCTTAGTTGTGAAAGGAAGATTCCATACATCCTTCTTGGCATTCTTGACTCTAAAATTAGAACCACATGGCAAAGTTGCCAAGTTCTGCTGCTTGCTGAGGCTGGAACATGATCCCATTGTTGTATAAGTTTATTTTTAGTTGTGTTTATTGTTTTGTGCACTGTCAAGGGAAGGGCTGCCTAGGTCTTGGCGTTTTTTATTGTCTGCAGGTATCAGATTTCTGTGGGGAATGTTTGATTGCACATGATCATCACATGCTATCAGTAGAACCTGAGGAGTTCTGTATCAATAGAAACACCTGAGCTCAGATGCTCACGGTTCCACTGTTCAGTATGGCGCTTCCCATGACAGTGGTGCCCTCTGCTGAGGTCTAGCAGGGTTTCAGTCTATGAAAATGCCTTCATGTCTTCCTTGCTGAGGTACTACAGCAGCCAACTACTACATCCCATCAATTAATGGCATTTTCACTAGCTTTCTGTCTGCCATGGTTTCCTTCGCTGTCTAAGCTTAGCTGTCCTGGAACATGCTCCGTTATCTAGACTTGCCTTGAACTCAAATATTTATCAGCCTCTGCCTTTCAAGTGTTGGGATGAAAGATGTGTGTCACCACACCTGGCTCTATACTACTTTTTTTTCATTCTTTTCATTTTTCTTTCAGTGCTTTTCACAAGGTGGAAGCTTAGCTGGGTGGGTCTTGCTCTGAGGTCATAACTCCCTCTATTCTGTTAACACCAGGCTTTACGTCAACCTGTTTACATTTCCTGGTACTCGTTTTTTTCCTCCAAATGTACATTTTGTATTTTTCCATGTTCACCTTATTCCTTTTCATTTTAGATCTGTATAAGCATGAGCACTGATAACCACAAGACAGAGTCAGTATCAGGCTGTTTCAAAATGTCTTCTGCAAACTCCATTAATCCAAAGCTTCAATTTAGCCTCAGACCAATTTTTTGGAGAAGTGCAGAAAGCAGCCACTTCATTCACCAATATAACACAAGATCTGTCTCTAGGCTACATATTAATATCTTTAATATTCTTCTCCTATGCAACCTAAGAGTAAGGTACCTTGGTTCAAAGCACCTTCATCACCACTGTCTTCCATGCTCTACTTGGGTGACCCATTAAGTGCAGCTTAAAGTTTCGTTTGACCAGACATGTCTAAATTGGTGTCATGTTTACAAACAAAACAAAACAGCAAATTGACCCAAAGTTCCAGTGTGTTGCCTATTTCTCCAAACAAAAACATGGTCAGGCCTATCACAGCAAGACCCAGTCCTTGATACCAAATACTGTCTTAGAGCTATTCCTGTAAGGAAAACATTTAGTAGGGGCTGTTTTCCAGTTCAGACATTTAGCCCACTATTGGGATAGGAGAAAGCATGGTGGCAGGCAGGCAGACATGGTGCTGGTGAAGGAGCCAGGAGTCCTATATCTGAATAGGCAGGCAGCTGGAAGAAGAGTGTCACACTAGACCTTGCTTGAGCATTTAAACTTCCAAGCCCTCCCCCAGTGACACACTTCAATAAGTTCACATTTTCTCCAACAAGGACACACCTCCTAATGGCACCACTCCATAGGAGCCTTTGAGGGCCACTTTCATTCAAACTACCACACCAGGGAGAATGAAGTCATGGATCTTAGAGGAGAACTTTAGTAAGTTCTCCTCTTAATAAATCACTACAATTCTTAACTACGTGCTAATATACACAGATAAGTGTAGCTCTCACCCTCATCAAAGAATGTCATTGAAACACCAAGATTGGTAAAATACAATAACAACATTCTGTGTAATACCCAGTTCCGATGGATACATCTTCTATAGAACTTCTGTACCTGAGACTCAGGGAACAACTTGGAATATGGGAAGAGACGTGGGCAGAGTCAGAGAACCTGTGAGATGAATTGCCTAGAAAGCAAAGACACTTCATCTATGATATAAAAACTATAAGGATACCTAAGCAAACAGTATCAATAAACATTCTAACACAGAAAGGGAAAATCTCACAGAGCACCCTTTCTAGACAAAGAAATACAGCCAACTAAGAAACGCAGAGTGAGGAAGTACTAGTCTTCCCTAATGATGAGCCTCAAAATTGGTTATCCAATTCCAGTGGTCATCTCTGAAATCCTTACATAAAAGCAACAGTAAACAGACTCAGCAGAAAAAGAGAACATGGATTTGCATGGTAGTGATGAGGACAGGGTACATGGAAGGGGCAAACAGAGGAAATGAAAGGGGATAAATGATGTAATTATAATTCTGTGTAAAATTATAATTATACATAATATATATTAACTTTATATATAAATATATAATTATAAAATTATAATTCTATGCCATGGAAGTGAAATATTAGTATTAAAAACCAGAAATATAATGACTGTATTTTTAACAGCGCTTGATAAAAAGTAGATTTCAAAGCAATTTTCATTGTTATAAGGTAAAAAGATTATATTCCCCATTTCATCCACTTTGCCTGTATATTTCTTTTCTATGTTTTTAAAATGTTTTCGCTGGAGAGATGGCTCAGTGGTCAAGAGCACTAGCTGCTCTTTCAGAGGTCCTGAGTTCAATTTGCAGCAACTAAATGGCAGCTCACAATCATCTATAAGGGGATCCAATGCCCTCTTCTGGCATGCAGGTGTACATGCAGACAGACCACTCATACATTAAATAAACAAATAAAACATTTTTTTTAATTCTTCAAATCATGAAGAAAAAATGCTATGCCTGACAGTGGTGGTGCATGCCTTTAATTCCAGCACTTGGGAGGCAGAGGCAGGTGGATCTCTTTGAGTCTGAGGCCAGCCTGGTCTACAGACTGGGTTCCAGGCCAGTCAGAGTGACAACAGAGAAATGCTGTCTTGAAAAACAAAAGAAACAAAACAAAACAAAAAAAAGTTTTCATATTCCTATTTTATTTTGACTCGATCCTCTACTTTACCTTCAAGTCCTGATATTCTATCTTCTGCTTGATTATGGGAAAAAAATCATTCTTTAATTATGACAGTTTTGCTAGGTATAATTGCCTGGCTCAGCATTGTTCTCTTTCAGCACTGAAAATGCATCATTTAAACCCTCCTGGCCATTAAAGTTTCTGTTGAGAAATCAGTTATTGTTCAGAAGGGCCTGTGTACAAACGTGACTTGGTTGTTTAGTGTTTTAAGTAAAATATGACATTGGATTTTTTTTTCTGAACTTGTTTGGTGTTCTAAATGCCTTCTAAATATGAATATATACATTTCTTTTCCTTGATTTAGGAAATGTTATGCTATGATTTTACCAAACGTTTTTTATGATTTTAGAATGAAATTATTCTATTCTCTAGTTTCATAGATTTATTCTCTCAGAGTGCCCTATGGGTCTTGAATGATGTTTTCAATTTTTTTCTTTTCTTTTTGTCATTACTTAACTGTTCCAATTCATCTACCCCCTACTCCTAAGATTTTTTTTATAAGTTAAAATATTACATAATTTCTCCCTTTCCCTTTTCCCCTTCAGCCCCTCCCATACCTCCCTTACAATCAAATTCGTGGCATCTCTTTATTATTCTGTTTCTATGTCTGTCTGTCTGTCTTTCACACACACACACACACACACACACACACACAACACACACACACATATACATGCTAAGTGCTGAACTCATTTTTGTTGCTTGTATGTACATGATTTCAGGGATGACCACTTGTTTGAGATAACAAATTTGGGGGGGGGTCATCCCTGGAGAATACTCTTTCTCAGTAGTCTTTAGATAGTTGCCTATAGTTCTTTGTCTACAGGCAGGGCCCAGACAAATCTCCCCTTCCAAGTCTGCATGTCTATTGATGCTGTCATTGCTCCAGTCTTGTTTAGGCAATCATATTTTTGTGGCATTGTGGGTGTAGATTCCCTGACATTTCTATGAGATACAGTTTTCTAGCAGTCTTCCTCGCCCTCAGAATGTCTGTGATGCATTATCACCTTACAAGAATATTTGTGAAGAAGAAAGGAGACAAGCCAATGAAGCCTCCATGGATGCATTTCTGATAAGAGGTGCAACCCCCCGTGCCTGGGGATGGTTCTCCGGAGGGACAGGAAGAAAACTGCCCTGTAATAGGTGACGACAATGACAGAGAATGCTGAGGACCTTCTAGGGAGAGCCACGTGGAGGGGGAGGTAGCCAGTGGTGGGCCTGCCCCTGTTAGACCTGGGTTAATCTCTTTGTGTCTTGGTTTTTAACCAAAAGTTTTAAAAGTAAAATTTTAAAAAAAGGTAGCCAGGTGGTAGTGGCGTACACCTTTAATCCCAGCACTCGGGAGGCAGAGGCAGGTGGATCTCTGTGAGTTTGAGGCCAGCCTGGTCTACAGAGTGAGTTCCAGGACAGCCAGAGTTACAACAGAGAATCCCTGTCTTAAAAAATAAAATAGGTTGTAGAAAACAAATACAATGTTTTTACATACTTGTATAAGGTATTTATGTCTTAAGGTGTTACAAAAACCCAGAAAGTTTTAAATTACAGTAAAGGAAGAAACAAGATAAAGCCTGTACAGCTGTAGCATCTTCCAAATATTCCCACAACTTTCAAAGTTCCTATCTTTAATAGAGTTTATTTTTCTTATATAAAGAAAGCAAAATGAAAGTTTAATTTTAATTGGAACCAAAATGACATTTTGGGACATGAGCAGAAAACTAATGAAGCATAGTAAGTGTCACCTGTCGTGGCCACACGTCCCTCCTGAGGCTGGATGGTGGAGGATGGAGGACGGCTGTGTGTAGCTTCCCTCAGCCATGGTTTGGGATCACTGTGCAAACCGGGACTATGGGGAGTCAGAAGGAAAATTTCTCCGCACAGGAACCATCCATCTCACAGCATTCATGTGCAGTCTTCAAATTTCAAAATGACGAGTGCTAAAACACGCAGATAAGAAACTCATAGCTGAATTTAAAAAATAATTTAAAATATGAAAATAATGTGTCCAATGTTCCTAATTGTTTGCACCAAATTCATGTAGAGCTGTGCAAAATTCTGAAACGGGCTTACCACACTCTGTAGTTTTCTAACAATGAAATGATTATTTAGTGGGCCAGGGGAAGGGAGTCGAAAGAAATGACATCAGCTGTGTGCTTACACCTGCTAAGCATTCGAACATTATTTAACGAACGCTCATTGGCCCTGCAATTAGGTAGACTTATATTGAAGAAACAACACTTCACAGGATAACAGGGGCTAGCCTAGCACAGGACCTACTACACAGCAAGCACCAATATTTTTGGGATGGATGGTAGGTGACAGGAGGAGTATGAAGGAACCAGGATTCAGAATTCAGCTCTATGCTACTTATCCTTTCCCACTTCTCTACCACAGTACGTTGCCTCCCAGTGAGACCATAAAAATGGTTTTACTAGCTAAAGAAGATCACTGCCAACATAAACCCAACTTACACACCTAGCAACCTGTGGTCCCAGGGCTCTTGAATTTCAAAATATATGTTTTGTAAAGAATGAAAAAAAAACCAATCACATAGTCTTTAGGACATTTAAAATGATTTAATAAGCATTGTACAGGAAAATAAAATCCACAGGAAAACATTATGTGTATGGAACATTTTATTGGTTAAAATAGCTTATATCATTTTTGTTGAATTAAAATATCATTATGGTGACATTGTCCAAAACATGTTACTTTGATGAATGTTATACCTTTTCCCTTCTTTGTTCCACACAGCAAATAAATTATTTGAAAATATTAAAATCAATGCAGCATTCTTTCTTAGATATTTTGTGTTCAGCACTAAAATATTTCCCAACTAATTTTCAAATTGGAAAATATTTTATATATAATTTCTTACCTATTGTAAATAAACTAATCTATGATATTGACTCATCTTTTATGGCTGACCAAAAATATAAGGGAAATATAAGTATAAAAACCACAAGATGCTTAATTTGGAGCAGATGCATCTTCAAACATCTGGTATGTTTAAAGTTTATCATGAGATGAAAGAGAGGGTTACATGTACCCACACTATCTTCAAGGTAATTACCAATTTTCAAAGCATTTTTGGTGGATAGCCTTTATTGGGAGATGAAATTTATAAAAACACTACCACCTTTGTCATAAACTAAAAATAAACGAGGACTTAAAAATACGTATTTATGAAAGCTGGTGGCTGGAAACGCAGACCGTCCGCGGTGAGTCACTGCCACCAGGATGAGAAGGCCGTGGCTTTATTCACAATCTAGCGCCTGAAAAGTTGCATTTGATTAGCCTAGCTGGATTGTCTTCACTGACGCCTAGTCCCCAACTTGATTTTGTTTCATAGTAATTTTTATTGTGCCTGGATATTGAAAGAAAAAAATGGATTCTGCTGACAGATTAATAACTATAGAGTTTGGTCTGGAAAGTAATCAGCGACAAATATTGGTCTAGTTGAGTTAGTAATGTCCATGATGTTTGGACTGGAGATGATTTTTTAAAGGTTCTTGAAAGCTATGAAAGCTCTCTCTTCAGAGATGGAATATTCAAAGCACGTGGGTGAGTAGAGAAGCCCCTGCTACCATCAAGTTCCCCAGAGTCTGCATTCTTCTCCATGGCTCAGAGTCTGGACTGGCCCACGGGTACTAAGGAAACGTGAAGCAACTTATCCAGCTGGACTGGAAAGGAATTACTTATCCTTGGTTTCTTAAATTATATTGTTATTTTGCATGCTTGTCTCCTCAAAACTCTAAAATGGACATTTGTCGATGAGTTATGAGATGACTTAATCATTGATGAGAGAAGCTTGACAGGCAGACGGTCAATGTTAACAATGAAGTTAGTTTTCATTAGTAACCAGAAAACTTTAAATAATTTTGTGTTGTTTTAAAGTGTCTCTTGTTAAGGCTTGTGATGTTTATGGGTATAAACGAGGCTGGAAGTGTTCTTTTTGACATCTTTTGCATTACAGAAGGATGACAGTCATGTCTTCAGTTAATCTTCAGTATTCTATACATACTATTCTGAAACACTGTGGTGAAGTAAGGCCTGGCGTCCTTGAGCAGCATGCTGCAGAGGGGAGGATTTGCTGCATTGGAAGGGTCTTCCACATCCCAGATTTCAAGCATACTGCAACCAGGTCTGAAAGATAAAGGGCATAGATAAATATTCCTATTAAATAAATTACCATATTCAAATGAAGAAATAACTTCCAATTTTCCAGAGGCTAAGTGATTTAACTACTTAAATTTTTGAAGCCATAACTTCAGAAACCATTAAGGTAGAATAAAATGACATGAAGCACACTACATTTCTAGCCCCAGTCATCATGTGCTAACAACAAATGCAAAATATGTAGTCAGAAGTCTGCATCTGAAGAAGTCTATCTCCAAAATGAAATACAGCTACACTTGCAGCCTGCTATCTCCATCCATTGTTAAGACTTGCTTGTAGTACAATGAGATAAATTAAAGAACTAATTAAATTCCTTAGGAGATCTTTATTTTTTAACACCAAGTGTCCTGAATTAGTAAACAAATACACATCCAAGGCCGAGAGTGGAGGCTGTTAGGTTGTTCTCGTTAGCCCTTCCCTTTTTGGGGATGGCTATAAGCGTGAGTTACGTGGTGTAATTTAGAGAATAACCCTTCATAGGAATCATTAATTTGGAAGAAGTCAGGCAAAACTGACATCAACATTTTTTATAATACTTTTATTAGGAGAGTTTTATACAATGTGTCTCAACAACACCCTCTTCTCACTTCTCCCTGATCCGCTCCCCACCCACCCCTGTGCACCTAGGGAAAAAAAAAGAAAAAAGGAAAGAAGTCCAGCCAATGTGGCAGCAGCATGGATGACGGGCATCAACACAGTTCCCTCAGACAGAAGGGTGCTCTGATGATGGACATTCCCCTGGCCCACACCAGGCAAAAACCAAGCACAATGATGCTGAACCTATGCTAGGCCCCAGCACCCAAGCCCACAGGCACCAGGACATCCTGCAAGCACCAGGATATCCTCCAGACTCCAGGGCATCCCATAGATGTATGGACATCATGCAGGCACTGGGCAAAGACATCCAGACATAAAGCAGGCACCCTGATACCACACAGGATTCTGGTCATCCCATAGGCAACATCAAATTTTTAATGTATATTTTGAAAAATAACTTATATAAAACCCTGACATTTCCTATGTAAAGTTTAACTATATGTAAGGAACATCACAGCCATTACAGCAACATCCCTGCGCATAACAAGTTCCCTGTGACCTTCTTGTAGGCAGCCTTCCTCAAACATGACCCAGGCATGTAGGGATTTCCTTTCTGCGCTACAGCATTTAGAATTCCATGCAAATATATCATGTAAGCTTTTCATTTCTGGCTTCCTTATCTTAGAATGCTGTGGTGTTGATACCTTAGATGCTGTTTGCCCTGGGGACCTTACCTGTCAAGTTGTCACAACTTAGGAACACTTGAAAAGACAGCTTCAATTAAGGAATTGAGGAACAGATCGGGTTGTCCTGTGGACACGTGTGGGGAATTGTCTTGATTGTTAGCTGACGTAGGAAGACCCAGCCCACTGTTAGCAGCATTCCCCTTGCAGGTAGTATTGAATTGCAGAGGATCCACATCCAGGTGGCTCACAACTGTAACTCTAGTTTCAGAGAATCTAATACCCTTTTCTAACACCGTGGATGCCTGAAAACATGTGGCATACACACATGCAGACAGAGAGAGAGAGAGAGAGAGAGAGAGAATAGTGGAAATCTTTTAAAATGTAAGTACAAATCTAGCTGAGCATAAGCCTGTGAGCCAGTCAGCAAGCAATGTGGTTTCCGCTACACTTCTTTGGTGGTAAAGTGAGTTCTTTGGTCTAAGGTAATTATGTGTGCAATAACAAGCTGGTCCTCCTTTAGGTTCAGGAATTCCTGCCTTGACTTCCCTCACGATGAACTGTGTGCAAAAAAGAAAGCAGCCACCACAACAACAAAAAACAACCCTTTCTTCCCATAATTTGCTTTTTATCTAGGTATTTTTATTACAAGAGCTGAATGAGAACATTATGTTTTTGTACATATTAATGCCCATTATATCCATAAGTTTCTGGCACAGAAAAACCACAGTTATGATGGAAACTCAGAGTAGTTTTGATTTGCATTTCCCAGATGGCTAAGGATCTTGAACATTTAAGTATTTCTCAGCTATTTGAGAGTCCTCTTTTGAGAATTCTTTGTTTAGATCTGTACCCCATTTTTAAGTGGGATTACTTGATTACTTGTTTTGTTGCTGTTTAGTTTCTTGAGATTTTAATTTATTTAGGATATTAGCCCTCTATCAGATGTGGAATTGGTGAAAATCTTTTTACCACTCTGTAGGGTGCCATTTTGTGCTGTTGGCGGTGTCCTTTGCCTTACGGAAGCTTTTCAGTTTCATGAGGTCCCGTTTATTGTTGACTCTTTGCCTGAGCTATTGGTGTTCTGTTCAGGAAGCTGTCTCCTGTGTCAATGCGTTCGAGGCTGTCCCTCACTTAGAGTCCGTTGATCTCCACTGTCAGTTGACCCTCATGTACAGATAGAGCCTCACCCAATGTAGAATTCTTGATGTTTTTATTCACGACTTTGTTCATTCCAGCATCAGATAAGTTGGCTCTTTGTGATGAGAAGTCAGACGTCCATCACTGTGTGCGACCCTCTTCTCAAGTCAGCCCTCCACCTGATCGTTCTGTTTGGCTGCAGTGTTTTCTCTGGGTTTGTCCCGTATGGATTTGGTGAACTTTGTTGTGCATCTCTCAGTCAGTGGCTTTCTCAAACCCCGGAGACATGTCTTCAGTTGTTAACTTCTATCACTTTTCCTCTCGTTCTCTCTGGTGTCATAATCCAGGTCCTGCGCTCTGTCCCAGCTGTTTCCCTCATATTCAGTTAATTATGTTGTTCCAGGTCTCTGTAATTTTTCCTTAAAAAACAATTTAGATAAGTGCTGTTCATATTAGTTGACCTTTCTTGACCTATGTCAAATTCATTGCTTTTTTTTCTTGTATCAAATCAAATATTCAAATAGTTCAAATCACTTGAACTATTTTACCTTTAGAATTCCCAACAGAGATTTTTCTTTTGCTCTGTTGAGATGCTGTATCTTTCCGTTAACTGATAGCATGTTCTTCTTTAAGCTGTGGCCCATCTTTGTTGTTCCTACGACAGAAGCCTGGCCTTGCACTGGATCTTGGCACTGTATCCCCAGCCCTGTTTCTATTAATCTTTTGCATAGTGAATAAGGACTCTCTAGATACTTAATAAAAACTCTGGGTACTCTGAATCAGTTTCTGCTAACCGCCTATTTTCAGAGTTTCGGTCTTCTTTTCACATTGTGTGCCTGACTGATAAGTTTGGCTGGAAAAGTGAACACTACAGATAATACAGTCTAAAGACACCAGAACCTTTTTTTCATCTTTGATTGTTGAATGGCATTGTTGTTATAGGCAATTTGCTTATCTGGATCTGTTGATATCTTTGCTCAGAAATCTAAACAATAACCTCAAGAAATCCACTGAATGAATATATCATTATATATATATATATTTTATTTTTGGAAATATAAATCTCAAAAAGTTTATGTTTTTACTTCTTATCCCATCTTTAGTTGTGAAAAAATTTTAAGTCTTATATATCCAATATAGTTGAGTAATGGTAGCCGATAAATGTATTTCATTTATAATTCAAATAGCAAATAAAAATGTTGTAAAAATCTGATAAATTATGGACTATATTTGTGTATATTTATGATAGAAAATTTTAACCTGACTTAAGTATTACATGATGAATGACTGGCCAAAACAACACCTTACTTCCTTAATATTTATATAATTTATGTTTCCGTATATCAGTGAAAACAAAATTTAAAAGGGAGTCACATGAAAATTTAGGTACTAAAATATAATTTTAATAGATCTTACTGGAAGATAGGATAACTAACTTCTCTAGATGAACTTATTTTACTATATGCAATTGTTATATTTTAATGGAATGTATCTAAAATATAAAATCTTAATGAATTAAGACTTCTATGTAGCATAATAAAATGAAGCATTTATTGATTTACAACATATAATTTTATACACAGTATTATTGATACTCACTTAGTTCTCACAACACACCATGCCTCTTCTAGAACATAATAATTCACATGTAATTCCAATAACTTATCTCTCACTTCTACTGCAGATTTTCGACTATATGCAGAATAAACTATTTTTGTTCGAGCCCTTTAAATGTAAACAACAATAATTACAAAATTTAAAATAAATGATGATAGACTAAAGAAAGTTTTCTAGTAAATTGACATCCTAACCTTCAATGGATGGAAGATGGATATGTATGACCACAAATTGCTTTGAGAGATTGGTTTTCACACATCTATTTATATTCCGAGTGTGCTGAACCTTAAAGCAGTTTGAATTTTGTATATGCTGTCTGTTATATCTAATCTAATCTTGAGTTGTACTGGGTGGCGGGGTGATAACTCAGATTGTAAACTTTGCTTCATCAAATCCACAAAAGAATCTGTTGATAGGATACAGTCCCTGAAAGCTGAGGCTTGAGACAATACAGATTTCAATAGATACGTTCCCCTCTAGAAACTAAAAATCAGACCAATTGAAGTGGGATACTGCCAAGTGAGTGTTATCAGTGGGTGTTTGGGTTACGATCATAGATATGATAAGTAGCAAATAAAATTTTGAACTACTGGGCTGGTTATTCAGATATGGTACAGTAGAAGTGTTGGCTGTAAGAGTTTTTAGAAAATCCCAAGCAAATTAAATGTTGTTTGGGATGCTCAATCACTGCAACCAGACCCCCCAAAAACTGGATTTAATCTTTTCTTTTAATAATGTGCCAAAAATTAAGAGAAAAAGTTTAACAAATGGCAGACTGATCAAAGTAACTATTAAATTTATACATGCTACACTAGGAGGAAGACCTGAATTCGGGTTGTCTACCCCCAAAGCCAGTAACATCAGCTCATGTCTGTGACCGAGGCATGGGGAGAACTAGAAAAGGCAGATCCCAGAACTCACTGGAATCTCACATGCACATACACACACAAGAACATACATGGGCTGTACACACATATACACACACACAAAGAAATTGTTCTCATGTGTATGGGTGGTGAGGAAGTCGGATGGATTTATTAAAGCCATGCATTGCCAGCCCCTTTCTCAACTCCGTAAGTCCCTCTGCCTGATTTAAGAAACAAATCTTTTTTTATGGTTAATGTGACCAGTTTATTTCCCCACACAAAGGTTAAAAAAATACAGGGAATTTTACTATAAAATGTTTTTACAAATTAGGGAACTTCCTAGATGATTAAGAAAATTCTACTCTGTGTGTGTGTGTGTGTGTGTGTGTGTGTGTGTGTGTGTGTGTGTGTGTGTCTGGGCATCTGCTTGTGTGTGTGTTTATGTCTAGCGCCCAGATGTCAATGGTGGATGTCTTTCTTGATTGCTCTCAACCTTATTCTTTGAGACAAGGTCTTTCACTGAATGTAGAGTTCAGCTATGCTGGTCAGTGAGTTTCTGGGATCTGCCTGTCTCCAGTCCTGCCTATTCTGGGGTCACGGATGTGAACCATTGTTATTGGCATTGGGTGTACAGGGGCTGAACTCAGGCTTCAATCCAGTGCAGCCGGCCTTTTGCTAACACATCTCCCCAATCTTGCAACATTAGTTTGCTTGTGCTTAATTCAGATTTGAGATTCTATTGAACATACTTCAGAAGAAAAAGTACCTTTAGTCATTGTTATAATTTTTGTTTGTTTAAGACAATGTTTCATTCTGCAGTTCAGGGTTTGGCCTGGACTCACTACATAGGCAAGAAAAGCCTTGAACTCACAGCATCCCTCAAGCTTCAGTGTCGCAAGTGCGGGAATTATAGGTGTGCATTCCATGCTTCATTATACATCCTTTTGACTTCCAGAGATGAATGTAAAGAAGTGTGTGTGTGTGTGTGTGTGTGTGTGTGTGTGTGTGTGTGTGTGTATGCATATATGAACATATGTATGTGCATGTGTTAAAACACATTTTCTTTTTTCCAGGGCCCAGTAGCAAGTAGTAGTAATTCTACCCAATGGATGCAGGTGACTGCTCACCTCAAATCTGCATCCTCATAATGTGGGTGATTTACAATTGGATGCAGCGTAGACAGCTTGATGCTTGCCATAGTAGGCATGGCACCTGCAAAGACAGCATCTGGAAAACAAGATAACATTCTGTAATAAAATGTTTCAAAGAAAGCAAAAGTTCAACGTGTCCCTAAAATCTGAATTCAAAGTAAGAAAGATAAAAGATCCTTGCATGATGGCTACTGCTGGAGATATTTTACTTATTCAACATTTATTCTTTGTCTTCTATTATATTTAATATTTGCTTCACTGGTGCTAGGAGCTATGCACAATACTTTTAAATTGTATTTTACATTTATTTATTTATTTATTTATTTATTTATTTATTTATTTATTTATTTATTTATTCAGTGTGTGTGCATGTTTATGTGCCAGGGAGCACATGTAGCAGTTAGAAGACACTGTTAGGAATTGGTTCTCTTTTACCAGATGAGTCCTGGGAATCTAAATCAGGCCCTCAGGTTTAGTAGCGAGCACCTTTACCCATTGAGCCACCTCACTGACCCAGACATGATATTTTTGTTTAAGGGTCTAATGACTTGGTTTGTAAGACAACTCAATGAATTCTGCAGGGTGTGTGTGTGTGTGTGTGTGTGTGTGTGTGTGTGTGTGTGTGTGTAGATAGACACAGATACTGCAAAGCTAAGTAAACTGCCAAGACTATACTGTTGAAACATTTCAAATTTACCCTAATTACTTCACCAAAGCTCCCTTCTACACTCTAAGGACCAGTACTACAGGCAGAAGGAAAAACATCCTGTCTTACTATGAACTATGTAAAAAGCCAATGTCATGGTACATTTTCAAATGATTTTGTGGTTGTGAACTGCAGTCATGTGAATTTGTTCAAATAAAATATTGTCCTTCAACATTTCAATATTCATAACTTGGGGATTGGAGAGACAGCTCAGCGGTTAAGAGCACTTACTTCTCTTGCAGAAGACCTACGTTGAGTTCCTGGCACTCACATGGAGATTCTCAACACCTGTAACTCTAGTTCCAGGAGACTGAATATGAATTCTGACCTCAGCAGGGTCATGCATGCGTGTGGTGCACATACATACAGGCACAAACACACACACATAAAGTAAACAAATGTTTTTGTAATACTAATGATTAAGTTTTGTTAGTTGCCATTTACATCTTTATTGTTTCTCCAGCTCTTCAAATCATTCATTACTTGTTGGTATACATGTATAAATTTGGCCATAATTAGTATTACATCAAAGTCAATTATGTGGCTTCAGCTGTCTATCTTACGTCAAAGACCAAAAGCTTAATTCTTGATATTTCAATACAGTAAATGTTTATATATTGTTAAGATTATTCTTATTTATAAAAATTGGTCACAAACATATAGCATTTTACTTAAGTCTACTGAAATACTATTTCTTCTGAAAATAATTAAGTACTCTAAATACAACTCCATGAAAACATGCCAACAAATACTAAGGGCATAGAACAGTGCAGAGTGTCAATTTTATCCTTTAGTGATAGAGTAGTTGGCTGGATCTTCCAGCATCATAAGAAAGTATCATGGTTAGACAAGGAAAAGATCATAACTCAAAACTGAAGTATAATTTCTACTGAATATGTATTTCTTCCAGATCATTGTAAGGTAAAAGAATTAAAAGTCAAACTACTGCAAGTCAGGATTGTGCATACACATGAACACAGAAAGACACATCCGCACACACACAGAAATGTAAATATAAATATGGAATGAGTAGCTGAATGTGACAAACACATGTATATGTTTTACATTTCATATGTATAAAATCTTACCTGGTCTGGTGTTAGATCTGATCCACTGTATGAGCTCTTCCTGAGGCAAGTTAGTAAACTCTCCCATGATGCTCCATTGGTTATGGAGGTTTGTGCAACCTTGTATTGACATCATTGTCAGAATACCGAAGACAACATTCTCAAAATGAATTCTGCAAAAAAGCCAGCCAAAGAGCTGAAATAAAAAGACCATTTATTTATATTTCTTATATGAAGAGTACTATCGGATCAAAAGCACACTCTCACCTTCCTACGGAATCCAAAGTGGGTTCCCCTTTATCTCAGTACACAAGCACACAGAATGTTCATCTGCTGCTTGCAAACAGCCAACATGATGGAGCTACTGGACCTGGTTATAAACAAAGTTTCTGTGTTTTTAAAGAATTGAGGGTCTTTCCAATACTGACGTATTGGAAGAAATCAGGATTAGTGAATAGCAACTTGAAATATGCTAGACCATAATCCTTTAATATTTGGCTGATTTTTATGACGACTTAAATAACCAGAGGAAAGATTACTAGCATTTACATGTATGTTCCTCTCAGGAAAATGGTTGCTAGATTGTCAAAATCAAATAAGGTACTTCTACATGTACTGTTGGGAGCCCCATTCCCCTAGTACCATGGATGAAGTCTGTATGACAAAGTTCCTGACTCCCTGGCCAGAGAATTTCAGCTCACCAGCCCCCTTTTCCTCTTTGTTGTAATGGCAACAAAAAAGCCTTTCATCTGCATGGCCTCAGTTCTGAGCTGGCTATTGTTAGCTGAGAAAGGAACGTAGCCATTTTAATTGTAATTGTAAAAATACCTTGCAGTATAAGTCCTGGCATGGGTAGAGCTACCTATGCATAGTGATCAGCACATTGTAAGGCTAGGCCCAGCCCAGGAAGAGACAAGCCTTTAACAGATAGAAGCAAAAGGAGCCTAGATAGAGAAAAAATAAACACGCACCAAAGAACTAAAAACCATAAAAAAAACCTTCTTTGGCACTGGCATGGCACCCTGCTCTGTTTGAGGCAAATGTCTGTTTGAGACAGATGGAGATATTATTCAGCCAACAGGAACATTCAACCATTAATAGGTTATTGAGTCAAATGTTCTTTGATAGTAAACAAAATAACCTTGAAGCTTGTCAGGAAGGATACCTGACTCCTTCCTGGATCTGACTGACTTCTGCAAGTGACTACATCTGCATATCAAACAGGCTCCTCCCAACCTGACCAACATCTGCGTACCAAAAACCTGCATTTGGCTTTTAATGATTTTGCCAGAGCAATTCTCTCTCTTTCTGGCATGGTTCTCCCCTGGTAATGTACATTGTCAGTCTCTCCCTCCTTCTCTTTTTGGTGTGGCTTTTCCACTGACAAGGCGCATTGTCAGTCTCTCTCTGTCTCTCTGTCTCTCTGTCTCTCTGTCTCTCTCTCTTCCCATCTCTCTTCTTAATATGTATACTGTTAATTTCCCTATTAAAAACTCTCCTATGTTTTACTTCTAAAGCGTGTTCTACATGTAATTTCAAAGCGCAATTGTGCATGCCATTTCTTTGGGTCCCATAGAAGAAAGAACTACTCTGTTCATTTGCCATTTCTCATTTTCCCGCACTCCTACTCCCTCCTGAGTAGAGTTTTCATGAACCCATTTGTGGAAAAAGCTGGTTCCCTCTGAAATGTACTGAATATTTACCTAGTTTATGTAGCTATCTAGGTTGCTTATGTATCTATTAGCTCTAGCAAAGGAATGCTAGAATGGAGAGGTTTTTGAGGAATTCTCTAATCCAAGCAGGGTCACCAACCTTGAGCTCCTCAGAATTGGAAATAGAGTGTTAAGGGGGTTTCTGGGCCAGGAAACACCCGCACAGACTTAAATGCTAAAAGACTATATTTGTAGACATGATGCTAACAGAGGGGAAAGAATACCACAGAAACATCACTCACAGTCTATCATTACTTTTCAAAGCCGTTTTCTTGCTTAATGGTGAATCACCAACCAACATTTAAAATCATTGAATGTAGGCACTCGATGCTTTCATAGCTTAGATTACTTAGCAAAGCCATGGCAGCTCCACGGCAGTTGCTGTAATTGTTATAATAGTCACTGGAGAATGGGCGGCTTACCCGTCGAGAGCAGATCAAAGAAGCCATAATGCACATGTGGGGTGTCAAAAACAGCTTCAGTCGCATGATTAAAATGGCAAGAGCTGTGAATGCCAGCAACTGTAAGGTGTGAAAAATCAACTGCAAAACACAACACAATGACTTTTGCACTTTATACATTTTTAAATTAACAGACAAAAATAAAGTATCTTAAATTTCTTATACAGGAGGGCAGAGATCTCCCAGCATAGCATTAAGCCTGATAATGTATGTATTCATTCATTCAACTAAGATTTATAATAATCTGTGCCAGGAAACCATTCTGAGTGCTTCAGATAGACCAGTGAGCCCTCATGAGGCTCACACTTTAGTGCATTTAGTGAGAAAGGGGTGCTAATCAGTCACTGTACATACATAAGTTGCCATCAATTAGACAGTGACAAGAACAATGGGCAAAAAGATGGAGGAGGTGAAGAGACAAGCAGCATAGGATGCATGAAAGGCCACACTGTATCTTGAGAAGGGTCATCACAGTGGGCCGCACTGAAAAAGTGACATCTGCGAAAGGACTGGAACAAGGACGGGAGGAAGACAAGGGGCAAGGTACAGAAAGCTTCATATAAGCATGTGCATTTAAGTCAAGGAAAATCACAGAAGCACATGGCCCAGACAATTTTTAAAATACGATGGTCTAAGTATTTGCACAAACCAGCATTCTATCCGAGTTTAACAAAGTTGAGGGCTCCACAGGGCAAAGATTTCAAATAAAACTTTGCTCATTGAGATATTCATAAAACATAAGCTTTAACTAAAACAATGTGCAGTGAATGTGGCAATAATCAATGCAACCAAAAGTAAATGATGACCAACTGTTTACATCCTAATTTGCTGATACTCAACTAAATTATAGATATTTGGTATTTTCATTTATCAAAAGGCAGAGTTGGCTTGTACTTTAGAATGAAATGAAACAAGTACTGAAATAGTAAAATGATTTCTGTAATTCCAAATTATCAAGATCATAGAGAATGGCCAATTACTCTGACTTATACTTTCCTTCTAGGACTTTACTAAGGAAATCGGCAAAACACACGAGAGGACATTTTAACAGTCCCCAAAGGAAACAAACTTGATGACCAATATAGAAGAACAAATAACAGATGTAAGGCCATCAAAGCATATTATTAAAAGATTACTCAATAGAATGGAAAAGGTGTTAGGATTCAAAGTTGTGTATGCGTGAGATAATGTTCTGTAAAATAAATTAATAAACAGATAATGACCCGTGTATCTGTACCATGAGAGAATGTTATAGAAAGAAGGATCAGCAGAAATGATTACCACTGCCCAAAATTCAAAGAGCTCTCAAATGCATCGGCAGAAAGGCTACACCTCTGTGAATTACCCTTCAGCTAGGACTCAACACATGAGTCTACAAAGAATGAGAGCTTTTACCTCACCGTTTTCAAGGAGCTGTTTTCTGAAAGAAAATAAAAAGGATCAATTTACTGACCGCCCATTACAACGTCGTTACACAAGACTAAGTCATTTATTTTTATTGAATTTTAAATTACTGATTCTTTAAACTGTATAAAGTACAAAATTTAGAACACTGTATATGATAGTAAAATTATAGTTTCAAAGGCATAATTCATAGTCTTTCTACAAATGGTATATGAAAAAGTTGATCTTTGATTAATTTAGAATATGTTTTGCTGATCCCTGGAGACTGTGCCTGTGCAATGACACACTTCTGTTTAAATATTTAAGCAGTGTACTATAAATGCAGTGCTTTTTGATGATTACTGTTGGAATTTTGACTTATTTTAATTTTTCACAATTATAAACTACATGAATATGTTATACATAATTTGGTATATATCTCTAAGGTATATAAATATTTTACTGCTTGAAAAGCAGTCCTAAGTTACTGAACAAATGCAGTAAGTTACTGTGTTCTAAACACTGCAGTGAGTATATTATGAATAGTATAGTAATAATTCTTATGCTCATTGAGTTTATATTAGTCTGATACATGAATAAAAACGCCTTATCTTATTTCTCTACAGAAAATACTGTTTTACAAATGGTGTTATGGGAAGGATCATTCTAGAAGAGAAAAGTTAGATTGTGATAAGAGGGAATTCACAGTGTAGATTTTTAAAAGTGGAACAGTGAAAAACTCATTCTACATGCCACAGTCACACTGATACCAAGATCAGACAAAGATTCAACAATTAAAGAGAATTACAGGCCAATTTTTCTCATGTACATAGGTACAAAATATTCAATAAATACTCGCAAACTGAATCCAAGAACACATCAAAAAGCTCATCCATCATGATCAAGTAGGCTTCATCCAAGAGATGCAGGGATGGTTCAACATATGAAAATCAGTAATCCACCACATAAACAAACTGAAAGGAAAAAAAAACCACATGATTGTCTCACTAGATGCAAGAAAGCTTTTGGCAAAATCCAACATCCCCTCATGATAAAAGTATTAGAGAGATTGGGAATACAAGGGCCATACTTAAGCAAAATAAAGGCAATTTATAGCAAGCCCATAGCCAACATCAAATTAAATGGAGAGAAACTCAAAGTAATTCCACTAAAATCAAGAACAAGACAATGTTGACTCTCCATACCTATTCAATATAGTACTTGAAGTTGTAGCTACAGCAAAGAGACAACAGAAGGGGATACAAATTAGAAAAAAAGAATTCAAAGTATCACTATTTGCAATTGATATGATAATATATATAAGTAACACCAAAAATTCTACCAGTGGACTCCTACAACTTAAAAACAACTTCAGTGAATTGGATTGCTACAAGATCAACTAAAAAAAAAATCAGTAGCCCTCCTAAATACAAAGAACAAACGGACTGAGAAAAAAAGTCAGGGATGTAACACCCTTCATAATAGCCACATATAACATAAAATATTTTGGAGTAACTTTAACCAAGCAAGTGAAACACACGTATGACAAAAACCTTAAGTTTTTAAGGGACCTCGTGAAACTGAAAAATTTCTGTAAGGCAAAGGAAACCATCAGTAGACAAAATGGCAGCCTACAGAATAGGAAAGATTTCCACCAACTCCACTTTCAACAGAGGACTAATTCCTCAAAATATATAAGGAACTCATGAAACTAGACATAACGAAACAAACAATCCAATTTAAAAAGTGGAGCACAGATCTAAACAGAATTCTCTCGATAGAGGACTCTCAAATGGCTGAGAAACACTTAAAGAAATGTTCAACACCCTTAACCATGAGGGAAATGCAAAAAAACTACTCTGTGACTCCATCTTACGTCTGTCAGAATGGCTAAGTTCAATAACACAAAGGACAGCTCATGCTGCCGAGGATGTGGAGCAAAGGGAACACTCCGACACTGGTGGTAGAAATGCAAACTTGCACAGCCACTATGGAAATCATTATGGCGATTCCTCAGGAACTTCGGAATCACCCTACCTCAAGACCCAGCTAGACTACTCCTGGGCACATACCCAAAGCACACTCCATCCTACCAACAAGATACTTGCTCAACTATGTTCATAGTGGCTTTATTCATGATAGCCAGAAATTGGAAGCAGCCTAGATAACTCTCAACTCAAGAATGGATGAAGAAAATGTGTACACATTCACAAGGGAGTATTACTCAGCTATTTAAAAAATGACATCATGAATTTTGCAGGTAAATGAGTGGAAGTAGAAAAAATTATCCTGAGTGATGTTACCCAAACACAGAAAGATAAACATGGTATGTACTCACATATAAGTGGACACTAGCTGTTAACTAAAAGACAATGGTACTACAATCCACAGACCTAGAGAGATGATGCAAAAAAGGAGGGCCCCACTGGGGAAACAGATTTCTCTGGGAAGCTGAAATAAAACAAATGTTGCAGGTGGGCTGGGGGAAGATGCGATGGCAACAAAAGGGACCAAGTGGGGAGAGAGAGATGGAGGGAAAGAATATAAGGAGTGATGACCAGAATTGGAGGATTTTGGGGAGCAATCTGAAGATCTTCAGCAGTGGAAACTCACTAGAATCTATAAGACTGACACTAGCAATGACCCTTAGTAATGATGGATGGGAGCTTGAATAGGTCCTCTCCTGTAACCAAGCAAGGCCTCCAGTGATGGGACACTATTCAGTCACAAAACCTTTGATCTATAACCTATCCTGCCTACAGGTACTTCTTGGAAAATGGAGGGGCAGAACCTCATGCCTGGCACTGCAGGAATGGGCAGAAAGAAGAGCCTGGATAGCTGGGAGACAATTCTTAACGATATCCTTATGTTATCCTCTATGCTAAGAGATTGGTACCCAGCCCAATCTTCATCAGAGAGGCTTCTTCTGGCAGCTGATGGGAGCAGATACAGAGGCCCAGGGTTAAATACCCCATAGATGAGGGGGAAGGAGGATTGAGGGGACTAGAGGGCTTGAGGACACTAAGAGAACAAGCCCTGTGGAGTCAACTGACCAGCACTCTTAGTGGCTCACAGAGACTAAAACAGCAGACTCAGAGCCCTCATGGTCCCCTACATATATCTTATGATTGTCTGGCTTGGTATTCCTGTGGAACTCTTACAAGTGTGTGTGTGTGGGGGTGTCTATGAACCTTTTACCTTTCCTCTTGCTGGTTTGCCTCATCCAGCCTTGATGTGGGGGTTCATGGCTGGTCTTGTTACATCTTGTTATGTCCTGATCTAATGGTAATTCCGGGAGGACTGCTCTTTTCTGAGGGAAGATGAGGGTGGGTCTGGGGGAGAGAGGAGATGGGGAACCTGGAAGGATTGGAGGGAGCAGAATATAGGGGAGGGATGTATTATATGAGAGTTAAATAAATAAAGGGAAAAAAAACAAAAACAACATTATGAATAAAACTCAGACATATCTACTAAACAATCCACCAATTGTATGAAAGGACAAACAATACAGTTTTCACAAAGAATGCACTCAATCTGGGCCTTCCGGCATGCATCTTTAATCCCAGTACTTTGAAGGCAGAAAGCACCAGATGTCTTAAGAGTCTGAGGCCAGTCTGACCTACATAATGAGTTCCAGGACAGCCAATGCTACATTGTAAGACCCTATCTCAAAATAACACAAATAAAAACAAACAAGAAGCATTCAGAGATGATGTCATCTCTAAGATATTTTTCTTAAAAAAAAAAAAAAAAACTTTTGGGCATGTATTCTAAAACTCTTAGAAAAGAGGAAGAATTAAATACAAGAAACAGAAAGCAAACTAAATCAGGAAATTTGAAATATAAAAATTTTTAGTGTCTTAATCAAAATGTGTATAAACTTAAACAGAATAGATTCTGTAGCAATCTAAAAATAATCTTTCAGATTGTCTTAGCATAAAGCGGGAGATGAGCTTGTGTAGGTAAGATGTGCATCCTTTGACACTCCAGGTGTGAAGCAAGCACATCTCCACAGTCAAAACGCTGGTGTTGTTCCTGAATGCACTGCACTCTAGATCTGGGGCTGCTGGGTTTGGAAATGGGTAGAATCTACCCAACATTGGCGGATAATGGTGCTTTCTGTGAGGTTATGCTATTGACAGGTGCAATGGAACCTGTGGGAGGTAGAGCCTAGTGGGGTGCTGTGGTTTAAATGTGAAATATCTGCTATGGGCTCATGTGTTGGAACCCTTAGCCTTTGAGGAGAGGAACTGCTTTAGAAGGTTTTGGAATCTTTAGGTGTGGATTCAGCTCCACTCCATGTCTATCTTATCCTTCTTGACTGTAGATACAATGTGATCATCTGTCTCCTGTCTGCTGCTTGGACTCAAATGTAAGCTAAAATGAAACGTGTTTGCCATAAGTTGATTTTCGTCTTGTTTTGTCACGGCGATGAGAAAAAGTGATATGGAAAACTGTTAACATAGAACAGCTCTCTTGCTGTGATAACCCTGACTGTGTGGCTCTTAGGCCTTTGGAACTGGTCAGGAGGGATGTGGAAGAGATAGGAACTTCATGCTAGAAAATCTCTTGAATACTGTATACAGAGGTTAGTCAGCCACACTGATGGAAATTCAGGGGAAAAAAAAAGAAAACTGAGAGAAATGTCAATGCAGGCCTGGCTCATTTTTCAATTAAATTTCAGAGAGAAATAAAAACTTTGCTGGGAATTGGAACGGAGGCCATTCATGCAAGGGCTGGCATACAACCTGACTACTTTTTGTCCCGATTCTGATTCTGTGAGACTGAATTCAATGTGCAATTTTTTTAATGGAGAAAGTGGAATAATTTGGGGTAAAAGTTTCTAGTGCTAAGCCTGATGATCTTAATTTTTTCTGGGGCCTACATTGGAGAAGTAGAGAACCAACCTCCCTCAGGTTGTCCTGTGACCTCCATAAGCATGCCATGGTAAGCAAAGAAACATACACACACACACACACACACACACACAGCTCCCCATGCAATACACATAAGAAATAAATAAATAGTAATTGTAATAAAAAAAATTTTAATTTCATTTGATAGGAGACTAAACTGAGAATGCACCTATGGGTGCCTGATTGAGAACAATAACTTCTGGAAGTGCTTTCTCAGGATCAGCTCAGAGAACCCACTGCAGCTATGGTATATGGTGTTAGGTCCATCTTCGAGCTGCAGCAGGACTTGTTACATTCACCTGCCTCACACTGGCTTTACAGGCAGGAGAGATACAAGAGTATAGGAATCTGACAGCTGCACCAAGGTTTTTGAGAGCTGCTGAAGTCGAGAAATGAGTGGAAAGATCGGAGTCCCCTAAAGAATGCCCTCAGAGAGCAATGTACTAGGATGTGAAAGTCTAAGCTGTAATGGATATCCTGCGATGTCACAGATGCTAGCACCGTAAGAAGTCTGCTGAGGAAATCTGCAGGCATGGATTGGAGATGGGCCAAGAGACAGCTTATGGGTGCTACAAGAAGTAGAGCTTTAGAAATGTGGCTACCCATGATCTTTGGGGCCCATTTTCCAGACTTAGAGCTGCAGGATTTGGTATTCTTATTTTTCTGTTTTAGTCTTGCTTTGGCTAAGTCTGTCTTTGTTATAATCCCACTCCTCAGTTTGGGAATGGGACCTTTTATTCTGAGACAGTTTCTATTGGACACATGTAACTTGTAAAGAATTGCCCAACTCTCAGGAGACATTCTGTACTTGCATTTTCAGCCATGTTTAGACAACTAAGGACTATAAAGACACTTGGAGGTTGGACTGTATACATTTTGAAGTATGGGCTGTAGGAGGTGAGTAGGGGCGGAATGCTGCAGTTTGATTGTCAAGTATCCTCTATATACTCATGTGTTTAAGCAACCAATCTTTTGCTTCTGGTGATGTTTTGGAAGGATGTGGAAACTGTAGGCTTTGGACCCTCACTAGAGTCAGTAAATGGTTAGAGGGTAGTCTTGAGGTTTTCTAGGAGTGGTCCATGTCTGATCTGCTGTTTCCTGGTTGCAGATGCAATGAGACATGTGACAGGCCACCATCTGTCCTGCTACCAAGCTTTCCCTGCTACAAGACACTGTGTCCCTCAAACCGTAAGCCAAAATAGTCTTTCTTATCTACATTGCTTTTGTAAGTTTGTTTGTGTCACAGCATCAAAAACATTAATCATCCCAGGGAGGTATTAGGTTATTGGGGTCATGCACTCAGAAACTAGTTCTCATCAGAGTTTTGGTGATTCTCAAGAGCTGATTTTTATAAAGGCCTGAGATCAGCCACTCCTTTCCATTTTCCTCCTATCTACTGTGTCCTCAAGTTCCCCTTGCCTCAGGATATGACAGCAAACTATGCATTACAAACAAACTATATATAGTACAAAATTAGCAAAAATAAAGGGAATGACAATACTAAAACAAACATAAATAAAACAGCTAATAGAAATTAAAACAAGACAACTAAAAGGTTTTTTTTGAAAGATAAAATTATCCAGGCAGTAGTGGCACTGCACACCTTTAATCCCAGCACTTTGGAGGCAGAAGCAGGCTGATCTCTGTGAGTTCGAGACCAGCCTGGTCTACAGAGTGAGTTCCAGGACAGCCAGAGTAACAACAGAGAAACCTTGTCTCAAAAAGAAAAAAAAGAGAAAAAAGAAAAAATATTTTTAATGAAAAAGAAGTTATTCTGTTCAATGTTACAGTAATAAAAATTATCACAAGAGAATTACCAAACATTTTAAAAATATCAATCATTCTCAAATCATTCAATAACATTAAAGAAGATCATTTGCAAGCCCATTTTAGAGGAACACTATTACTTTGATAACACAACCAAATATACTGAAAGAAAACCAAAGGCCCCATCCCGTTGACTATATTAATAGATGCAAAAATAGAATCAACAGCACATTGAAGTTATTGCACAATAAACAAGTGGGCTTCCCTTGGGATGCAAGTTTGGTTCAATGTAGAAAAATAAAATTAATATGATTCAACACAGTAACAGAATGAAAGACATAAATTGCACAATTATCTCAAAAGATACAAAAGAAGCAGGTAACAAAATTCAGTACCTTTGCAAGATAGAAATATTCAACAAAAGAATGGCTCAACATAGTACAGACCATGTATTAAAGAAACCCACAGATAACATGATACTCAATTGAGAAAACTGAAATATCTTACTCTAGAATCAGGAACATGGCAAAGATAACCACTTTCACCACTTCTATTCAACATAGTAGCCAAAGCAATAGGCTAGAAAAAAGACAAAAATGCATTCAAGTTAGAAAGGAAGAGAAAAGGTTATCCATGTTTGCAGACATGATGCTATATACAGAACACCCTGGACTTTATCCCAGAACTGTTAGAGGTAAGGATTGATTGTAATAAAGTTGTAGGATGCAAAAGCAACATAAAAAATCAGCTGTATGTATATACATTAACAATGAACAGTCTGAAAAATTAAGAAGGCAATCTTTAACATTATAATACAAAATACTGACTACTAAAAAAAGTTAAAAACCCAAAAGAACATCCTATTATCATTAATTAGAAGACTTAACATTGTTAAGATGTTAAGACGTCCGTACAACCTACAGATTCGATACAATATTAAAATCACGTTTTCTTTGAAGAGAAATAAGCAGTCTAAGTATGAAACCACAAAAGAGCATACGTAGTCAAATCAGTCTTGTGCAAGCACCACACTTCCCAATTTCAATACACATTACGGAACCACAGTTATCAAACAGTAGGCTCAAGCACATCACAGAAGAGGGGGTAGAAAGCATTAAGGGATGGAAGACAGGGGACAGTGCTGTGAAATGCTGTTCTAGACATGACATGGCTGTTGCACACATAAACTCAAAGCAAGTGTTTTGCACAAAACCTATTAGAAATAAAGCCAATTTAAACTTCCAATGTACATGTAGGAGGGACAACCGAAGCCCCATCCCTAAGTAAGGAACTACTGACAGTTGATGGCAGCTGGGAAAAAAGAAAGTCACTTTTCTTTGGTGGTGATAGCCACTGGCAGACTGCTTATGCCCTTTGACCTCATACCCAAGTTTAGATGGATAGCCCAAAGTGGGTAAATAATTTGAAAACCCACAAGCCACGCCAGCCTGGGATCAGGTAGACTATCTTACTCCCCTTCCTGTCTTCCAGCTCCAATTCCCCAGTTTTATCCCAAGCATTATAGCAGACCACCTCCTGGGGCCTCCCTACCTCTGTGCCCCCATCCCCAGGGGACTCTACAGATCTTTTTCTTCAGTCTTTTCCCTTAACCCATCCATTTGTTGCAAGCACCAACATACAAGGCAATGTGGCAAACTACCTGGCAGTACACTGGCCACATCAACCTGGAAGTCAGGTAGTTAAACTTTATTCTCCTTTCTGTTCTCCATTTTCAATTCCTCAGTCTCATCTCCAGCCCTGTAGCAGACATCCTACAAGGGACCTACCTTTCTTTCTTTCTCCATTATCTAGATATTCTGCAGATACTCCTGGCAGACCCAGCCAACACCTTCTAGCTTATCCTTGTTCCAATATCAGGAAACTCATCCAATCCCGGGCCCCTAGTTGCCAAACCTTGAATAGATTCAGAAGCACTCCCTACTAGGTAACACACAGTCACCACACTCTCCTAAGACCTAGAGAGGACAACAGAAACCAAGGAACAGAATATTTGCCTTAAACCCTAAACCTAGACACCTAAACACCAGGTAGAAACACATTGAATATTAGCCAGGACAATATATGCTCATCAAAACCCAGCAATCCTACCATAGTAGGCCCTGATAAGTGCAATAAAACTGAAGTACAAGACAAGGGTTTCACAATAGCTATTATCAATATGCTCAGGAACCTTAAAGAGCATATAAATAAATCCATTGATGAGAACACAGAAAAACCAGTGGAATGAAATGAAGAAAAAAGTTCAAGGCATGAGTGTTAAAAGTGGAATCACTGAAGAAAACCTAAGCTAAGGTAAAACTGAAAATGGGAAATTTGGTAAGTCAAACAAAAATCTCAAGAGGTAAGCCTCACCAAAAGTATTCTAGAGATGAGAGAGAATCTCAGTCATTAAAGACAGTATAGAATAAATGAATACCTTAGTCAAATAAAATGTTAAATCTAAAAAAAAAAATCTAGGCATAAAAATTTGAAGAAATTTGGGACACCATTAAAAATCCAAATTTAATAATAATAGGAGTAGAAGAAGGAAAAGAAACCCAGGTCAAAGGCACAGAAAATATTTCCTACAAAATTATAGAAAAAAATCCTAACTCAAAGAAAGAGATTTACAAAAAGCATATAGAACACCAAAGAGACTAGACCAGAAAAGAAATTTCCCAAGCCACATAATAATCAAAGGATTCAATGCACGAAATGAAGAAAGCAGAAAGGGGAAAAGACCAATTACTATATAAAGGCAGACCTATAAGAATAACATCTCACTTTTCAATGGAGACTCTGAAACCAGAAAGTTCTGGACAGATAAGATACCACAAATGCCAGCTCAGACTAGGATATCCATCAAAACTATCAATCACAATAGACTGAGAAAAAAATTCCATGATAAAAATGAGATTTAAGCAGTATCTCTCTTTAAATCCAGCTGTACAGAAGACGCTTCAACATAGGAGGAAAACTTCAACATGAAGAGGTTAACCACACACAAGGAAACAAAAGAAATAAATAATAGTCCCATGAATGAAAAAGGGGAAATCCCACACAATGACAACAAGATAACATGAATCAGCAAACAATGCTCATTGATAACTCTCAATACCACTTCATGGTAAAGGGGTGGGAAATGATCTTCACTGGTAATGAACCCAAGAAGCAAGCTGGTGGAGCTATTTTAACATCTGACAAAATAGATTTCAAACCAAAATTAATTAGAAGAGATAGGAAAGGATACTACGTACTTATTAAAGGAAAAATCCAACAACAGGATACTGCAATTCTAAACATCTATGCGCCAAACACAAGGGCACCCAAGTTCATAACAGAAACACTACTACAGCTTGAGGACCACCACACATACTAACCTCACACAGCACCTGATTCTTGCCAATAGGCATTTCATCCAGGCAAATACTAAGCAGGAAATGCTAAAAGTAACTGATGTCATAAACCAAATGTACCTGACAGATATTTACAAAACATTTCGCTCAATCAAAAAAGAATGCACCTTTTTCTCAGCACCCCATGGAACTTTCTCCAAAACTTACCACATACTTGGATACAAAGCATATCTCAACTGACAAAAGGAAATTTACATAGCGCCCCATCTGACCACCACAGATTAAAGTTGGATACCAACAATATCAGAAATAATAAAAAGCTTACAAGTTCATGGAAACTGAAGAACTCACTACTGAAGGAAAAATGGGTCAAGACCGAAATTTGGTAAGAAAGTAAAGACTTTCTAGAATTGAATGCAAATGAAAACCTAATATACCCAAACTTATAGGACACAATAGTTCTAAAAGGAAAGTTTATAGCACTAAGTGCCTACATTAAAGAAAATGGAGAGAGTTCATACTGGTAACTTCACAGCATATCTGAAACTAGAACACAAAGAAAAAACGACACCCAAAAGGAGTACAGGGCATGAAATAATCAAACTCAGGACTGAAATCAATAAAATAGAAACAAAAATGAAAACAAAAAATATAAAAAAATCAATGAAAAGAAAAAAGTAGATTGTTCTTTAAGAAAAAAATCAGTAAGATTAACAAACCCTTCACCAAATTAACTTAAAGGCAAAGAAGAGAGAGACAATTCAAATTAACAAAATAAAAGAAAAAAATAGGGACATATCAACAGATACCTAAGAAACCCAGAGAATCACAAGGAAATATTTTAAAAACAAGTACTCCACTACCTTATATAATCTAAAAGAAATGAATTTTCTTGATATACACTAAGTACTAAAGTTAAATCAAGATAAGATAAACAATTTAAAGAGACCTGTAGCCTCTAGTGAAATACAAGTAGTAACTAAAATCTTACCAATCAAAAAAACCCCAAGGCTAGATGATTTTAGCACAGAATTCTGCCAGACTGCCAAACAAGAATTAACAACAATATGCCTCAAATTATTCCACAAAATAGAATCAAAAGGAAGATTGTACAATTCTTTTTATGATGCAACATTTACCCTGGTATCTAAACTGCATAAAGACCCAACCAAAAAAAAAATAATTGCAAATCGATTTCCCTTATGAACATAAATGTGAAAATTTTCAATAACATATTCGCAAACTTAATCCAAGAACACACAAAAAAGTTAATCATCACATTATCTTAGACATGCATGGATGTTTCAATATACATCAACCTAAGTGCAGAGAAATTCGAAGCATTTCCACTAAAATCAGAAACAAGACAAGGTTGTTCACTCTTTCTATACCTATTAAATATAATATTTGAAAGCTTAGAAAGATTAATAATACAACTGAAGTAGATCAACAGAATACAAATACGAAAGGAAGAAGTCAAAGTAGCTTTGTTTGCAGGTAGTTTGATTATATACATAAATGACTAAATTCCACTAGAAAAATTCTACAGCTCCCTACTTTCAGCAAGGTAGCAGGATGAAAAATAACACACAAAAATCAGTTGCTTTCCTATATAACAATTACAAACAGATTGAGAATGAAATCAGGGAAACAACAACCTTAACAATGGCCTAAAAAATACATTGGAGTAACTCTAGCTAAGGAACTGCATGCCTTCTATAATAAAAACTTGAAGAAATTGAAGAAATCAGAAAATGGAAAGATCTCTCATTTTCATGGATCAGTAGAACCAATACAGTAAAAATGCCCATCCGATGAAAAGTAATCTACAGATACATTTGCAATCTCCATTAAAATTCCGACACAATTCTTCACAGAGCTTAAAGGATAATTTTAAGTTTTGTATGAGAACACACACACACGCACACACACACACACCAGGATAACTAAAACAATCCTGGAAAATAAAAGACCTGCTGGAGGTCTCACTATTCCCAATTTCAAGTTGTACAAAAAAAAAAAAAATGCATGGTATTAACATAAAAACAGACAAGTTGATCAATGGGATAAAATTGAAGACCCAGACATAAAGCCACACACATATGGATACCTGATTTTTGATAAAGAAGCCAGACATACACACTGGTGGAAACGACATGATGCTCTTTGATGACACAAACGATGATGCTGCTCAAACTAGATGGCTGCATGTAGAAGAATGCAAATAGATGTATACTTATCACCCTGCGCAAAGTTCAACTTCAAATGGATCAAAGATCTCAACTTAAGACCAGATACATTGAACCTGATAGAAGAAAAAGCGAGGGATAGTCTTGAACTCCTTGGCATAGGAAAAGACTTTCTGAACAGAACATTGATAGCAAAGGCACTATCAACAATTATAGACAGAACTTAATGAAACTGAAAAGCTTCTGTATGGCAAAGAATACCATCATATGGGCAAAGCAGTGGTATACAGAATAGGAAAAGATTTTACCAACTAAACATCTGATAGAAGGCTAGATAAAAAACACATTAAGAATTAAAAAAATGAAGCAAAATGGGATACCAAGAAAACAAATAACCCAATTAAAAAAGTGGGGTAAGATTTAAACAGAGAACTCAAAAGGTGAAACAGAAATGGCTGAAATTCACTTAAATAAATTCCTTAAACATTAGGAAAATGCAAACCAAAACTACTTTAAGATTCCATCTTAATCCAGTCAGACTTGCCAAGATCAATAAAACAAACAACAGCTCATTCTGGGGAGGATATGAAATAAGGGGACCACCCATCCATTGCTGGTATGACTGCAAACTTGTACAGCTATTATGGAAATCATTGTGATGGTGTAATCAATTCCACCTCAAGATCCAATTATACCACTCTTGGGCATATATCCAAAGGACTCTGCATTCTACTATAGAGACACTTGTTCAGCTGTGTTCATTGCTGCTCTATTTATAATAGTCAGAAATAGGAAAGAGCCTGCATATCATCAATGGACGAATAGACAGAGAAAATATGGTACATTTAAACAATGGAATATTACTAGCTATTCAAAAATGAAATCATGAAACTCAAAGGTAAGTGGATAGAACTAGGAAAAAAAAATCATTTTGAGTGAGGTAACCCAGACCCAAAAAGATAAATATGGTATGTATTTGCTTATATGTGAATGTGGATGTTAACTATTGAGTCTTCAACAAGCAGGCTACAATCCATATTACCACAAGATGATAGGTATAGAGTAATTGACAAGGGGTGTGTATCCAGGAGGAATAAATACTATAGTTGTGGATGGACAGGGAGGGGGGGACTAGAACTAGAAGATCAAACAGGGAAGGGAGGGAAAGGAGGGTAAGGGATGAAATACAGGAAGGGACCACTAAAACTAAAAGCCATTTGAGGGTCACCTAATACAGATAAAGTTTCTTAAAATAGATATATATATGAAAGGAATATCCATGTAATCACAAAATAAGGAAGGTAAAACTCCAATTAGACATCTTTCATCACCAAATGAAACCTTCAGGGAATGGGCTGCATCTAATTGAGTTGTTGGCCAACTATTGCCGATGCTATTGGATGCTCTTCATGAACTGAAAGTAAGGCCCCTTTTCTGAAGACAACACCTATACACTCATGGAACATAGAGGTAAAGATGGTGCCTACTTAAAGCCTTCGCCTCTACAGACAAGTGTTCATAGCACTGGAAGGTACTCTGCATGCTACCAGAGGAAAAAAGCAAACACCAGTCGAGCTACAAACCCTTTAATATAGAACGGTGACCTGCCTGCTTGGTACGCTGGTGAAATAGTGGTACAAAGCTTGTAGGAGTAGCCAGCCAGTGTCTAATTGGATGTAAGCTTCACTCCATGAGACAGAAACCATCTCCAACACTGAATGGTGGCCAAGAACCCAAAACTAGATAGTCTAAGGACCTAAGGTAAAGCCAAATACTGTTGTTTTATTAGAAGATATTATCCATGAAATGACTCATAATGACATTCTGCAAGACTCGGCATCTTCCTCAGCCATCATCAGAGAAGTTCCCTCCTGGAGTAGACGGAAATGAACACTGAGACTCAGAAGTGGACAATGTGTAGAGAGCAAGAGATTTTTGAAACTCTCAGTCCTAAATGGGATTTTTCTATCAAATCCCTCCCACCAGGGCTCAATAAACCAGTATAAGAGAAGGCAGAAAGAGTATAAGAGGCAGAGGTGATGGACAATAGCAAGGAATCAAGGTTGTGTGCACACATGAACTCACAGAGACCATGGCAGCATGCACAGAGCCGGCGCCCAGGTATGCACCAACCAGATGAGACCCTGGAGCTGAAAGGAAAAGTGGACACAAGCCCCCATCCCAAACCCAGAAGCTATCTCAAACTGCTACCCACTCACACATGAGTCTCTCCGACGTAGTCTCACTGGGTATACAAACCACTCAAGTGCAAACAATATGCCTAGCAGTAGAGAGGCCAATACGAAACAAACTCAACGGCATCTTTGGAGGCTTATTGTCCCATAATGCTTTGTCTAGACAATTCTTTTAACCTTACAGTCCTTTGAATATATATTATGTCTCCCAGTTTTGTGTTTTTATGGGATTCTTGTATCTATGGATGTGTGTGTCTCTTCATCTATATATGTTTTTTGTGCTTTTTTTTCTATTTTTTTATTTTTAATTTCATTTTTTTCCTGTTGTTTTTTTGTCCTATAATCGTTTGTTTGTTTTTGTTTTATCTTATTTTGTTTTATTATTATTCTTTAGATAACTGTCTTCTAAGGGAGAGGTATGGATTTCTAAGAAAGGGTATGGATTTGGATGGGAGGGCATGGGGAGGACCTCAGAGGAATTGGGGGAGGGGAATTCTAATTGAGAGTGTATTGTATGAAAACAATATATTTTCAAAAAATGAGAAATAGACCGAAAAAAAGTATTAATTGCCTTGAGTCTCAGATAAGACTCAGACTTTAGACTTTTATTCTGTGTGAAAATTATTAAAGACAATGACTTGAACATCGAGGGATATGTTTTGCATTTTTAAAATGGTCATGAGCCAATGGGAACAAGAGACAGACAGTTATGTCTTAAAACTGATCTGTTTGGGGGATTAAGTTGATAAGGGGTGGAATTTGATTAATTCAGATTGCCATCTTGACAGTATTTATAAATGTGGGTAGCAGCATTCCTTGGGCTGGAGTACTAGAGTGATTAAAAGGAAAAATCAAGAGGAGCACAAGCATTAACTTCCTGCTTTCTGGCTGTACATGCAGCGTTCAGCCATTGCCTCCTCCTGGGGCCACACTGGACTGTATCCCCTGGGAAATTAAGACAACCTAAACTGTTCCTTTCTTAAATTCTTTCAGAGTAATTTGTCGCAGCAATGAGACAAGTAACTAATACAATGATCTATGTACACAACAGAATCATATCTGAGGAAATCTGAATAGTTTCTTTTTGATGTAGGTAATATTTCTAACCAACAAATGAACACAGAAAACAGGAAAATTTTATATGGTTGTGGCTATGCAGAAATATCAAAATTCACATATAAATTATGAATCCATTCCCTGCTCCAAACTATATGACATGAATGCTACATAAAATGTATTGTCTAAGAAAAAATAAATCACTAAGAAGGAATATAATAAACAGACCTTGGGAAAGATATAAAACTTCACTTTCGGCTATGTAATCCATAAGAAAGACTTCCTTATTCTGAATTGTTATCTTGCACTCATTTGTTCCCACAAGCCTTTCTTTTTGCACATTTGATAACTTTGCAAGAGGATGGTTTTCACATCGCTATCAGTTATATTTCATACAGTGAAATGTTCCACGTTCCTTCATGCATTTCTTATGGGAGGAATTAACAAGGACACTTGTCAGAATGTCAAGACACAATTCTCCAGCTTCCATCTGACCCTAACAAAATAAAGTGTGCTTATTAGCACCCTGTTTTGGAAGTGATTTCAACAAATGCACCCGAGGTCTTATATAAGCCTCTCTGGCAACCATATACATCTGCTAATAAAAATACAAGCACAGAGACACTCAGCAATATTGGCACAATCTTTCTGAAAATATAAACTGCTAAAAAATAAAGAGGAAAATTAAATGGCTATCACTACTACATGATATAACTACTACATGACATATAGCAGATAGTAGGTACATAGACTATATAGAAATCCCTATATATAAATATAGGTACAACTACTGGATATGGCAGATAACTGCTGTAACTATGAATGATAAAATTAAATGATATAATACAAAAATGTAGTTTGAAATAACATTTCTTCAGAAGGTAGCTTTCTCAACTATTATTTCCTGAGGCTTGTAGTAGTTTATGTGTGACATGAATTATATTGCATCTCATTTGCCTCAGTCTGTGCTTTGATTCTAGCAGTTTTATTGAAACCGCGAAAAATGTGACACAGCAAATAGTTTTAAAGATAAATTTGATAAAACATGTAAGAAATATTTAGAAATATAGCAATTATCTCTTTTCTGAAAGTTAAAAATAAGGATGGCCCAAATAAAACTTAGGCTGTTTCTTTTTGTAAACATTAAACTCTGAGCCTTATTTTTATTTATTTATTTTCAAATTTTATATTCAAAATATAAATATTTATAAAGCAATTTTGAGTATATAGAAGAAGTCCATAAGAGTAACACTTTTTAAAAGAAAGAAATCTAAGTTTAGTTCTTGTCTCCTTTGTTGATCATAATGTTGAAGTGGATGGATAATAATTTGAAAAACTATTAATATCTCAATAACTTATTTAATAATTAACATGGTATGACTTTTTAAAACAACTGCGAAATAATTACCTTAGAAAAGTGTTTGTAGATAAGACACAAGTGATATCACGAACAATCTGTGAACAGAATCAATCGATCAGACTTCTGTATGGCATACTGTGACATTACTGAAACTGTGGCTCGTAGTTATAAAAATCCAATACTACAAAGAAAGTCTTTTTTTTCCTCTTGCTCTTTTTGTTCATTTGTTTTTATTTCTTTGGGCAGAAATGTCTCCTGGCATAGGCTGGCCTGGAGCTGGTGATCCTTGTGCCTCAGCTTCCATGTCCTGAGATTGCAGGTGTATATCATCAAAATGAACTTACTTAAATTTAAATTCAAATATCTCTAATAGTTTGCCTCCAGCTTTAAATTATAAATTTAGGATTGTATCTGTCTGTGTATTCACTAGAAGTGGTAGAATAAATCTAATGTCTATTTCAGCTCTCAAGTGCTTAGCTTTTATACTGTGAAGAGCCACTTACTAGTGCTGAAACTTTATAAGTTTGCTGGACAGGCGTGGGTGGACAAATTATCTAAAAGAAGGGAGCCTCTACCACACGCTTTAGACAGTTTTAGCCTCTAAATACCTCTCTTCCTCTTGTTCTTCCTCTCCCTGTCTCTTCCTGTACTTATCTATATTCCTGTTTTACTCAAAACTCTATATAATTATTAAATAAGTTATTGATGTATCTGCTTCCTTGACTACTCTTCAATCCAAGTAGGCTGCTATACGAGGATTATTAGTTCTCATAAGAATGTGCCAGATGATGGAGAGGGAAGGAGGCAGAGAAAAGGGGAAAGGAAATGTACGATCTAAGCTGGACCACAAAGGCTTTGCTACACAAACCAAAATATTCATGGATACTTAAAAACTGGTACTTCATAAAATAGTAGTTTATAATCCAAATGAACATGTAAATGTATTGTTGAATAGTTAATTGGAGCTTTAGTTGAAAATAAATTTAAGTTTAGAAATTCTAATTTCCCATATTAATTCAAGCATATATTATTGAAAAATATTTCAAATTCAAGGAAAACATAAATGTAATATTTAATATGTATCAAATAATATAAATAAAGTTATAGTTACATACTCAAACAGATAATTTGAAGGTAAAATATAAATTGACATGAGTTTAATTATGCTTTCTCAGTAGAGTAATCCTTATTCTACAGGATGATTTTATGTAAGTGAAAATTCAAATGAACATCAGCAATATCCATGAAGTGAAAAATAAAACACACCAGAAGAAGAAAGAATGAAGAATGGACAAAGAAGCAGAAAGGAGTGGAGCTTTAGTGGCTCTGTGTGTGTGTGTGTGTGTGTGTGTGTGTGTGTGGTGTATTGTGTGTGTGCATGTGTGTTTATACATCTGTGTTTATGTACATACTAGTTCAGTTTGGGCTGTGCAAGTGTTTTGCTGCTAATAAAATATTTGCGAGTGTCTGAGTTTAATTGAAAAACATTGTAGACCTAGTTATCCTTTGCTGCACTGGCTGGCTCTCCACTCAACAGTGACTTCCTGTCTTAGCCCGAAGCTTAAGTTGAGCCTTAAATTGAACCTGGCAAGAATGTCAGCATTTACTAAAATATCTTTAATAATGTGATTTTTGAAGCATGATACCAGATAAAAGCATGAATAAAATTAAGACAGATTTTTTTAAAAAAAAGGATTCATCTTAAATGCAGGAAGGGAAGAATTTGAGCAATTAACATTAATAAGAACTATAATGTTATAGTTGTCATCTTGAATCCACAAAAAAAAGATACATCTTTACATACCTTTCTAATGATAAAATAAGTAATCACTAGAACAAGTGGAAGCAATAATGTCTTTGTGTATCTCAGTGGAGTCTGAAATATAGCAAATGATTCAAAATGGTTAATTATGAAATTTTACATTGAGTCAGTTAATATGTCAAACTGAGTGTCACAGTAATATTGTTGAAGACTACATTTCCTTGTGTTTAGCAATGTTGTGCATACTGAGAGCCTCTGAACGAGTTCTCCCATCCCCCACACCCTACCTTGCATTTAATGACTCAGCCTACCTACAGCTTGGTCATCACTAATGACCAAAGTGTCATCACGTTTCATCTGTGCATGCGTGATACCCCAGCTCCTTTAAAATGTGCCATCACATCCCAGCCTGGTGCTGTCTCTATCTATTCTCTGAGGCAGCCAATGCGTGTCTCTCCCTACCCCACCCTCAATAAATCTGTAGTGTGGGATTCTGTTGTGCGGTGTGACTTTGTGATGTTCCCTGGCCTCCTATGGACAACATGCCCTTCAACCAAAATATATGCTTATCAATTTCCACAGCCTAATGGAAGAATGAAATTATTAAAGTGATTATAAAAAGCATCCACTGAAGATGGTAGGCTAGAAGCTGACTCTGCAACCTAGTTAAGGGGTCATTTTAGAAATAGTAGGCTCTACTCCAAAGGCAGAGAGGAACTTTAGAAGTTCACAAAGGTAGTAAAAGACCAGCTGAGAAATATGGAGAAAATTGTCAATGTATGTGGTGGTTTAAATAATGACCCCTATAGGCTCATATATTTGAATGTTTAGTCAACAGGGAGTGGCACTATTTAATAGGATTAAGAGGTATGGCCTTGTTGGAGAAAGTGTGTCACTGAGGGCAAGCTTTAAGGGTTCGAAAGTCCAAGCCATGTCCCAGTATCTCTCCCATCCTGCTGCCTATGGACCCAGATATAGAATTTTCAGCTCCTCTACAGCACCACATCTGTCTGCATGCTGCTATATTTCCTGCTATGATGACAATGCACTAAACGTCTGAAACTGTAAGCAAGCCTCAATTAAATGCTTTCTTGTATAAGAATTGTCATGGTCGTGGTGTCTCTTCATAGCAATAGGACACTAGCTAAGACAATGTACCAAAAATCAACTCCAGCCTTACAGTCACCTGGTAGGGAGAGGAGAAGAAAAAGCCCCGTCCAAAAGGAAAGCCAGTTGGCACTAGCCAACTTATATAAGAAAATGACTGACAGTCCTGCACTCTAGACAAGCCCCGTCCTTCATATGGCTCATATGACTTCATATCCCAAGAATTAACATACAAGGCTGTGGAAAGTTTAAAAGCTTCTACATGACAAAGCAAATAATTTTCAGATCAAGCAGTAGTTTAATATCTAGAATATATGAAGAACTTCAACACCAAAAAATCCATCCAATACATGAACTGATAAACTGAATGGATAGTTCTCCAAAAGAAGTGGAATTGGCAACAGGTTTTTGAAAGCGGAGTCTGCATTCATATTCTGAAGCCTATCACTCCAGTCGGAATGGCTGTTATCGAGAAAATGGTGACAGAATGCTGTCAAGGGTGTTGAGAAAGGGGAACCCTCATACACCAAAGGTGGGGTGTAAACCAGAGCAGCCACTATAGAAACTAACATGGAAGTTCCTCAAATGGATAAAAGAAAAATGCCAAAAGATATGTACATCACCCCTGTGTACACACCCAAAGGACTCTGAGCCAAGCTGTCACACAGACAAGCGTGTCCACGTCTATTGTTCCACTGCTCACAATAGCCAATAAAAGGGATCAATACTGGGTTTCTATCGGCAGAGGAGAGGATAAGGTAATGCTATGCACATACAGCGTAGAGTTTTATTCAGTAGTAAAGAAAATATGAAGTCATGACATTTGCCAGAAAATGAAAAAAGTGGGAAACCATTTCTCTCATGGAATATAGGTGTGTGTGTCTGTCTGAGTTGATCTTGAGAGAAGAAAGGGGAGGGAGAGAAATATATTTTGTTGGGGGGGGAAGATTAATGGAATACATGTGCATGAAAGTACAGGAGCTTAGAATTCTCCAGAAGAAGGGGCCAGTGACAGTGGCCCGAGGACCCTGGAGTATAGCAGTGGAGGAGCGGATGAAAAAGAAAAACTATTAGGGCCTATAAAATTTTAAAATTTATAATTAAATTCACTATTTTCATCTTGGTTTGAAGATTATCTAAAAATTAATTGTCAAATAATTAATCATAAAACTTATGAACCTAGACTTGGTTATTCCTACATTTTCTTTCTTTTAGGTCTATTATTTTTATTACTGTTACTTGAACTAAGAAAAAAAGTCACTAAAATAATTGCAGAAAATGAGAGAGCACAGAAATGTTACCAGGAAGTTCTCTCAACCAATCCTGATACGGACTCACTTGATTACATGTCTGTCTATCTTACATGTAAGGAGCGAGTCTTTTTTCCTCTCTGAAGTCCTACTATGAACTGCCTAATAGATAATTAGTTGTCAACAACAGCTTATGAGCTAATGGATAAAAAACAATAAAATTTCATTATTGTTAACTTAGAATTCACAGGTATTCGGCAAAGACAGATCCGGAGACATTTTTATAGTCTAAGACGAAAAATTAAGCTTCACATTGAGGAAGAATACTGCATTAAAGGCTCAAGGACCCATGCGTGCCAATGTGCCTAGTTTTCTTCAACTGCACGTGAAATAATTATGCTATATGGTGACTGTCCTCTTAGTCCGTGATCCTACAGCAAGGCGATGCTTTGAAGCCAGTCAGCTTGAACCTTTTCAAAAGTGAATGGCATGTCATTCTATAACTTAAGTTTTATTTGTTCACTAAAATTCACTAGTAGTTTGCCTTTCTAGGCAATAACGCGTTACAAGTTTTTATAATGTTTATGGTAATATTGCAATAAGAGTGACTTTATTTTAAAAAAAAGAATTTGAATTTCATTTTCCTAACTGGTCTCTCAGTGGCCTAGATTGCTCAAAATGATTTTTTTTAATAGCAGGGATTACTTCTATCAAGTACATTCCCTTGAATAACCGACTTAACCATCACCTATTGTTCTTTTAGATGTAGGCTATTAAGCATTGATTTTATAGATAAAATTGGTAATAAATGCCATATGGTTAGCAAACGTTACAGGGAAATAGAGTATATTGGGTGTTTCCGAGTACAAATTTTGTTTTGTTTGTTAAACTAAATAGAAAACAGACAACAAAATCAGTATATGTGTAGAGGATGAAAAGTAGAGAAACATTCATACCGCTTGTTCCATGAAGTCAAATTCAGGAGCACAGGTGTATATTAAGGTATCAAAATCTGTGTACCTTAAGATTCTTGCTGCTATAAGGTCACTCAGACGAATCTGGAAGTAAATAAAGCGAAATTAATGACTATTACACCAATCGTACAGTCAGCAGTAGATAAATAATACCGCCCAAGTATAACACAGTCTACAAAGTGGATGAATCCGAGATGCATAGGCATGCCTCAGAATCTAAAACCAAATGCAGAGAACTGAGTGTAACTTATCGAGGCTGCTGAAAATGAAGTATTAAGTATTCTGGTTAGGTTTTTTTTGTTTGTTTGTTTGTTTTCAACTTGATATAAACTAGAGACTTTTGGAAAGAAGAAAAAAAAGACACAGTTGAGAAATTGATTCTATCAGGCATGTAGCATGTCTATGGTGCATTTTTAAAATCCATGATAGATGTGGAAGGGTCCAGCCTACTCTGGGTAGTGCCAACCCCAGGAAGTTGGGTTATATAAGAAATTAAGATGAAGCAAGCCACGAAGCACAAACCAGAGATCTTTGATCTCTGCTTTAGCTTCTATATCCAGGTGCTTTATTGAGCTTCTGCCTTGACTTTCTTCAGTGATGGACTGTGACATGGAACTGTAAACTCAATTAACTCTTTCCTCCTCCAAGTTGTTTTGTTCAGTGTTTTATAACAGCAACAAAGAACAGTGGAATTAACATCATTGGTATCAACGATCACTTTCTAATTGGATTTAAGTTCCATTCCACAAGATGCAATCTATGCCTGGTACTATTATTGAGCCAAAAACTTGTGGCTAGACAAGTATAGACACTAAGGGTGATTTATACTACGATTATGCTCCAAATGGACATGTTAAATTGACTCTTTATGGCTATGGTTATACTCAGAGATCAATACCTCTCTCTCAAGCCTTAATTGAGATTTGCAGTAGAAGCAAACTTCTATTTGCAGTAGATAATAATTAACACAGAGACTCACAACTGGCCAAGATGCCGAGAATAAGAGACTACAGAATACTCTGCCTTTGAAAGGCTTAGGGATTGCTGCAGAAGGTGGTATAAAATGTAAAAGCCAGAAGCATTTGATGACAACAAGAAAGCATCTAGACACAGTAGGAAGCTGCACGTACTTGTGACAGCATGCACAAACCTTGTGCAAGCTTAAATCAGACCAAATCACAGCATAGATAGGTGGTTACACAATCCCACCCCTAGCCATAGAGTGACTATAAACTCTTAGCTGCTGGGAGAGGGAGAAGTTTTTTTTTTTCGAGACAGGGTCTCTCTATTGTAACTCTGGCTATCCTGGAACTCACTCTGTAGACCAGGCTGGCCTCAAACTCACAGAGATCCACCTGCTTCTGCCTCCAAAGTGCTGGGATTAAAGGCACATGCACCATCATCTGGCTGAGAAAGTTTTGGGGTTTTTTTTTAAGACTATAGCCTTTAGAATGTGACTAGGCTCCACTGGAAGACCACACATCCAAGAATATTTGGGTTCAAACTAGTCTTGAATGATTTAAAAATAAAGGACACAAAACTGGGTGGGTAGGGAAGGGGAGTGGACCTGAAAAGAGTTGAGGTGAGGTGGTGAATGGTCAAAATACATTGTGTGAAATTTGAAATTCTCAAAGAACTAATAAAAACTATATATATATATATATATATATATATATATATATATATATATAAAATAAGTAAAGATAAGTCATAAAAAATGGAAAGAAGTCATTTAAAATATCAGCACAGGCTGAAGCTCATGTTTGCCCAGAATAAACTACCATGTAGTTCATGATATTTATAATCATATGACTTGGGGGGAGACACTTTCAGTCAGATCACTTTTTACTATATACTACAAATCATAAACCTTTCCATGTATTGCTGCTTTCATAAAGCCTCACATACTGACTGGGTTTGGTTTACTTCCTAACATTCTCAGACATCTCTTCATCCATTAAACATGAGAACTCTTTCTCATAGTAATCATAACTTCACCCACTATTTGGCTTAGTTACTTGATGCCCTCAATCAAACCCAGTCTAGAATCCCTACATTCTACCACTGACGAGCAATTATTTTTCCACTGTGAAATATTTGACATGTGAAACCTTAGCCCATTTTCTCTGAGAGTCAGAGAAATGATTTTAATAACTTTGATGACTATCAGTGTTTTCCACTAACTCAAAGATTCCTCTTATTGACCAATATGGAGAATTTTTTTCAGAGTTACCGTATTTTAATTTAAAATAGTCCTGGAAACTAACAATAATTTAATAAAATACTAAAATTTCACATCTAGTGGATATCACTTAGAGAAAGTCATTTATGACTACCATCACATCACTAATAATGAATTTATAATCTGATAATTTATCATAAGAGTATAGGAAAAGTGTATAAGTAATGTGGCAAGTCTAAATAAAGTTACATTTTTTAAATATATCTTACTAACTTAAAAGTTAGGGATAATAAAGGAAACTGATGTCACACATTCCAGGAACTAAAAACAAATATACCTAAGAATCCAGGTTTAGAATATCAGTAAGTAGAAAATAGAGGTTTACATGTAGAAAAAGTTTTATTTCAGTGTGTACCATTTCATTGAACTACCTACCACCTGGCCTTTTTCAGAAGCAGTGCTGTAATTAATTGCCAAGGTAATGTGATGGTAGATAAGAACAATTTCACATTACACTTTCCTCTGCTATGTTCCTGTATGCTTCTTTCTTTCTTGGTTTCTTTCTTTCCTCCTTTTTTTTTTTTTTTCAGACAAGGTTTCTCTGTTGTAGCTCTAGCTGTCCTGGAATTTACTCTGTAGACCAGGCTGGCCTTGAACTCATAGCTATCTGCTTGCCTCTGCCTCTGCCTCTGTCCCTCTGGGATTAAAGGCATGTACCGCCACAGCCTGGTGTGTGTGCTTATTTCTTAATAGAAAGTGCTAGAAATCAAATGTGCACCCACGTATCATTTTCCTTTTCTTATACTAGTTAGCAAGTTGGAAGATAAGCCTTGAAAAGGGATTTTCTTTAAAATATTTGCTTTAAACAAATAAATGTCAAATTAGAGATAAGGAATCCACATATATTTTCTATAAGATAAAAAGACAAAGAGTGGTTAACATGGTTTTACACAATAAAAATAACTTAAAAAACATAATTTTAGCCTCTAATATTAAATTAGCAAACCTATATTGAGTAACTAAAGTTCTGTACTTCCAAGGTAAGTACACACTGGTCATATGATAACATCTTCAACAATGAAAATTTATCATTAAGCGAATGTTTATCTTTAGCTGAAATATTATACGTTACTACTAAGGAAATCGCTAGTTTTGTCTCTAGAAGACAAAGTCACCACCTACTGACACAGTTTCCCTAGGCATTAACTATTCCTTGTTGATCTGCAGGAATTGTGACCAATTCTGCAGATACTGTGCTTGGGACCTGGACAAGTAGGAGTCTCTGTAAAATGAAAAGATACGAATAGATAGCTTCAAGTTCTCATCCAGTTGTGTATTTTTAGAGATTTTAATGTTTTAAGTAAAGAGTACTTACGTGGTCTGAGACACCACAGATTTTAGATGTCAGAAATTTTAAAATAACTGTTCCACTCCACCAAGCACAGCCTTGAATTAGCTAAAAAATAGAATTTGACTTTTAAAAATAACATACAACTCAGTTAAAGCGTTCAATGATACATGCAGTAGAAGAGTAAGACTAAGTCATGTGAGATGCACTAGTGCGCTAAGTACGATGAACAACAAGAAAAGGAAAACTCCTTTACAGCTCTTTTTATTGCCAAGGAGGTAAATTTGGTGACATTGTAATGCTGTTAGGATTAAAAACACCAGGGAACTACAGATCCTAAGACTAAAGACAACGGTAAACGACACTAACAAAAACTTTTTAATCTCTTTGAAGACAGAGATAGTTTTACTCAGCTGAGATAGTTTTACTCTCAGCTGAAAACCAAGGCTCAGACAGCATTGCAGAAAAATGGTTAAAGTAGGGGTGTGAGAAATAACGTAAGATCCCAAGGTTAGAGGAGATTGTAGCTAAGGTGTGTCTTCTGGTCACTACAGGGACAGGACCACTTCGTTCAAGAACTCATGCAGCTGTGGTTGCCTGAACATGTCCTGAACACCTCAAGCTAGTCTTCATTTTAGAATGATTGGGAGAAGGAGTTCCCAAGCCCCATACCTAGCAGAGGGCTACAGACAGATGGTTTCTGTGGGAGAGTGAGTCAATTTTTAGTGTGGCCCCTGGTACATCAACAACAGTCCAGTGTAAGGCCATACACTCTGGCGTGTGTGAGCCGAACATATTGGACTCCATAGGTTATTACAAAGAAAAAAACAGAAGACGTGAAGTTGAGGGGTGGGGAGATGGGGGTGGATCCGGAAGGAGCTGGAGGGAGAAATGTAGTCAATATGATCAAAGCACAGTGTATGAAATTCTCATTAATAAAAATATTTTATCAAAAATTTTCTACTACTCTTATGGGATTATGAGTCTTTCTTTAAGGTTCAGAGCTAGAACCTACAAATAAGAAAGAACATGTTATTTGTCTTTCTGGGTCTGGGGTATCTCACTCAGAAGACATTCTACTTCTATCTATTTACATGAAAACTTCATTTCATTCCTCTTTGCCACTGAATAATATTCTGTAATGTATATGCACCACATTTTCATTACCTACGCATCAGCTGGAGGACATTTAGGTTTGCTCCGTTTCCCTACTGTCGTGACTAAAGTAGCAGTGAACATGGCTGAGCAAGCATCTGTGGTGTAAGACATCAAGTCCTGTAGTCATATGCCAAGGAGTGGTAGAGAAGGGTCATATGAAATGTATTTTTAGCACTTGGAGGATTCTCCACCTTGATCTCCCTGGGGTCTAGGCCAGTTCGCAGACCCACAGTGAACTGGGGTTTTCCGTTTCCCACATTCTCACCAGCATTTGCTGCCACAGTTTTCTTGATCTTAGCCATTCTCACTGGGGGAAGATAAAGATCTCAGGAGTCATTGGAATTTGCATTTTCATAATTTCAAGGATGATGGACACTTGGGGAGATATTACTTAGCCTTTTATTTCCTCTTTTGAAAACCTTTTGTTAAGATCCACAGTCCAATTTCTAGTTGGATCACTTGTTTCTTTGACTCTTTGTTGAATGGAATCAAGCTGGGACTAACCTGGCAGGCTCCTCACTGGAGGCTAGCCTCATAGGTTCAGAAGGAGCTATACAAGCTTCCAAGGAAGAAACACAATCAATAGTTCTACCTAGCTACGAGCCCCAATGACCAAAACAGCAAGAAAGTCCAAAAGCTGCAATGGTGGCGGTTATACCCTAAAGTAGGACTACTTACGAGGATGAAATTCACGCTAGGTGTGGCTAATCTAGTCCACTACTTCTGACTGATGAGGCAAAGGACCACAGAGGAGAGAGCTCACGACTGCCAGTTTCTTAAACCAGTATAATTTTAACTGCATTCTAAATATTAAATATTTAGTACTAAATCTAAAATATTCTTTATCCCCCACAGATAACTTTTTGTAGCACACAGACACCATCACAGAAAGACACATTTAATGGAAATGCAGAGAACAGCTGACTGTGAGCTGCCCAACCCCTGTAAAAACATCTACAACACAACCCCTACCTGAAAGGCTCGGTGACCATCAGAGAAGAAGGGTGGGAAGGTTTCTGGGGCCAGGTAATCAGGGTGTTTGCTGTGAGATAGCATCTTCTATAAATGAAGATGCTTTTCCTTCTATAAAGGAAAGCTGCACCAACAAAATCTTAACAATATGGCTGCCTGAATAAGACCTGAATACCATCACCAACTGACATGTCAACGTAGATAGATAAAACCTCACAAGGCTACACCCCATATGATGAACTCTGGGTGATTAATGGCTGCTGAGAGAGGGAGACTCATTCTTCTCCAGAGACGAGCCCTAATAAATGATCCAAACCCAAGTAGTCAGCCCTAAACACATATATACATATGAACAACACTAAATGAACCTAGCAGCTTGTACTTATAAATCTATATAGGAGTGGAGGGCCATGGAAGGAGTTGGATGAAGAAAAGGAGAGCGAAATGGGAATCATATAAATATGATATTCATATATGAAATTCTCAAAAAAAATAAATGGAACAGAAAAAAAGGGCAGTCCATAATTTGGAAACTTAAGAATTCCTTTTATCAAAAGAGAAATATGCTCCAAAACTGACAAGGAATCTGATTTTTGTTGTTGAAATTTCAGCTAGCCTTGTTTAAAATGGCAGTAAATACTGGTTTGGGGAGATTTCTGAGGAAAATTATAGCAGCCTACATACAAATCTCACACATTACCCATGAAATAGACCGGTACCCCCTCAAATAGCAAATAACAGTACAGAGCTAAAAGTTCTTGTAAATTGAAAGGGAAAGAACAAATGCATGGCTATTTACCTCAAGTTCCTGATCAAGGATGATCTATGATCCTCTGAGTGAACATAGAGAATGTAGAGAATGAACATAGACAAAGTTCTCCTGAAGAAAGAACAGGGAAGAGGGCGCTTCCAGTGTAGGAAGAGCTCAAATAAGGGAACAGATGGCAGAGGGCAGGGCAAGCAAATTCCCATAGGAAAGAGAAGCACAGGCAGAGAGATGAGCTTTGGAGAAGGTGTGCTAAGTAGAAAGGAAAGGAAAGCAGTGTTCCACAAAACAAAGGAGAGCGACAAGGATGCCATTGTCATCACAACAGAAAGGAAAGAAAAGGGAAGGAAGTAAAGGGGGAGGAAGGGAGAAAAATAAAACAGGGGAAGGAGGGAAGATGGGGAAAATAGAGTAAAAGCAGAAAATTGTTAATTTGTTGAAAAAATATATTGTGCTACATTGACAGGAGAGACGGCACTACCAACTCTGGCCACCCTTTAGATGACATACGTCTGTGTGTATAAAAGCGTCTACACGTAGACAACAACACAGAGATACGTATACTCAGGTAATGAAATCCACAACTGAACCAGAAGTTCACAAGTAGAATAAAACTGTTGTGCAAAAATAAGAGCTCAGTTAAGTGTCTCTGAACAGTAGGAAAGATATTTTTAAATGCATACATGTTTAAAATCAACTCATAAGAAATACAAAAGCCAAGAACAAGAAATGGGAAAAATAGGGGAAAAACCAGTAAATTAAATACAGACAGAGGCGGATATTATCATTGAAAAGAAGGAAAACAGTAGGATGCCCAAAGAAAAGCTACAAATAATGTAGGGAGCAAAACAACAGGGTGAAAATACTTTTTCAGGGATTGTGTTTTGGGATGCATCTGACTCTGTGAAATTCCAGTAAAAACCAGTAATGAGTGCTTCCTAAGATTTAACCTGATTGTAAACACCTGGCTGAGACAATTATGGTTAAAAGTACCTTGCTCCTGTTAACACTCATCTTGGAAGACATTTGTTTACAGTATTGTTAATGGAGGGGCTTTATTGTCCTCCCAGTCAATGAGCAACAAGTGGCTCCTGGCACACCTGGAGACCTTGGATTATCTGGGCACTGGAAATGGTACCTAATAGTCAATAGTCCTTTGGGCCTGCAAGCGTGGTATTGTTCTCTTCCTTAAACAAAAGAATACTCTTTGTATGTGTTGAGGGAAGGTCAATTAGCATTGTCTTACAACAATAAAACACTTCAGTAAGTAAGCAACTATGGGAGGGAAGAAGTGCTTTCAAGAGAGGAGAGAGAAAATGGGGTGAAATAGAGAGTTTGAGGGAAATAATAGCAGACCCAGCCAGTGGCCTGACCAGGTGAGATTGCTGCCTGCCACTTGGTTCTGTCCCTACAACCCACTCCTCCAAGGCCCCTCCTCATTCTCCTCCAGCCCCTACCCCACTTGTGAACCCGAGCAAGGAGGCCACTGCCATCATAGACTCAGCCAGAGAGGTCCTGCTGGACTAGAGGCCAAGTAAGTCACCAGAGCCTCAGCCCTCAACTCAGGTGGAGACACCCAGCTTGACAAGAGGCCATAAAGAACACAAGACAAGAGAAGAAACCAAGGAAGGAAAAAAAAAATGCCAAGGAACAAAACACTCATCCAATAAAGACAAACACAGGAATTGGACACCTAAACCTACAATTACCCAGTCCCTGATGCCTAATCACCAATGTAAGAAGAGTACAATCAGCAACAACCAGGGCAATATGTCACCACCAAAACTCAACTATCCTACTACAACAAACCCTGAACACCCTCAAACAGCCAAAGCACAAGAAATAGATCTCAAAACCAACTTTATGAAGATAACAGAGACCTTTACAGAGGAAATGAATAAATCCCTCAAAGAAATGGATGAAAAGACAAACAGACAATAGGAGGAACTGAGTAAATTCATAAAAGAAAATCAAGAAAATGCAAACAAAAATTAGAAGAAATGAATAAATCCCTTAAAGAAAGCTAAGAAAAACAAGCAAAAAAATCAAAGGAAATGGACAAAACTGTTCAAGTCCTGAAAATGGAAAGAGAGGCCATAAAGAAAATACAAACAGGGAATTTTGGAAATGTAAAGTCTAGAAAAGCAATGAGGAATTACTAAGACAAGCTACAGCAACAGAATAGAAGAGATGAAAGGGAGAACTCGGGAGTCAAAGATACAACAGAAGAATTGGAGACATCAGTAAAAGAAAATGTTAAATAATAATAAAAAAACCCTAACACAAAACATCCAGAAAATCAGGGACACTATGAAAAGACCAAATCTAAGAATAATAGGAATAGAGGAGGGAGAAGAATCCAATCTCAAAGAACCAGAAAATATTTTCATCAAATTCATAGAAGAAAAATTTCCAGACCTAAAGGAGGAGATCCCTATTGAGGTACAAGGAGCAGAACACCAAATAGACTGGTCCAGTAAAGAAAGTCCCATTATCACATAATAATCAAAGTATTAAACATACAGAACAAAGAAAGAATACTAAAAGCTACAAGAGAAAAAAAGGAAGTAACATACAAAGGCAAACCTATTAGAATCAAACTGGACTTCTCAATGGAGACTCTACAATCAAGAAGGACCAGGACAGATATGCTACAGACTCTAAGAAATCACAGATGTCAGCCCAGACTACCATATATCCAACAAAGCTTTCAATTATCATAGATGGAGAAACCAAAATGTTCAATGACAAATCCAAATTCAAACAATATCTATCTACAAATCCAGCCTTACAGAGGATGCTAAAAGGAAAACTCCAACTTGAGGACTGAGGACAGTAACTATACCCATGCAAACACAGGAAATAATTAACCTTACCCCACCATAATCAGAAGGGAAACACAAACACTCACACAGGCCACAGGCACCACACACACACACACACACACACACACACACACACACAAACACGAACACAACCAACAACTATAAACCGGACCTAACAATCATTTGTCCTTGATATCTCTCAATATTAATGGACTCAATTCCCCAATAAAAAGGAACAGACTAACAGAGTGGACGGGAAAACACCATCCATCCTTCTGCAGTATACAAGAAACACACTTTAACATCAAAGATAAACATAACCTCAGAGTAAATGGTTAGGAAAAGATTTTCCAAGGAAATGGACCCAAGAAGCAAGATGGAGTAGCTATTTTAATATCTAACAAAATAGACTTTAAGCCAAAATTAATCAAAAGAGGCGGGGAAGGACACTTCATAATCATCAAAGGAAAAGTCCAACAAGACAAAATGTCAATTCTAAACATCTATGCACCCAACACAAGGGGTCGCATATTTATAAATGAAACATTGCTAAAGCTTAAAACAGACATTGATCTCTACACACTGATAGTAGGAGATTTCAATACACCAATCTCACCAATAGACAGGTCAACCAGAAAAAAAATTAACAGAGAAACACTAGAGATAACAGATGTTATAAACCAAACGGACCTAACAGATTATATATAAAACATTTTACCCCCACACAAAAGAATACACCTTTTTCTCGCCACCTCATGGAACCTTCTCTAAAATCAACCACATACTAGGCCACAAAGCAAGTCTCAATAGATACAGGAAAGTTGATATAACCCCTTTATCCTATCAGACCATCATGGATTAAAGTTGGATTTCAACAATAACAGAAACAACAGAAGGCCTACAAACCCATGGAAACTGAACAACTCTCTAATGAATAATGAATGAGTCAAGACAGAAATAGAGATACTAAAGATTTTCTAGAATTCAATGAAAATGAATCCATAACATACCCAAACCTATGGGACACAATGAAATTGGTGCTAAGAGGAAAATTCATAGCATAAAGTGCCTACCAAAAAAGAGTGGAGAGATAACATACTAGCAAATTTACAGCATATCTGAAAGCTCTAGAACAAAAAGAAGTAAGCACACCCAAGAGGAGTAAACAGCAAGAAATAGCCAAGCTAATGGATTGAAATCAATGAAAATAGAAACAAAGAGAACAATTCAAAGAATCAAAGAACAAGTTGATTTTTTTAGGAAATTAGTAAGACAGCCAAACCCTTATCAAAACTATTCAAAAAACAGAGAGAGAATACACAAATCAACAAAATTAGAAATGAAAAGGGGGATATAACCACAGACACCTAGGAAATCCAGAGAATCATTAGATCATACTTTAAAAACCCATAATCCACAAAATTGGAAAGTCTAAAAAAGTGGAAAATTTTCCCAATAGATACCACCTACCAATGTCAAATCAAGATCAGACAATTTAAATAAACCTATAACCTCCAAAGAAAGAGAGTCATTTTCCCTCCAAAAAAAAAAAAAAAAAAAAAAAAAACACCATGGCCAGGTGGTTTTATTGCAGAATTCTATCAGACACTCCAAAAAGAATTGATACCAATACTCCTTAACATATTCCACAAAATAGAAATAGAAGCAACACTGCCAAATTCGTTTTTTGAGGCTACCATCATCCTCATACCCAAGCGACACAAAGATTCCACAAATAAAGAGAATTACAAACCAATTTCTCTCATGAACATTGTGGCAAAAATACTCAATAAAATACTTGCAAGCTGAATCCAAGAACACATCAAGAAGATCATCCATCATAATCAAGTAGGCTTCATCCCAGAGATGCAGGGATGGTTCAACATATGAAAAACAGTCAATGGTAATTACCATATAAACAAAGTGAAAGAAAAAAAAAACCAAACAAACATGGTTATCTCATTAGATGCCGAAAAAGCCTTTGATAAAATCCAATACCCCTTCATGTTAAAAGTTTGGCAAGATTAAGGATAAAAGGGACATACCTAACCATATAATCATAATAAAGGTGATTTACAGCAAGCCCATAGCCAACATCAAATTAAATGAAAGGAAGCTCAAAGCAATTCCACTTAAGTCAGGAATAAGACAACATTGTCTCCTCTCCCCATACCTATTCAATACATTACTTGAAGTCCTAGCTAAAATAAGTCAACTAAATGAAATTAAGGAAATACAAATTGGAAACAAAGAAATCAAAGCATTGTCATTTGTAAATGATATGATAGCTTATATAAGCGACCCCAAAAATTCTACCATGGAAATTCTACAGCTGATAAGCAACTTCAGTGAATGTCGGGCTGTATGTTCAACTCAAAAAAATCAGTAGCCCTCCTATATACAAATGACAAATGGACTGAGGAAGGAATCAGAGACATTATTCCCTTCACAATAGCCACAAATAACATAAATATCTTGGGTAACTCTAACCAAGCCAGTAACATATTTGTATGACAAAAGCTTCAAGTCTTTGAAGAGAGAAATTGAAGAAGATCTTAGAAGACAGAAGGATCTCTCATGCTCCTGGATTGGAAGGATCAACGTAGTAAACATGGCCATCTTACCAAAAGGAATCTCCAGATTCAATGTCATCCCTATCAAAATCCCAACAATTCTTTGCAGACCTTGAAAGGACAATACTCACCTTCATAGGAAAAACAAAAAGCCCAGAATAGTCAAAATAATCCTGAAAAATAAAAGAACTTCTTGGGGTATCACTATTTCTGATCTCAATCTGTACTACAGAGCTATAGTAATAAAATCCACATGGTATTGGCATAAAAACAGACATGTTGATCAATGGAACCGAATCAAAGATCCAGACATAAAAATCCACACACTTATGGACACATGATCCTTGATAAAGAAGTCAGAAATATACAATGGAAAAAAGAAAGCATCTTTAATAAATGGTGATGGTCTAACTGGATGTCTACATGTAGAAAAATCCAAATTGATCCATATTTATCAACATGAATAAAACTCAAGTCCAAGTGGATCGAAGACCTCAACAAAAAACCAGACACTGAACATCATAGAGGAGAAAGTGGGGAAGAGCCTTGAATGCATTGGCACAGGAGACAACTTTCTGAGCAGAAGACCAATAGCTCAGGCACCAAGATCAACAATTAACAAATGGGACCTCATGAAGCTGAAAAGCTTCAGAAGGGCAAAGGACACGGTCAACAACAAGACAAAATGGCAGCCGACACAACGGGAAAAAAATCTTCACCAACTCCACTTCTGATAGAGGGATAAAATCCAAAATATATAAAGATTTTGAGAAACTAGACATCAAGAAAACAAATAATCCTATTATAAAATGGGGTATAGATCAAAACAGAGACTTCTCAATAGAGGAATGACTTCTCAAATGACTGAGAAACACCTAAAGAAATGTTGGACATCCTTAGCCAGTAGGGAAATGCAAATCAAAACCAATTTGAGATTCCATCTTACACCTGTCAGAAGGACTAAGATCAATAACACAAAGGACAGCTCATGCTGGTGAGGATGTGGAGCAAGAGAAACACTCCTTCATTGCTGGTGGGAATGCAAACTTGTACAGCCACAATGGAAATCAATATGATTCCTTAAGAAATTGGAAATCGACTTACCTCAAGACCCAGCTATACCACTCCTGGGCATATACCCAACGGATACTCCATCTTACCAGAAGGACACTTGCTCAACTATGCTCATAACAGCTTTATTCATAATAGCCAGAAGTTGGAAACAACCTAGATGCCCCTCAACTAAAGAATGGATAAAGAGATTTTGGTACATTTATACCATGGAGTATTGCTCGGGTATTTAAAAAATGACTACATGAACTTTGCAGGCAAATGGATGGAACTAGAAATCATCTTAAGTGAGGTGAACCAGTCATAGAAAGAAAAACATAGTATGTACTCACTTATATGTGGATACTAACTGCTAAGCAAAGGATAAAGGTATCCACAGACATAGAAAAACTACTCAACAAGAAGGGCCCCAGTTGGAACAAATGGTAAAAATTAAACAAAGTACAGGTGGGATGGGGAAGGATGGGAATGGGAGCAGAGAGGACCAGGAGGAAGAGAGGGATGGAGGGAGAAAATGTATCAAGAGATGATAATAATTTGGAGACAATTAGAGGGCAATCTGGAGACCTAGTGTAATGGAAACTCATAGGAAATCTATGAAGGACTTCCTAGCAAGGATCCCTAGTAATCAGGGATAGGGATCCTGAACAGGCCATCTCCTGTGGCCAGGCAAGGCTTCCAGTGGTGAGATTTGGACACCATCCCAGCCACAAAACCTTCAACTGATAGCTCATCTGCCCTGCAAGATCTTCACTGCCAATAAAAGACAGAACTCCATGCCAAAGGAAGGGAACCCTTACCTGAAACTCCAGGACAGGACAGGAACTAGAGACTCGATAACTCAGAGACAATTTCTAATGATGTCATGATTTGCTGATAGATCAGTACCTAACCCAGTTCTTACCAGAGAGGGCCCCTCCAGCAGCTGAGAGGAGCCTATGGAGAAGCCAGGGCCAAACATCGTGCAGAAATCAGGGAACCCCATAGAAGAGAAGGGATGACAAAGACCAGAGGGGTCAAGGACACCAGGAGCACAATCCCCACATTGTCAACTTACAAGCACTCTTAAGGGCCCACAGAGACTGAAGACAGAGACATAGAACCTGCAGGATCCCCTAAATATATCTCATGGTTTTCTAGATTGGTGTCCTTGAAAAACTCCTACAGGCTGGAGTGAGGGTGTCTCTGATCATTTTACCTGCCCTTCAGACCCTTTTTCTCCTGCCTGGTTGCCTGGCCCACTCTTGATGCCTGGCCTCATTCCATCCAGCTATGCCATGATTGTGCTGTAACCTTGGGGAAATAGTTTTTTCTAGGGAGAAATGGGGGATGTTTGTGGTGGTGACAGGGGTAGATCTGGGGGCGCTGGGTATCTGGAGGAGTGGAGAGGAGAAGGGGGACTGTGATGTATTCTATAAGTAGTATAAGAGAAGAAAGTTTAAAAAAAATTGTAAAAAAATGAAATAATAAAACAAAAAGGGTTAATATGAGATGGGAGGTGGGAGGGCAGGGTAGAGGAGGATATGCAGAGGGCTAAACAGCATTAAAGATATTTATAAAAATTCATATAGAAACCTACTACTGTAGAAGTGTCCACGTGTGTGTGTGTGTGTGTGTGTGGTGTGTCTGCATATACACACACACATATAAAAACAGTTAAGATGAAGCTCTTTCTTACTTTTTTTAGATTTTTGTTTCTTGTCTGTTTTATGGTTGGGTATTGAACCCCCAAGCATTCCAGGCAAAGAGGCTACCAATGAGCTATATGCCTACTCCATTCTAAAAATCTCCCTTTCTTCATGCCTTCCTGTTTTATGAACTAGAACTAATTCTCCATAGTTTTTCCATTAACAAGTTCTATTAATTATCCTTGATCTGAGAATGTCTTCATTTCCCTTTTATTCTTAATGGACACTGTAGAAGTTTGAGTGATAAATGTCCCCATTAACCTATGTATTTGAATATTTGGTCCCTGGGTGGTGGTGCTGTTTGGTGAGCTTTAGGAGGTACATACAGCCTTATTGTAGGAGTTCTTCACTAGGTGTGGACATTGAGAGAGTTTTCAAGTTTCATGTTTTCATGTCAAGTTCATAGTCTCTGTACTTGTGGTTAACACAGAAGCTCTTGGCTGCCTGCTCTTGCTGCCCTGCCTCCAACCATGGGACTCTCATCTGCTTAGAACTGTAAGCACAGATAACTCTTCCTTCTTTAAGTCACCTCTGTTGATGATGTTTTATCATAGCAACAGCAAAGTAAAACACTGGGTATAGAACTCTTGATTGACATTTCCTTCAGACCCTGATAGGAGTCCTGCCAGCCTTTACAGTTGATGATTAGAAGTCTGCTATAATTCTTCTCATTTTTATCATTCTAGGCAAAATAGCCTTCTAGGCTATTTCTTTCTATCTAATATCAAGATTTCTTTCTTTGTTTTTTGTTTTCCAAAATTTTGTTACAATGTATCTTCAAATGATTTTCATTGGATTTAGGGAGGTTTCAGTCCTTGCCTTTTCAAGTATTTGTTAGTCTTCCTTTTGACCCTTCTAGAATTTTGATGTTACGAATGTGTCGGATCTTTTCTTATTACCTACAGATCTCTGAGGTGCTGTTGCATTTCCAGTCTGTTTGTAATTTAGATCAAGTTGTTTCTCTTGCTTCATCTTTGGTTGTGCTGTTTGCCTGCTGCCATTCATTCTTACCGTAATCTAATTAGTTACCTACCACACCTTAAATTTGCAGTTACTGCATTTTTCAATTCTATAGTTCTCAAGTTCTTTTACCTAGAAACCTCTACTTCCTGAGATGTTGTGATCCTTTTGTTTCTAACACATTTAAATTTATTCACTCAAGTATTTTTATGGTGGCTATTTTAAAATCTTCATCAAGTAATCCTAATGTGTCACTGTCCAGCCTTCTTCTCCTGTCTCCCTCCATCCTTCACAGCCTGCAGTAACCACTATAATATATCTCAGTCAGTCTTTGTAAAACATCCACACATGGGAAAGAACACGCAGGATTTTTCTGTGCTTGACTTATGTATAATGCCCTCCAGCTTTGTGCACTTCTATACATCATAGGATAATACATCATAGGATATTATTCTTATTGATAGCTGTATAATATTATATTGTGAATAGACACATCTCATTTTCTTTTACTACTCATTCATTGATAAGCACCTACATTGATTCCATATCTTGGTTATTGAGAACAGTGCACTATAAACAAAGACTGTCAGGTGTCTCTGATATATTGATGCTATTTTGTTTTTTTGGCTGTAAACCCAGAGTGGCAATCTAGACAGAGTAAATTCTAGTGTTCTACAACCCCAAGGCATGACTACATCATGATAACCTACTTTATGAAAACGAGAAGACAGGTATGCGAAGTCTCTAAACACAAAGTAATGATGTAGAGATGTGAGTCATCCTGATGGTCAGAGGAATACAAGAGGTATACAAGAACTGTACCATAAATCTGTGAGATTATTGCAAGGTCATACATTTTATTAACAATGAAGTAGCTGGAAAAATTAACTACTCTAATCACTATATACTATATGTGTCTCAATCACATTGTACCCTATAAATCCACACAATTAAAATAATTAGTAAAAAGAAGGGCAGACTCCCAAATATGCTGCCGTCCTATTCATCCCAATGCTGACATTTGCTGGGTCATCCTTTCTAGCTCGAGTCATTGTTTTCCTCACTCAATTGCTCTGATTGGTGGCTGCCAATTCATCTGGTGCATTCTGAGTCACATAGCGGAGACTGCGGAACCTATTTTGATATCCCATTTTAAACTACAATGACACTCCATCTTAAATTATATAATCCCTGATCTTTTATATACTCATGTTGCAAAAACAATTTAGTTTTCAGAATATTTGTAGAGCTGTTTTGTCAGTATCATCACCTGGTGCCTCTTGTGGCTTCATCTTGACCGCTGCTCATGCCACCCACTGGAAGGGAAAGCACCTCACCAGTCTTCTTGCCATTAGATGGAAGGTGGCAGATACCAGGTTTGAAGGGAGCAGAGAGCTCATTCTTTACTGGTATTTTGGTTTGGATCTTAAAAGTTCTTCAAAGCTCATGTGCTGAAGGCAGAGAATTCTCAGTACACAAAGCTCAGTACAGCAGGGTTCGGAAACATCGCCTCTGGGAGGTGCTTTGGGTGATAAGGCCTCTCAGCACAAATGTAAATCCATTTATCAATTCTAAGACTAATGGAGTTTGAGAGTGGGACTTTGCTATAAAAGGTCCCCTCTTCCTTTCCTTCCTCTCTTCCCGGCTGCCGTACGGTGAGCAGTGTTGAGTACTCATCTCCTTGTTGCTATAGTGCTCTACATCACTGCTGCCCAGAAAAAACAGAGCCACATGCCAATAGATTGGTATCTCTGAATCATGACACAAATACACCTTTTCTCCCTCAGGATGATCTTCGTGAGTATTTTTTGTTATAATTATGGAAAGATGACTAACACAGCTTCTTCAAGTCACCTGACTTGATGACTTGCATGGCTGTTCACTGTGGCTAGGAAGAGATAGTTAATGCCAAATCCTCAGGGAGGAGCATGTCCCTGGCTTAACACTTGGGGTTTCTCTCCACACCTTTGTCTCCTACTTACTGATAGAATTCCTGCTTAATCTCTGTCAGTAGAAAATGCTAAAAGAATAAATTTTTTATGTGCAGTTTGGCAGAATTTTCTAAATTCACACTTCTACTTACTGCTTTCGCTAGTTCACAAGTAAAATAATTGATATTCATTTGTTGACTATTTATCATAAATTGATATTCATTTATCAAAATCTCCATTTTCACTGTAAGATATATGAGTACCTCGATAGACCCTGGAAGCTCATTACATTTGTTTTTCTTTATTGAATGAAACCTACTTCTTCATTCAGTTTAAGAAATAAAAAGACGGATTGAAATGAACTATTAAAAACATTAAATCTTACCCAAAATTGGAGTTCAGAGGTTCCCAATCTTTGGATTTTATTTTTCTTTTGCATTATTGCCTAAAAGACATGTGACCAAAAAAAATGAAATAAAATTAACATTTATATTACATAATCACTCCCTCCAATCTCAGCTACCATCTGCAATTTCTGCCTTAATTATTGACGCTTCAAATTGTGGACAGGATAAACTTCCATGAAGTTATAGGAAAGCGCTTGGTGTGCTGAGATGTTGCAGGATGACCCCTGTGGCTTGTAGGGGGGTGTGGATAATACTGAGAAAGTCTCGCACCACGCTGAGAATGCCAACTGTGCTCTGCGCTCAGTCAGTGTTTATATTGCTAAATATATGACCTTTCCTCTGGTTCCTCATCATCTAGAAATCAGGAGGTTCAAATCCTACACACCATCTAGGCCTTGTATTTCCCTCTGTTGCTTACATTTGTGTGTTGTTGCTTTTTTCTCAACAAAAATTGAGAGGGTTCATCTCTATAGTCCCATCCTGTTTCTTTTAATGTTCATCAGGCACATGTCCTTGCAGGCAAAATTGGCAGTTAGTGATTTTCTGCTCTGGTTTGGGTAGGGTCGGGGTGACAGACTAGCTGAGTTTAGGGCAGGGACTAGCAGGTGTCAGCAGAGGTCTAGTGCTGTGAAACTTGTAGACGGACCTAAGCTGGTTTGAGATATTCTTATAAACAAATCATCAGGTTTTATTTCTTATATTTGGAGTGAAGATTCAATAAATTCTTTTCATTACCTTTAGTCACACTTCTGATACGCATAAGCCAGAATCCAGAATATTCCTTGCTCCCTCCCATTTTCTATAGTAAGTACTGAAGCAAAACTGGCCTTTCCTGGGTGCTCGGCACTAATTCAATCCTTGGGGCTTGCCCTTGAGCTTTAAGATTTTTGCTTCCTGCATTCTTTCTGCTTCTTAACAATAAAATTCTCCTTTCCCTCAAAACCTATGCTTGACTTTCTGCAACTTACCCATGTCACTAACAAAGAGGAGGAATAATAAGAACTTAAGTACATTGGATTACCAAACATCAAAATAAAACACAGGACAACAGAACCCTGAAAAACGGAAAACAAAAATAATTCATAGTCATTACATATATTCATACTTTGGCAGCAGGTAGTAATTACATCTTTAGCATTTTTATCAGTGCATACTCGTTGTACATAATATATTTCATTACGGCATTTTCACGTAAGTAGGCCATAAACTTTGATCATATCATATAAGCCACTGATGATATAAATTTCATTCACATAAGTATTAATGGGCTTGGGGAAAATAAAAATAAAATTTCAAGTCACCTCTAGTATCGAAGTATTAAAATTCAAGATCATGTATTACTAATAGCAAAAATTTAAATTTCTCTTTCCTGTGCTACTGCGATTTCTATTGTTTGAATAGCGGAGTGACATAAGGCAGTGATATGTATGTCTTCACTAATGTTCTTGATGCATCATTTTATAATTTTCTAATTCAGGAATAGTTGTTTTATTATCATTGTATGTTTTTGAAAAAGATGTGTTTGGGAACTAAGGTTTAAAAAAAAGTGCAACCATATAAAATTTCAATTGTAGAATTTCACATTTGAATAGTGTTAAAAGTCACAGGCATAGAGTAGAAAAGGCATTTCAAAGTTAATGACAACATTAAAAGGTAAAAATAAAGACTAAAGGGCTGGAGGGGCTTCTCAGTGGTTAGAGCACCGGCTGCTCTCCCAGAGGACCCAGGTTCAGTGCCCAGCTCCCTCATGGCAACTCACAACCACCTATAACTACAGTCCCAGAGGTCCTGATGCCTTCTTCTTCTCTCTGTGAGTACTGCGCACATGTGGTACATACATACACACACAGACAAACACTCATACACATAAAACAAAAATATACACACTGTTAGAAAAGTGAAAGCTTTAGAGAGGAGAGTCCATCTACAGTAGGGTCGCCAGCACACAGCCTGGCATGTTCGTTTCCATCTTTCCCTCCAGATGTCATCAGTATTGTGTGCCTGAGATGCTATCAGAAATGCCCCATAAAACATAACTACTTATGCCTTACAAACTGAGATATTTGAATATTAGACTTATAAATATTAAAAATGTTACCATGTTGATAAAAATGATCTTCTGAAATTTGCTTGGCTCAATGTACCCCACGACATACATGGGAAATAATGAGGCTATCTGAAAGACAAATATAAAAACACAAAAGGGAAAATCAATGTGGAACACACTCACTATTCATAGGAAAAACAAATACAAGGGAATAGTTGCATTTCTGGTGAAAGGAGAAAAATAATCCGACCTAACTTTCCAACCTAGAAATATAGTAGCTGGGGAAAACATACAAAAGTATGGGCATATGTGAGTTCATGGTATCCATGTGGCTTTATTTTTACTACTGTCATTATTAGAAGGCACTTAAAAACTAAGAAGATAAGTCCCAGGAAATAAATGGGAATCTCTACCTCTGACCATGATATTTGGGTTATTTCTCTTCCAGAATAGCTTTGCAGTCCCAACAATGGCTGAAGCATGCTGCTTGTTTGACAGGTGAAAAATAACAGGCTAAGCAGGCTGACTCTGCAGGAGGGCACACCAAGAAAGAGATGCCTCCTAAATTCCTGGACTTTGGTTTGAGGCTTGAAAGGTCTACACTCTAGGAGTGAGCCAGACAGAAAAAAGCTATCAGAGAGAACAAAACCTACTTTTGAATCGTCTCACTCTGTGACAATAATTCAACACGTTGCTAATGCTTTTACCTGTTGGAAGCAAAGTCATTATTCTCTGGAGAAAATATTATCAGGGAAGCCTTCAGCTAATTCTATATCACACATCAAAAACAATGAGGCACGGAAGTAGAAAAGGCTCCTGAAACAGATCTATAAAGAAGCTGCCTACATCACAGAGCAGCAAACTTGTTATGGAAAAGATTAGCTTGCTAAGTGTGCCATAATTTCTCTTCTTGCATCTTCTTTTCCTGCATATTTTTGTGTGTGCATATATATATATATATATATATACATATATATATATATATATATATACAAATAAATATGTTTGTAATATATACTTAAATATATATTATTTATATATAAATATATATTTGCATTAATATATTATAAATATGTACAAATAAATATATGTTTGTAATTCTTAAATATATTTTAAATTCTTAAATTCTTAAATATATTCTTAAATATATATTATTTATATATAAATATATTTGTATTAACATATTATAAATATATGTTTGTAATATATACTTAAATATGTATTATTTATATATAAATATATATTTGTATTAATTTATTATAAATATGTACAAATAATTTATATAATATATTTAAATATGTATTTAAAATATATAATATATATTTTTTACAAATATATATAATATATAGATATGGTAGATATAGATAGACATAAATCTATATCTAAATATATATATATACATATTTTCATAGATAGAAAAAATACTCTTATCTTGCAGGATATTCAAAAACAGACATTTTAAAAGACTTTATGATCAGCCCTTAATTTGATAGCCCCTGAGAGCATAAATGTAGCCAGCTAGGTGTGGTGGCTGCCTCTCTCATCCCTGCCCTTGAGAAGCAGGAGCACCACAGGCTCAAGGCCAGCGTGGCCTGCAGAGTGAACTTGAGGCTAGCCTCAAAAAAACAAAATGAGACGAGCATTCTACACCCCTCTGCTAGAGCAACCATGCACGTATGCATTCAGCTTTAACCAGTTTAAACCATCTTACCTGTGTAAACAGTATAAACTGAGCAAACTGCCAAGGTAGCATAAAAATGACAGTGGAAAAACAGAGCGCCATGTAGTGTTTTTTGCTAATGGTGGAGGCCCTTGATGGAAAAAAGTAACATTGATAAGTTTTAGTGTAAAGATAGACAATAACTCAAAAAAAAACAAAAAAAGAAGAAGAAGAGGATCCTTTATAAATATAAATATCTAACTGATCTCCTTAGCTTTAACATAACATAATAAATTATAATTTTGAAAACCAGTTTACTAAAATTATTTAAAATTAGATATTTAGAAACAGTATTGTACAATTTATTCAGTAAAATTAAATTATTTAAAACACAACTTCAGTTCTTTAAAAAAATGTTTGCCATTCAATTTTAATCCTCCAGGAAATAGGACATGACACTAATCTTGTGTTCTGTGAGGAACAGTTGGACTGGTATAGTTGCCATTCAAATTGTATATTCTGCAACATTATGATGTTGGGAACCAACACCTTTCACTAAAGGAAAGTATAGCATCTCTTAGAAAAAAATTAATGTGAGCATTTGTGCAAAGAACAAGCCAGCTCTACAGTTGGAATTTCTTGTTTTGCACAACCTGGGCTGGGAGGGATCCTTACTTTTAAGACCTATGTCTCATTGAGGGACAAAGAACTCATGAGCACTTGATAGTCTTGCATTTATTCAAACAAAGTTGGTTTTAGTTAAAGAATGCATGCATTCAAGGTCATGATCTTAAACGTCCTGACTAGCACATTTCATTGTATGACTCCCCTCCCTTCAATTACCCAGACTAATATTACTTCAAAGGAGCAAACATCATCTCCTAGGAAGAGAGAGGGTAGCATCTTTATAATTTTTCTAGCACATAATGTAATAAATAAATATGGAAACCTGGAACTGGGAATAAATTCTCAAATTCCACCTCAGCCCATAACTGGTGACACACCAGGAGGAAGCCTCTGTTCTCAAGATCTGTAGTGACCTCAGGATGTACACTCTTCCTTTATTCAGTCAGCTAAACGAATGCATGCTTTAATCACTTGCTTGGGTGTGTGCTAAGTAGTCTATATCTAAAGATTTAAATTTGGCACAATTCCTCTTCTATGGGTACTTTTAAACATATAAAAATATAGGTGCAGACATTGTGCACATGTACATGATGCACAATTTTAGAAAGAAAAGAGGAGGAAGGAAGGAAGGAATGAGGGAAGGGAGGGAAGGAGGCAAGGGAGGGAAGGAGGGATAAAGGGAAGAGACGTAAGGATTTTCAGATTAGATGGAACCTGCCAGAGCTTATTCCCTGGGAGTTTAGAGGAGATAATGATCACGATTTCTTTAAGTGACAGATTTCAAAAACATTCTGTGAAATTTATAAATATAACTAAGTCGTTTATAGTATTCTATTGCTTCTATTTCTCAGATCCCTTAAATATTTGGAATGCTTAAAATCTTAATTCACACAAGAGTGTATCCAAGACAATTAATTTGAAACTGGCTGAACTGTTAGAAACATCATTCGGAAATAAGTTATATGCATTACATGTGAGTACATAATTTATGTGAACATCTGTGTGTGTTGTGTGTGTGTGTGAACACTCTTTGGTGCTATAAAACTGACAACCTCCCAAATCTATTCACACATGGAGCCCTTTCTCATGGTACGTATGTTAATCTTCTTTCAAAGACAGTCTGGGAAACAAGGAGCTGGAGTTTGCTGGCTTTGAGAAAGGTAAGTACTTGCTTCTCAAAATCCTGTGAATAGGGCTGGAAAGATGGCTTGAGAACCAAAGTTCAATTCCCAGCACTCACATGGTGACTCCCAACCATCTGTAGCTCCATTTCAAGGGGATCTGACATACTCTTCCGGTCTCTGTGGGCACCACGCTTGCAGTGAGTGTACACACACATAGGCAAAATACTTATTCACACAAAGTAAAGCAAAATAAATCTTTTAAAAAATAGTATTATTATCTAGAACCCATAGGCTAACATCTTCAATAGTGATAAAGTTGTAAGTTTATGTTGAGATCGTGTTATTACTCAATTCAATTTTTAAGATAGTTTTAAAACATAGCTTAAATTCAATATTATGAGTTAGAAGATTAAAGCAAATTTTAGGAAAGATAACATAATTTGTTTAGCTGTTTTAAGTTACCTGAGGATAGTAGTTAAAACATACATCTGAAGTACAAGGAATGGATACGAAAAACTTTCCCGGAGAGGCGGAGTCCACATCACGCGAGTGGCCTGAATACATAAAACACTCAGTTTGCATGATATTCCATTACAGTAAATGTTACTCACTTAAAACTCTGGGATTGGCCTATTTTCAGACTTTAAATACTAGGGTCATTAGGTCCTAATTCTCATTGTCCGGCATAGCTATCAGTCAATCGACATTCTCTCTTGTGGCCATTAAGGGGAGTGCTATTAACTGTCAAACTCAGATACAAGTAAAAACTATATCAAATCACACACAGCTGAGCCAAAGAACCAACAAATACACAGGTACAGCAGCTATGGAGACTGCCGGCTCAGAGTACACACAGTTCTGCAAGCATGAGCCTAACATCTGGGCCTTTGAGACACATGATCAGGTCAGGAAACCATCTTAACCAAAAACATAGAGAATTTGCAAGTATCAAAATTCTTTACACAGTGAATTCCAAGTGATATACATACATACATTACCAGCAGCCAAGACTGGTTCTGAGTTAGTCAAATACACTCTGCATGAATTAAGTTTTTAAAAACAACTGAAAGTACTGATAATAGCTAGTAATGAACACAGTGAAATATCATCAATATATTGCATATAGATATTTAAGAATGTCCTAAGACACATGAGTCAAAATTGTATAAAATTTTCTATCAGAAATCCTAAAATCATAGAATTTAAGCTTTTATCACCTGGCAAGAGTCTGATTACTTTGTTAAGTGCCTTAAAAAGCCATAATTTATTAAAGAAACCAAACTTGTAAACCTTAAAAAGAGTATTCCAAATTCAAACTCAGCCCACCAAGGCCAGGCACACAAAAATAAAATATTTTTCTTTGTGTCAAAAGATGGGTTAAATGACTAGGTATTTGTTTTCATTTAATGTCATATATTTAAAACATTTTATGTGCGACTTTGTTTATTCCTTTACCTATTTATGTAACTGATTTTTTAAAATTGGCTCACAGTAGCAGGAGATAGACATCTGATGCATGTAACCTGTGCCATTATGTAGCATGATTGATTCTAAATGTTAGCAGTCGGTTCTTTCTCCTTATCACTCATTCGACATCTAATCCGGAGTCTAGAACATGGAGCATGTGCAGAATGAAACCATCATATCATAAACAGCTGTTAGCCTGACCGCGTCTGTCTGGGATGGCTGACTACGTCAATTCTGTTTTGTTACAGAGAAGGAATAGTAATTCAGAAGCAGCAGCAAGGGAGAAGGGCAGTTGCTCAGTGAACTGTGTGCATGTTGTCAGGTCAGTGCCATTTCAACCACGGAGAAGAGCAATGTCATAAAATTTCAATTATGTGAGATTAGCAAGTTCTGCCATACAAAATAATGTTAAATTTTGGGGCTGGACAGATGGATCTAAAGGTAAAAGGATTGAAGTTCAGTGCCCAGTACCCACATGGTGGCTCACTACTGCTTTTAACTCCAGCTTCCAGAGATATGGCATCCTCTTCTGGACTCCACAGGTGTGAGCTTGCGCACACGCATGCGTGTGTAAACACACACGCACACACACACACAAACACACAATAAATCTTTATAAATACTATATTGTAAGACAGGCTGTGATGGCACAGGCCTTTAATCCCAGCACTTGGGGGCAGAGGCAGGCTGTTCTCTGTGAGTTCAAGGCCAGCCTGGTCTACAGAGTGAGTTCCGGGACAACTAGAGCTAAAACAGAGAAACCCTGTCTCAAAAAAAAAAAAAAAAAAAAAAAAAAAAAAAAAAAAACCCAAAAAAACAAAAGAAAAAGGAAAAGAAAGAAAGGAAGAAAAGAAAGAACATATTGTGCTGCGTTTTTACCATTAGGAAAAAAAAATCTTTCAGAGTCAGACATGATGTACAGGCAATAGAATTCTAAAACTAGTAAGCTGCAACAGGAGAATCAGAAGTTTTGAGGCCAGCCTAGAAGACATAGTGAGACCCTGTCTCAAAAAGGCAGGAGAAGGAAAGAGGTGAGTGTGTATCGTAAAAAGAGAGAAAAGTGAGGTCTTAGAGGCAAACCAACCCAGAACAGGGAGTCCAGCATCACCATGCAATACACACGGGATCTTGGCTAAGTAATGTAACTCTCAATTCAGTTTCAAAACCTGTATGATGACGATGATACCTACCCTCTTGAAGTTTAACAGTCAATTAATGATGTTTATAAAGTGCCTGACTCAGCGAGTACAGTGCTGTCATTTGTCCACAGGACACGTGCATATAAGTAACCACCAAAAGGTTGACTGTTCATTACTGTAAATTATACTGATTTAAGATTTTAGATTAACATAATTAGCATATCAATTTGCATCGTAAAGTACTTTAAGATATCACAAACACTATGCAATCATGTTAGTTTAGTGATTACATTCCCTTGTTGTTACATAGCCACTCTATGTCTCAAAGAGAATTGCATAGAAAACAAACCTCTCCGTGATTGAAAAAGTAGCACACTACTGTAATCAGACCTCCTAACTGACTCCCACTGTAAAAAGAATAAAATACACAGTCATAACATGCAATAACATGCAAAGTTCTTTTTACAAAATTATCTCAGAATTAAAAACATAGTTTTCTATGCTTAAAACATGAATAACTAAGCCTTAGAACCACAAATATTTCCCAAATGCCCACGTAGCTGGTGTTTTAATCCGGGTTGTATGAGGGCACAAAGGGTACATATAATACAATCTGTTTTACATTGAGATTACATTTTACACAACATTAGAATTCTTTCTAAATAAACCATTAGCATAAAGCCATTTTAAGCACACAGGCCAGCATTTTTGGCCTATACGAAATTCTGTCAGTATTCTAAATGGAGCCAAGTTCAGTCTTTTGAAATTAGGCTTAAATGACTGAGAAATTAAGACCAAAGACTAACAGTTTCACTTAACTTGTAACTCATAATTATTTGATTGGCTACAAAAACTCTGAAGGGAGCCACACTGTCGGCTCTCCACATCAGAGCTGGGGTGGCTAATAACCATCATGGGTGCTCAGACCCGTGTTGTGTAGTGCTTCCTGTCTTGGTAGAGTTCATCTGTGGCCCACTCCTAGGCCACCGTGCTACAAACACCTAGCCAGCAGATTCTACCTGCGCTTACGCATCCTTGTTTTCTCAGCTCAGGGTACAGTAAACACTGGAGGAATGAGAGGAGGAGGGAGGGAGGAGATAAATAGAAATAAAAACAGCAGGAGGTGATAACACCCCGACCACTGGGTGGAGGTAATAAGATAACAAACTATGAAGGAGATGTTTGAGGTGTGAAGGGATGAAGGGATGTCATAAGGAGTCCTGAGCTTCCTTACATTGCTCAGAAGCAAAACAATGTCAATTCATTTTGTTTGCATTGTAGAAAAGTTTTTGGTTAGCGTACAAAATAATGGTTTCATTATGATATTTCCATATGTATATGATTATGTGTGTGTATAAATATATATATACATATATATATATTACTTTGTGTACATTCACTTTGAGTATATTATTTTGTTCCTTTCCTACTTTGCGTTCTTAATGGTCTGCCTTCTGCTTTCATGTCTTGTATACACACATATACATCATATAGAAAATATTTCAGGTTAATATATAACCTATATTATATAAATTATCATGTCTCTATGTAAAACTATCTTGAGAGGATCACAATGTGCATGTTTTTCTTTTCCCCGATTACTCACTTTTTTCTTTCAACTTTTAAAGAAATAATTATTTTTTTACTTTATGTGGTGTTTTCTTGCATCTATGTATATATGTGCACCACCTGTGTGCATGCCTGGTGCCCAAGGAGGTCAGATTAGGGTGTCACGTCCTCTGGAACTGGCTTACGGATGGTTGAGACCTGACATGTTGAGTGCTGAAGTCTGTACACTAGACATCCTTCAAGGAGAGCAAGTCCTCTTAACCACGGAACTATTACCCCCTCTCCCCATTACTTGCTCCTGTCCCTACATCCACATCCATTAGTCCCCTGCCTTCCAGTAATAGTGTTCCTTCTAACTTCATCATTCATTATATATTTTAAAAATCTAGATTAAATCTACATATAAAAGAAAACTTGGTATTTATATTTATTTATTGGTTCGTTTCATATAATACGCTACTCTCCAGTTCCATACATTTTCTTCCAGACAATTTCATTTATATTTATAGCTGACTAAAGCCCACTGTACGTATGTATCACACATCCTTTGATTCTTTAAATTTTATTTAGGTTAGCATACAAACAGATGAGCTTCCCCATGGCATATTCATACAAATGTGCCATTAAGCTACACTCTCCCCTATGCTTCTATGACTAGTACAACAATAAAGATGAATTTGCAAAAAAATCTCTATGGTGTGCTGACTTTGGGTCTTTCCATATTTTTCTCCCATTGTGTGATCTATGTGTTAACGCTGCAAATTATTACCTTTTCCATGCACAAGCTTTTCAGTTTCATACAATCCAATTTGTTGGTTCTTGCAATATTCTCCCATCCTAAACGCTGCTTAGTTTCCGAGATTAGACTAGCTAGTGGCATTCGGGTGGCGTGATCATTAATGCTTACAACTATTTTCTGAGCTAGCAGACTCCTATTCAGATAGTCCTTGCTTAAACTTCTATCTCTTAGTGTTTTCCTGTAGCAGCCTCAATATTTCTGGTATTATATTAATGTCTTTCTTTGAACATATAAAATTGATTTTTGTTTAGGGAGATAGTAAGATATCTAGCTTCATGTTTCTACATCCAGTTGTCCCAAAAGCACCACTTGAGGACATGCACTTGGATTCCCAGTACCTACATTAAAAACTTGTAATCCTAGCACTGAGAGGGGGAGACAGGAGGATCAAGGGTACTCACAGGCCAGAATGTCTACCCAATCAGTGATCTCCATGTTCGGTGAGAGATCCTATCTAAAACTATAAGGTAGAATGCAATAGAGAAAGATACTTGATGAGATATCATCCCCAGACCCTAAGCCCAGATTTTTTTTTCTCTCCTAAAGCAAATGGTTTCAGAATATGTATCACTGGGAAAAGAACACAAAAACAAAACCAAGTCTGACAGAGTAGTTATTAGTCCCAACCCCATCCCCTATATAAGCCCAAGATGGCAATGGGTCACCAAAGAGACGTAAGTTAAGTTCCAGCCTCTCACACACAAGCCCATCTCCCAGAAATCCCTCCACAGCTCACTCTCCTCTCTCCAAATAGACCATTTCTCCTTTCCTTTGTTCTCCTGGTCAATCAGAGACAGCCACCCCAGACTTTCTCTGTACCTCCCCTTCTTCCCTTCCCGCCCTAGGATATTTTAAAACCCACCATCTGTCCATGGGCCACATCTGTCTCTATCCACAGGCATTCCCTTGTCCCCAGTCCCTTGCTCCCTGTCCCCTGTTCCTTATCTCTTGTCCCTGTCTCCTGTTCCTTGTCCCTGTTCCTTGTCCTTTGTCCCTCTGGGGCAAATACCTCTCCTTTGTGCTAAGAATCTGATGTCTGGGTGTGTTCTGTGCCAACTCTGGGGTTTTTAATTACTTAAGCAATATGGATGTATATTATATCACTCAACAAAAATGAAAAATAAACTATCTGTTGTCACTATTTCAACGGTACAAGGTTGCTAGGCTGAATAGAGCTGAATAGCTGCTATTTCCCCCCAGGTTACAAGATGACTCCAGGCAGCACATCCTAGTAAAAACCAAGAAAGAGAGAAGAGGCAGTTGAGCCTGTACTTTGTGATAAACATTCCTAGATATAACCAAGTCTGACTTTGCCTTAATTTTCAAGGACAAAAACTAACACACTTGGCTTTCCTAAGGAGCAATGGGGAATCAGGCATAATATGTGATTGTTATATTCAACTTTATTATCTAAAACTAGGCACATTTATACTCCAAACAAAATTGTGATACTATTATCAAGAAAGACTGACTAACAAATGTGTCTTCCAAAAGTGATATATATTTTTGGTACCCTTTAAAATCTCACTTCAAAAAGAATAAAATTAAAAATTAAAAATTAAAATAAAATTAAAAAAAATAACATTTTTGTTAATAAATCTTAGTTTTCAAAAATCCCCAAAAGGATACAGGTAGGCCTGTGAGGTATTCTATGGTGGAAGCTCATTTCTGTTTGCACGGCATTGGTTATGGAAAATCAGTTCTATAAAACTTGCTGTAACTAGTCAATTGGTTTCATTAAGCTTTCTTCTCATTTAGTTGATGGGTATCAACCAGTCCTGATAGGCTCACTCTCAGATCTTTACTAGCCTTACCTCAAGTATGCACCATATATGAAGAACAATCCCATCATTAGTCCATTTAAAATAAAAATCACTCCAACATAAAAGCAAGCCGGGTCTCCAAATCCTTTAAAAAAGACACAAGAGTGTTCAGTATTTTAACAAGCAAAATTATTTAAGTTCTTTATAATCAAGAACTCATGAATTTGCTGAAAGCATTTGCTTTCATGCTCACTCTTCAATGCTGCATTCATCTTTATAGAGGATTGTCATCTTTAAGGAGGGTTGTTTTGTTTGCTGTCCTGGGGACCAAAACCAGGGCATCACGCAGCCCCACACCCTACGGTGTCCATTTGGTTACATTTGAACTTTCCCCTAATGGCATGTTTTTATAATGTAATGGTATGTTGGGGTTCACGTTAATTAGCGGCTGGCGATTTCTGTAGAGCCACTTGAATTCCCTGGAGCCACTGCATATTTTTATCATTTCTAGGCTCTCGGATGAGTGAGATATAGTCTCTAACCTTGGGGAACAGCCTTGATCTCCTTGATTTGATCTAGTCGCTCCATCTATTATGATGCAGACAGAATGCTAATATATCAGATATATATGTTTGTTTTTGTATGTGCATCACTTCCTGTGTGCTTTATCTTCATTATTTCACACAACTCTCAGTTAAACGTTTGGAACTTAACTGGTACAAAGGAGTTTTATGTTTGAGAAAACAATATTAAAAACCAGGTAATTTGCAAAGTTATGCTGCTCTGTCTGCTGGAAGACAGGCCCTGTTGACCCTGCTTGCTCCGGTTCATTAACCCTTTCATCCCAAGACTACATGGCCTGCGTCACATGGTCTCTCTACTTCCAATTATCATCCATGCACAGTTGGGAGCAAGTCTGTATTCATACTGGAACATTTTTCTTATTTCTAAATTTTTGCAGGCATGTCCTCACTTGATATTCCTGGCTCAAGGTGTTTCAGTTACCTCGAGCTAAGACATGCAATGACATAGCTTCCACACTCGCTGCTTTTCATTCTCCTGTCAGTCCAAAGACTCAAACTAGAAGCCAGATATATGATTTTTTGCTCTTCTTATTCTCACCCAAACACTCTACTTCCAAATGCTTCTTAAATCCACATAATTGCCATGATCTTTCTTGGAAATTGACCAAGGGCACAGTAGCCATCTACCTGACCACTGGGAACCCACCTCTACCCCTGACAAATGTGCTTTTCATGAAGTTGGCAGATGATGTTTTAGCATGTGAATCTGTTATGGCTCTTCAGTAAATAGGGCGAAAATCTCCAACCAGCATGCAGTACAGTATGGTCTTCCCTTGACTACATTTCCAGCATCTGGACATTTGTAATATGTACTACAGTTATAAATGCTAACAGTCTGCTGACAGTATAAGCTCTCTGAGTTTAAGACCCATTTCTCCCAGCTTTTCTGTGCACTCCAAGTACCAAACACTGATCCGTTGCTGATTGGCAATTTTATACCACAGGGAAGCTTGTAGCTTCTTGATGAAGAAGCTTGACGATAGACGACAAAGTCTATGTTTGATGAGATAGTCTCCATTCCTGTATGTTTCAAAAAACACAAAGTATAATTGTTCCTTAAACATCGCCTACCATTATCATTTTAGATTTTAAGGGAATCAGTAAAAAAAAAAATGGAAAATTCAAATTTTGTTTATATTCTAAGAGCTAAATAAATTTAGTAAGTGGCAGTATTATGTGAAAAAATGAGTCATATATGAAGACATTAAAAACTTCTGTGTTTTAGATGTGTATTTCTGTGTGGCTATGAACAGTCTTGGGGGCAGCTGGAAACTGTTACATAATTGCAAAGGGTTTTTTTGGGGGGGTTGATTTTTTGGGGGGGCAGAGATAGAAACATATGTCAAGAATTTCATTAAAATTCCTTTTGTACTGTGAACAAGGATAAAGCAATATTTCTAATAGTTTATTAGCATCAACTAATATATAAATACTGTAAGGATATATTCGGCTCTTTACCCTCCAAATGTATGAATTAATGCTACCCCAAATATGTTTTGTACCATCACATTCTGAGATGGACTTTTACTGAAGACTACCTGATGTTGGGATAAATTGATAATTTAAATTTCCAATTTATACTCACATTATTAGGTACCCAGCCTTCTCAGAAAATAACATTAAGTATAAAATACTTATTGAGGTGAATCATTTCTATAATGTCTCAAATAAAATTGATGATAGTTCATAATAAATCTTAAAATGAGTCACATCAGATGTCTGTGAAAACCCCAGTGAGTACATAAAGTATTGAGGAGGACACATGCCTTCACAGCTCTGAACTTCATTCAGAGGCTCTATTCTGGTGACATTCCAGCAGGTCTTAGTTTGTATGCCAAATAAATCCATTATTCCCATGACTGTGCGATACCAGTAGGCTATGACTACCTATAAAAGAAAAGACGGAAGAGAACATACTACAATCGTAATAATAGCTTTTCCAAAACACGATGCTATGATAGTTGCTTTAACATTATGAACCTAAGAAAATTTATTTGATAAATACTTAATTTGAAATTATGTATTAGTAATATTTACATACAGTAGTCAACTTAATTATAGTGACATAACCATACAACAGAACATAAGAGTATATAATTAAAGTAAAATGAAAAGGTTACAGGCACATAGCATCTAGTTTCACTGTAGATTTATCTCTTTATTATTAAAATACATCATTTTAAAAACATTTTAAAAACTGTAATGTAATGGAATAACAGATCCAGGGCACATTAAAAATTTTGACCAGTGAGAAGATTGTAGTAACTTATTCCTCTCAACCTGAAACCCACTTTTGAAAATTCAAAACCAAGAGAGGGAAATAAATATAAACAGAAGAGAAATAATAAACAAACAAAAACAAAATGTTCATAACTGGGATTTTTAAAATTTGGTAGATTTTGCATAAATAGTAGTGGAAAGTAGGAAGAAGAGAATAAGAGGGAGAAGGAGGAGGAGGAGAGGAAGAATTGCAAAGAGAAAGAAACACATGAACTAGTCGACAGCACCCTTCTCATCTCTCTGGCTCTGACAGCATGAGGCTGCACTATTCACTGACATAACCGACAACACTGAACAACCTCACGGCACTCATTCTTGGTCCAAACTATAGGTTTTATAATTTTGTCTTTTAACAATTTGGCATGCTGTTAAATTTTCATCATTTTACTCTTGTGACTTTGCTATGTCTGTATTAAAAAAAAAGAAATTGCCACATTATATGTATGTTCTACACTTAAAATTATATTTCTCTTGATATGAACTTTGACATAGTAAGGAAATTATAGCTTTGGAGTCAAAATTGAAGCCAAATTCTGACTCTGCGGCTGAAGACACAGTGCACTGGTTAAGAGAACACACTGATTTTGCAGAGGACAGCAGTTCCATTCCCAGCACCCTGGTGAGGCAGCTAACAATCACCTGTAGTTCTGTCTACAGCGGATCCAGTGCTCCCTCTTGGACTCTATGGACATTTGCACTCGCACATGCATAAACCCACACACAGATACACATTCATACATAATTAAAATAAAATAAATCTTATTTAAAAAACACTCTCATTATGCATTTTATAATTTCCATGTTCTTAAGTGGCTTTTCAGCCTCTGAACATCAGCTCATCTTCCAAGTGAACTTAACAATAACCATTTTTTTAATGAAAGGAATGAGATGCCTTCTATATAAAAGGTTGACAGAGAGGAAGTATAAAATACATTTAACTTTCACAAAAAATATTATTCCAAATGTGCAGCTCTAACCCCAGATCAGATACTGACAATGTAAACACAGAAGGCGTGCGCACACAAGACTGGGATACTGTGCAGCCATCTGTCAGTTGGTGCCTTCTCCGTCTTCAATCATCTCAAGACGAAAATACGACACAGGGGAAGCCTCCCGCTGCATGTCTGTGCAAAGCCATCATGCTTTTAAAATAAATTTGCCACATTTTCACAATGATTTTTAAAATATCAAGGAGGAAACTAAAAAACAGAGTTAAAATTCAATAAGGATATGAGGGTCCTTGCACCAAGCCCATGTGTGTGTTTCGGAGGTAGAATCACTCCATTGTGACCTACTTCTAAACTGATTGCTTCCTTTTGCATCTCAAGAGTTGTAATTAGAGGTGTGTGCCACCACTGCCTTCTGAATTGGGTTACTTAAAGGCATGTGCTGCATTCCAGCCAGATCACACAGACCTTGAATGTGATTCTTTCCCAGAGAAGCCATGTAGCAACATGGCTTATAACATGGATTATAAGATTAAATATTCTCATGCAGATCCTCATGAAAATTAAAGAATAGTTCTTCACAAACATTGGTAAAACTGTCTTAAAATTCATATGGAAGCACAAAGCACCCAGGATAACCAGAATAATCCTGAATAATAAAAACACTGCTGGAGATATCACTATCCCAGATTTCAGGTTAAACTACAGAGCCATAGTGATGTAAGCAGTATGGTACTAGCATAAAAGCAGACACATTTACCAAATAAAATCGAATTGAAGTTCCAGATATTCAGAAGTCCCATGTTCCTATAGGCACTTAATGTTTGACAAAGAGTACAACAGCACACATTGGTAAAAGACAGCATCTTCAACAAATGGTTATGGACTCACTGGAAAGCCACATGTAGAAGAATGAAACTACATCCCTTATCTCTCATCCTGAACAAAACTCAACTCCAACTGGATCAAAAACATCAATATAAAGCCTGACACCCTGAATCTGACAGAGGATAAAGTAGGAATTACACTTCAACTTACAGGTGCAGGTAAGAACTTTTTGAATATAAGACTCTGGTAGCATAAGAACATCAACAATTGACAAATAGAACTTTATGAAATGAAAAGCTTCTATATAACAAAAAATACCACCATTGTTCCTACTGAATAGGAACATCTTTACCAGATATGCACCTGTCCTCGGTAGCTTCACTTGTCAACTGTGTATAGTCGAGAGTCATCTGAGAAGACAGTCTCAACTGAGGGACTGCCCAGATCAGACTGACCTGTAGCCACGTCTGTGAGGAATCGTTTGATTATGAATTAGTGTAGAAGAACCCTGGCACTGTGAGTGGTGCCATTCTGGGCAAGTTGTTCTTGGCTGTATGACAAAGCTAGCTGATCGTGAATCTTGAGAGAGCAAGGAAGCAGCATTCCTCCATGGTTTTTACTTTAGTTAATACCTTGGCTTCTATGAATGATGGACTATAATCATAAAAATGAAATTAACCCTTTACACCCCAAGTTGCTATTGGTTAGTGTCTTATCACAACAACAGAAAGATAACTAATTAACATCAGAAAGAGAATTTGTAGCTAGAATAGGAAGAACAAAAAATAAACAAAAAAAATCCTAAAAACCAAGAAAACAAACTAATCAATTTTAAAATGGGCCATTGAAGCTAACAAAGTTCTCACAAGAAATAACAAGTGGTTAAGAATTTTTTTTCAAATATTCAACATCCTTAGCCATCATAGAAAAGCAAATTAAAACTTCTTTGAGATTCCATCTTACTCCAGTCAAAATGGTTAAGTTCAAGAAAAAAAAAAAAACAATTCTGGTGTGGATGTGGGAGGGGAAGACAATTTATTAACTGCTCATGGGAGTGGAAATTGGTGCAACTACTATGAAAATTGATGTGGAAGTTCCTCGAAAAGATGGATATAGATCAACCATTTAACCCACCTATACCAGTCTTTGGCATATAGGCAAACATTCTATATATCCTATTCTATATATCCATGTTCATTGTTGCTCTAGTCACAATAAGTAGGAAATGGAAACAGCTTAGATGTTCATCATCTGACAAATGGAGGACAGAAATGTGGCACTTTCACACAAGGGACTTTTATGCAGCTGCAAAGAAAAATAAAATCATGATATCTTCAGGTAAACAATGGATCTGTAAGTAGTCAGTCTGCGTGAGGTAACCCAGACCCAGAAGGACAAATGTTGGAAGTTCGCTCTCAAATGAGGATCCTAGCTTTGAGTCTTTCTGTGTGTGTCTAAGCTGAAGTAGCTGTAAAAGTTGGAAACTATAAAGGGGACCACTGGGAAATTTTCATGAGGTGGGGATGGTATGACACAAATGGAAAGGAGAATAATGTGGAAAGAAGGGTTAAGTGAGGTGGGAAGATGGAAAACAGCTTAGAGGAAGGTACACAGAGAGATTGCTAACACTAGAACCTTTGAAAAAACACATGGAAATCCACTGCTGCTGAAGCTTCCTGAAATATATATACATGTATAAAACAAATTCCTGCCTACCTGTCTTCCCCACCCTCACAGAAGACTCAACTTAGGTTGCGCAGCAGGGCCACCGGACCATTCTAGTGAGTGTCCCAGAACCCCACCTGCTTCTGCTGCCCCTCTATTCCAGACCTATCTTGGGTGACTCAGCCTGTGAACAGGTCCAGTATACACAAGTGTACCCTATCTCGTCCCATGTGTGCCATCCTGATGCTCTCCAGTCTAGCTTGGGTAGCTTAGTTTGAACAAAAGCCAAGTCAGAACAAGTGACATATCACATTAGAAAGCCTTTTGGTTAGCACTGATTAGGAATCATCTCCAACTCTCCAGTCAAAAATTAACACTGAGTATCTAAAGGATCGATGTACCAACTCTTCATACTAACCTGATCTGAAGTCAACCAAGCTTGGGGAACGACAAAAACAAAATTTGAAAATTGAATTCAGTAAAGAGATAGAAATACAGCAGGAAACTATGGACTGGGTAATCCTTTTAGAAAATGACCATACTACCAAAACAATTTACAAGTTCGGTGGAATTCCAATCAAAATATTTCTTGACAGAAATAGAAAAAAAAATGTATCCTAAAATTTGTATGGAAGCACAAAGGACACTGGATAGCCAAAGCAATTTTAAGGAAAAAGAACAATGCCAGGGGATTACCATGCCAGATTTCAAACTGTCACAAAGCTATCATAATATAAAAACATGGTGCTGGCGTAAAAAAGGTATGTAGATCAGTGGAAAAAAGTAAAAGACCCAAACCTAAGTGCACACAATTACAACCATCTGTTATATGACAAAGATCCCAAAATACACAGTGAGTAGAGACAACATCTTCAACAAATGATGTTGAGACAAGTGGCCTTCTATATTTTGAAGAGTGAAATTAGATCAATATAGTAGTACGCTGGTGTGGAGTTCAGCAAGGAAGACATGGAGGCACATTCACTGGCGCAAGCCCTGCCAGACCTCTACAGAGGGAGCCACAGTCGTGGCCAACACCAGACTCCATAGTGGAACCCCAAGCTCTGAGCTCAGGTGTATTTATTCTTTCAGAACTCCTCAGGTGTTCTACTGATAGCATGTGCAGATCATTAGCAATTAAACAACCCCCAAAGAAATCCAACACCTGCAGACAATACAAAACACCAGGAATCTAGGCGGCCCTTTTTCTAACAGTGCACATAAAACAATTATTTTAAACACAGCTGAAAATAAACTTCCACAACAGACCAATATCTATCATCCTGCACAAAAATCAATTCCAAAAGGACTAGAGAGCAACTGTGAAACCTGAAATGCCGAAACTGGTAGAAGGAAACATAGGTAGTACCCTGCGCTATATTAAGTGAAAGAAAGAGCTCCATTCACTCAGAAGTTAAGGTAAAAAACTGAAAGTGAGTCTTCAAGAAGCTACTACTACAAGAAAAAAAGTACTGAAAAAAGTACTCAGTTTAGTTTGCAATCAAGGAGAGTGAAGTACATGGAATGGGAGAGAATTTGCCAGCTATTCACCCAATTGAGGATTAATGTCCAAACTATACAAATAATTCAAAGAACCAAGAATCAGGAGAACAAACGACCCAATTTTACAAATGGGCACTAGATATGAACGTGTGATTTCTCAAAAGAAGAAAAATAATGGTCAAAAAAAATCTTTAAAATATTCAACTTTCTTAGCAGTCAAAGAAATGCAAATTAAAACTACTTTGATATTTCACCTTATCCCAGTCAGAATGGCTAAGATCAAGGAAACAACCAACAACAAATTCTGGTGAGGAAGTAGGGAAAGCAAAACCCTCATTCAGTGGTAGGTGGGTTTCAAACTGGTGCAGCTGCTGTGGAAATCATTGTGGAGAATTCTCAAAAAGCTGAAAGTAGACCTACTATGTGTTCAGCTATACTTCTCTTTGGCATACAATCTTAGTACTTGATTTCCTATTACAGACTCCTTTTCCCAGCCATGTTCACTGTTTCTCTATTCACAGCAGTGAAAGGTCCTTCAACTGATGAGTTGAAAATGAAAATGTGGTACAAATACTTAGTAGATTTTGATTCAGCTATAAAGAAAACTAAAATTCTCAGGTAAGTGAATGGAACTGGAAAATAGTGCCTTTTCTCTGTTGTGTGGATCCTAACTCTGAATGTTTAGATTGAGTAACTGCAGAAGCCAGGAAAGCAAACAGGGACATGTAGGAATCGGGGAGAAGGATGTCAATAAGGCAAGAGAAGAAACAGGTAGTATCTGAAGAGAAAAATTTAAAAAAAAAACAGAATGGGGAGGGAAGCAGGGGGGTAATGCAGAGAGGGAGAAGGCAAGACAAATAGAATTAAGGATGCTTGAAATAAACCATAAAGAAACATTGTTTTATATGCTTACTTAAAAAGTTATGCTTACATATAGTTTAAATAAAATTATTCCACACATGGTGATAATACCACCCCCCGCCCCCCGCGCGCGCTAAGAGTCACACACTGTCTTAAAATAAACCCTAGTGCCAAGAATGGGAAATCTTACTTCAGGCTGTTGGTAAGAGCTGTTCAAGAGACTCTCAAAGCAAAATAGGCTATTGTTGTGGCCCTTGGTTGCCTCAGAACTTAAAGGTAAGACCCTATTGCTGAAGATACCACACACTTCAGTTGCAGGAATCAAGCTGGAACAGACCCGAAAGCTTCCTCCCTGAGGCCTAGTTCTCATAAAATTGGAAGGGACTGTGCAAGCTACCAACCACGAAAAGCAATTAATGAGCCTACCCAGCTGTAAATCTTCTGGACTAGAATAATAAACAGCTTGGAAAGCTATTTCCAGTGGTAGAATAAGGACGTTTTTATCTTGGGGTTAATAAACAGGTGTCTAATTGGACTTAAGGTCTGCTCATCTGGAGGAAACTAATGTCTGTTAGGGTAAACTTAGCCAACTGCCCATGGATGGGGAGATCATAGACCCTAGAGGAAAATGTACTACTGCTGATTTCCTAAGGCCATATACTTTCTAACCACATTCTAAATGTTTCTCTTATGCCCACAGATACATGCAGCTATCACCCTTCACAACGAAGCTTTTCCTGAAACAGATGGTGTCCTGGGTAGATTTTTTTTTTCATCTTGCCACAAGCTGAGGTTATAAATTCTCAGTTAGATACATATCTGGCAAAGATTCTCTCCCACTCCGTGGACTTATCTTTACTTATTTTCTTGGCTGTACTGAAGCTTTTTAGGTTTTTGAGGTCCCATTTGTCAGTTGTTGACCTTAATTCCTGAGTTAATGGATTCCTATTCACAAAGTCTTTTATTTCAATTATATAAGGTGCTGCCTATTGTCTTCTAGTAGTTTCAGCATCTCAGGTTTCACACAGGATCCATATGGAGTTGGCAAGTCTATTTTCTTGATTAATGATTGACGTGGGAGTGCCCAACTCTCAGTGTGGGTGGTGTCACCCGTGGGAAGATGATCCTGTGTTGTGTATGAAAGCAGGCTGAGCAAACCATAGAGAGCAAGCCAGTAAGCAGGGGTCTCTTCCTGCCTCCGGGTTCCTGCCTTGCTTGAATTCCTGTTATAGCTTTCCTTCATAATGGACTGAAAGCTGTATGGTGAAATAAACCTTTTCTTCTCCCAGCTGTCTTTATCACAGCAATAGAAAGCAAACTGAAACATAAATTGGTACCAGATCTTGGGATTTTGCTGTGACAGACATGACCACATTGTTTTTGCGAGGATTGTGGTTGTGTTTGGAACTCTGGGCTGGTAACATCATTGAGTACTTACTGCTTAATGAGCTGCTGTGGGAACTTGGAAGACAAGAACGATGAGAGCAACATTGACAATGGAGGCCTGACTTGTGATGTTTCAGAGGAAAGTAAAGATTGTCATGGATGTTTGTGCACTGAAGTACAACATTTACATTACTGAATCAATGCTCACTAGCTGGAACTGAGAAATCACCTTTGATTAAGAAGAGATCAGCATCTTTGAGGTGAAACCTTCTGGAAATATTTTCTTGGGGTCAGGGCACAGGATCTGTAGTACAGAGGTGGCCAAGGCTGCATTTCGTGTTGTCAGCTGAGCCTGGTAATGTGCAAAAGTCTCCCAAGTGTTACTGGGCTTGGTGGTATGCGAACTGCAAGACTGAGGAGATCATGGAGAGCAGCTGAGTCTGGGCATTGAGAGAGGCCGGAGAGGCCCCTGGTGAAGGTGCAGCCTCAGTAGCCATGAAGACCCTAGGATTAAAAAGGTTATGGAGAAAGTGTTTGAGTTTTTTAAGACCGTGGACTACTTTGCTATGTTTTATATTGTGATAGTAATGAGATTTGGGTGGTGAACCAGAAAGGAAAGTCCTGCTTTAATAATGATGTATTTGTGTGTCAGGTTGACAAGTGGTCAACTATGCTGATCAGTTTATTGTCAACACAGCTAGGGTTATCTGGGAAGAGGGAACCTGAAATGAGAAAATGCCTCCATCAGATTGGCCTGAAAGCAAGTCTGTGGAGCATTTTCTTGATTAATTGTTGATATAGGAGGGCCCAGTGCATTATGGGTTGTGCCATTTCTGAACAGGTGGTCCTGCATTGTATAGAAGCAGGTAGAGAAACTCATGAAAAGAAAGCCAATAAACAGCATTCTTTAGTGGTCTCTTCCTCATTTCTAGCCTCTGGGTTGCTGCCCTGCTTCCAGTTCCTGCCATGGTTTCTCTTCAGGATAGACTGTAAGCTGTAAGGTGAAATAAACACCTTCCTTACCCAAATTATTTCTAATTGTGGTGTCTTTATCACGGCAACAGAAAGCAATCTAATACAGATAGAGACTATCACAGCAATCCACAGCTGGTTAAAATGCAGAGAATAAGAGACTTTGGGGTAACCAGCCTGAGTTTATAAACCTCCAGTGCAAGCTTTATGGCCAAAGCTTAGGGGGAAATCACAAAACAGAGGCAGAGAGATTGTAAAAATTGGAGGACCTGGATCCTGCTGCTAGATAATTTCTTCCAGGCATGACAGAAAATTCTACAATGAATTCTCAACAATATATTAACACACCCACACACACACCAGCTAATTAGACCACTTGATATGCCAATGTGGATGGGAGGAACTTCACAGACCCACTCCCACACAAAACACCAAATGGTATTATCATTGTGCAGGTTTTCTTTAGGCCACCATTTTTAAGATTTAATGGGTACAACTACAACTTTTTGGTGTGTTAAATGAACTTTATTAATGGTATTCAAAAGAATAGGGCTCCCTAAACCACTCCCCTTCTTCTGGGGGGTCTGGGATGGAAACTTGAGGGGAGATGTTCCCCTCAAGTTGGGGATTGAGTTGTGACAGAAACTCCTCAGAAGCCAAAATTCTCTTTTGTCCATTTGTGTTCTTGCTGGTGTGTGTTGTCCAAGATTTCTTACTCCTTTGAGGCCATGTAGGCCATAAGGTCTGGCACTTGCTGCTGTAGCCATGCTCATTGTCATACCAGGAAATGAGTTTTACAATGAGAGCAATGCCAGAGCCAGCATCAAAGGTAGAAGAGTGAGCATCACTATTAAAGTCACGGAGGATAATCTGGTCCTCAGTGTAACCCAGGTTGTAACCTTTAGTGTGTCCTCTGATGCCTGCTCCACCACCTTCTTATTGTCATCGTACTTGGTAGCTTTCTCCAGAAAACATGTCAGATCCAGGTTGGACACATTGGGGGTAGGAACACAGGCCATGCCAGTGGGCTTCCCCTTCAGCTCTGGGATGACCTTGCCCACATCTTTAGCAGTGCCAGTGGATGCAGGGATGGTGTTTTGGGAAGCCCCATGACCATCACACCACAACTCCCCAGAGGAGCCATCCACAGTCTTCTGGACAGCAGTCATGGCATGGACTATGGTCATGAGTCCTTCCACAATGCCAAAGTTGTAATGGATGACCTTGGATAGGGCTAAGCAGTTGGTGGTACAGGAAGCATTGTTGACAATCTTGAGTCAATTGTCATACTTCTTATGGTTCACACGCATCAAAAATATAAGGGCATCTGTAGAAGGTGCAGAGATGATGTTGCCTTTGGCCCCACACTTTCAAGTGGGCTCCAGCATTCTGCACGGTGATAAAGACACCAGTAGACTCCACAACAGATTCAGCACAGCATTGCTGTGCTGGTGGGATTTGATGTTGGTGGGATCTTGCTCCTGGAAGATGATGATGACCTTCCTGTAGATGACAAGTTTCCTATTCTCAGATTTGACTGTGCTGAGGAACTTGCCATGAGTAGAGTCATACTAGAACACGTAGACCATGTCGTTGAGGTCAATGAAGGAGTCACTGATGGGCAACAATATCTATTTTGCCTGAGTTGAAGGAAGTCCTAGTAACTAGGCTCCCAAAATGGCCAAATCCATTCATTTAGACCTTAACCATCATGTCTCAGGAACAAGGCTGGCACTGCACAAGAAGATGCATGTAGCTATTGATGGAATGGTGAGAAACAGCCACAACTCCAGCTTACAGGGAAGACACTACCTCAGAGTAGACATGCTGGTCCTCTGACTCTTACAGTATTTAGGTGAATGAGTTGGGCTGTAAATGTATCAAGTATGAAATTCACAAATGAGGTTCTGTATCCAACTTCTTCACCAAACCAGACTATCCACTTTCCTTCTCCAGGGTCTAGCCCTGGGAATCTCCTCTCCATCCATGCCTTCTCCCCAACCCACTACATCCAGCCAGTGTCCCACATCCACTGCCCTGCTTTGTCTGGCTATCACTGCCTATGCTGTAACCAACCTTTAGGCTTCTGGCAGAACACATCTTACCTGTAATCACTAGTAGATCCCTTCTTGCCATGACCAATCACCACACCCAGCCAGACCTATAAGTCTCCCTGATACTACCTATCCAGGCCTTCTCTCCAACTGGCTAGATCTAGCCTGAGTCCCACATCGGAACACCAGCCAAGTTTGGCTACCCCTTGTCCACACCACAACCTACCTCTAGGTATCTTATAGGATCCATACAACTTGTATAACCCACAGGTCTCTTCTGTACTATATCCAACCTCTCTACCCACCTAGATTTCCCACATCCTTCTCCAAAGTCTAGCATTGCGAGTATCCCTGATTGTGCCCCTTTATATACCCTCCTTAACCAGATCCAGCTTTCATCCAACATCCAATGCCCTGGCTTAGCCTGGCCTCCTTTGATGTGCCCACCTCTCCCTGTTGCAGCCCCACAGACCAGCCTACAGTGGAGGAGGCAAGCTGGGAGGGAAGACAGTGATGATGAAATGGAGCAGAACACACATCAGAGAGAACCCGGAGTTGGGACACTGCCTAGTGGGGCCTGAGCCTAACCTTTGGGAGACTCAGACCACACCCAGGCCTGCCTTACCCTAAAGCTATCTAATAAGTCACTCCTGAGGCTCTTGCCTGTAGACCTGGCCTGATGCAGGGAGGAAACAGGCTGGAAGAAGAGACCAAAGCAGGCTCCACAAAAAGACAGGTAATTTGAGGCAGTGGCAGGTATGGGAGGGCTTGGGTTACCACCAGGCCCACCTCTCTCCTCACTGCCCACCAGGCCAGTGCTACCACTCAGCTAGAGGTCTGGCCAGCAGCATAAACCTACCACTGCTACTGCTGCTGTTACTGTTGTTGCTGCTGCTGCTGTTACTGCTGCTCCTCCTGCTGCTCCTGTTGCCACTCTCATTGCTTACCCTGTTGGGAGTAGAGTATGGGTGCTGCCTTCTGGACTGCAAGCAGAATGGTCACAGTAGCAGGAAGATGAAGCCAGGGGCAGGGTGATGTGTAGCAGTCTGGAGCTCTCACAGGTCCTGCCCCTGAACATGCTGCCAAACCTCAGGATCACCCTGATTCTGAGCAACAAGATAACCCACCTGAAGAATGTTTCATTTGCTGAGTTGAGTCTCCTTGAAAGACTTTTGTGATCAGTACTACTGCTGGAAACCATGTTGATGCCTGTGGTCAGTGTTGCCACCAGGAATCCATGCTGATGTCCGTGATCCATGCTACAGCTGGAAGTCATCTTGATGTCTGCAGGGAACCATTGGACATGACCTAACCTAGCTGCCTTGAGAGGCATGTGTCATAGGTTTTTCAGGTAAGAACCCTGGCTCCTGGGGGCACTGTGTGCTTAACGGTTCCTGAGAGATTGACATAATCTTCAGGCAGTGGAACGTTCAGGCCACTTTGTGTTTCTCTTTATGTTCCTTTAGTAGTCAAGGAAGCATGAATGCTTGACAGGACAATTGGACATTAGTTGTCTATACTCTGTATGGCTTGCAGACCTCACTGCATCCTGGCAACTAGCACTGTATTGATCTTGGCAACTATCATTTTCTTCTGTTTCTGATGAAGATATAAATGTCTGATTGCTCCCAATAAAATTCTCCACAGCATTTGTTTTGCTGTGGACCCTTCAGCTCAGAGCCTGATGGTCAGCCGTATCAGGTTACCTTGGCCTGGTAAGACGCCCATGATCAGTGCTCCCCATGGGATCCACGTCGATGTTGGTGAACTGTGCTGCCACCAAAACCCATGTTGCGGCCTGTATGGTACATGCTGCTGCCAGCAGCTATGAACAGGAGAGCTTCTGTTCCGGATTCATGGCTGAGAATAAGAGACATTAAGGGCTTCTAAGCCAACATCCCTTCCCCCTGAGCCCTCCCAAAAAGGAACAGTCCAGACTTTACACTATTGAAGAAAGTCCTTAAAAACTGTGACAATGAGGCTGAGGTATGGCTCTTAGAGTTGATGGCTTCTGGTGGGTGTTGGGGGAAAGGAGTCAGTTTTCTTTAAGGATCTGGGAGTCTGAACATGCTCCAGTGAGCATACAGCAACAAAGAATGGACTTTTTTTTAAGGGCACCAGGAGTGGCAGGGTGGACCTGGGAGGAATAGGAAGTGGGTATAATTGTGATACATTGTATGAAATCCTGAAATAATTAATAAAAATATTAAGTTAAATAAAAGAAAGGCCAATATCTCTGATGAACAGAGACTCAAAAATGCACAACAGAATATTTTCAAAGAGAATCCAGACATATATCAAAAAGATTATACACCCTGGCCAAGTTGGCTTTATCCCTGAAATTCAGGGACAGTTAACGTAAGTCAACCTAACAAAAATAACATGTCAATATAACATTAATGTAATAAACCACACAAGACAAATCACATGATCATCTCAATAGATGCAGAAAAATCCTTTGACAAAATTCAACATGTTTTCATGATAAAAGTCCTAAAGAATGTAGGACTGGATACTTTAACAATAACCCAAACCAACATCATCCTTAAAAACCTTGAAGCAATCCTACTGATGCACTAAAGATCCTAAGTTTTCTTCCAGAAAACTTCTAGAAATGATAAATTCAGTAGTGTGGCAGGACACAGAACCCACTTTCACAAATCAATAAATTCTCTATGCACCAACAACAAACACACAGAGGAGACCATGGACACACTCACATTCACAATAGCTTCAAAGAAAACAAAATACCTGGGAACAAACATAACCAAGGAAGCAAAGGACCTCTACAACGAAAACCTGGAACTCCTGAAGAAAGGAATGTAGATACTCGGAAATGGAAAAACGTCCTTCGCTCATGGATTGGAAAAATTAATATTGTGAAATTTGCCAAAAGCTACATACAGATTCAAATGCAACCTCAATAAAAATTCCCACCTCATTTATCATAGAAATAAAAGAAACTATCCTAAAATTTATATGGAACCACAGATGGCCCCAGACAGCGAAAATAATCCTGAATTTTAAAAAAATGCCGGAAGGATTATCATTCTATGTCTTATGTTGCAGAGTCATAAAAATAAAAACGATATGATAGCAGCACAAAAACAGACACATAGACCAAGGGGGGAAACTGAAGACCCAAACATGAGTTCATATAACTTCAGCCATCTGTTACTTGACAAAGATGCCAAAAACATAAGCTAGAGAAATAAAAGCATCTTCAGCAAATACTGCTGGGAAAGCTGGATGTCTATATGTAGAAGAATGAAATTAGACCCACTCTATCATCTTGCACACAAACTAATGCCAAGTGAATCAAAGACCTAAATGTGAGACACAAAACACTGAAATTACTAAAAGAAAACATAGTACCCTAGAGGATATTAGTACCCTATGGGATATAGGTTCAGGAAAGGACTTCTGAATGGAACCCCATTTGCCTAAAAATTAAGGCCAACAACTGACAGTCAGGACTTCATAAAACAAAAGGCTCTGCACAGCTAGAGAAACCATCAACTGGGTGGAGATGAAGCCCACAGAGTGGGAGAGAATCTTTGCCAGCTATACATCTGACGGTGGATTAAATCCATAATATATAAAGAACTCAGAAGCAAAGAAACAAACGAATGACACATTAAAAAGAACAAACAGTGGGTTGTCAAAGGAAAAAAAATGACTAGGAAATTCTAAAAACATGTTCATTGGCCCTAGTTTGGCCCCAGTTATTAGGGAAATGCAAATAAAAGTAATTGAGATTGCATCTTACCGAAGACAGAATGACAACAACAAGGATCACTAAAACAGCTGATAACAAATGCTGGAGGGGGTGTGGGGGAAAGGGAGCACTCATTCTTTGTGGAATTGTAGACTGGTACAGCTTCTATGGAAATCAGTGTGGAGAGTGCTCAAAAAGATAAAAGGAAATCTACCATATGACCATTCCTTGGCATATATTCAGAGGACTGGACATTGTACTCCACAGGCACTTGCTCAACCATGTTCTGTTGTGGAAGTTTATTTTTAGTTGTGTTTAAAATAATTGTCTTTGTGCGCTGTTGGAAAAAGGGATGCATAGCCCTTAGCATTGAGTATTGTCTGCAGGTGTTGGATTTCTGTGGGGGATGTTTAATTGCCAATGATCTGTATGTGCTATCAGTAAAACACCTGAGGTGTTTTGAAAGAATAAAAACACCTGAGCTGAGACACTCAGGGTTCCACTGTCGATGGAGTACGGCACTAACCATGACGGTGGTTCCCTCTGCTGAGATCTGGCAGAGTTTACACCTATGAGAGTTCCTCCTTGTTGTCCCTCTTGCTGAGCCACCACAGCAGAGTACAACAACAACGTTCACTGCCATATTCATGATACCTAGGAAATCGAAACAACCTAAATGAAAATGTGGTACATATAAACTATGGAATGCTAGTCAATTGTAAATAAAAATGAAATCATGAACTTTGCAGATAAATGGGTGGAACTAGAAACGATTATATTGCATGAGGTGATCCAGATTCAGAAAGACAAATGTCACGTTGTCTGTCGTTGGATGCTACTAGGTCCAAGTCTTCACATATGGGTACATTACTGGAATAACTACAGAAACAGAAAAGTTACAAAAAGGACTATTTTGCCTGCTTGGGGTGGGTATGGTGGGAATGACAGAGTGGAGAATAGCATTGTACAAGTAATCTGATTGGGGAAATAGAAAAGGAGGTTTTAGCTGGGGAGAGAAGGGAAATAAACATAAAAGAGGAAAGAAGATAAAATAACAGTAAGGATATTTGAAAAAGTTTTAAGAAATCATACCATTAACTATCTACTTTAAAATATCTATAATTCCCGTAAGCTGGCATATAGATGTATATATACAGTTCAAATGAAATTTTCCCATCTGGGCTGACAATGATTCCTCCAAGAGCCAGAGACCATCTGAGCAAAAACCCAAATGACAGGCATGAGAAATCCCCTTTTAAGTCATTGGTCAGTGTTATCCAAGAGACCCCAAAATATACAGGTTATTGCTATTGCTGTTGGTTGCCCCCAGGTAAAAGCAAGTCCCTGATTTTCAAGACACCATGCACTTCAGATGTAGGGCCCAGGGTCCCTGAACTGGAACTGGCCTGAATGTCTTCTCCCTGAGGACTAACGTTCATGGTACCAGAAGTTGTTATGCAAGCTTACAAAGGAGGGAAGCAACGAACAGTTCTGCCCACCCATTACACCTATTAACCACAACACACCTATGACACCTATTAACCACAACAAGACTTGCATGGCACAGTAACGGTAAGGGTGCAGCAGTGTGTGCGTAGCATGGCAGCAGCCAACAACTCTTTAACTGGACAGAGCCTGCACAGATTTCAGTCAGACAGGGTCCCAGTGCTGACAGTGAGAAATGGACACCAGCTCCTATCTCTAAGAAGCAATCTCCAGTTGGCATCCACTTGCAAAGGAAAAGCTAGCTTTCTCCAATTGAGGCTCACTGGGGATATTAACCACACTTAATGTAGACCCACGCTCAGAAGTAGACAGCCAACACAGAATGAGCTTAGGGATATTTTTATAGACCTTTTGTCTCATATTGCTTTGCTTGGACTTTTTTTTTTTCCTTACTGTCTTTTGCTTGTATACTATGATTTCCAATTTTGTACTTCTATAGGTTGTTTTTTTGTGCTGTTTCTTGTGCTTTCTTTGTTATTTTTTTTAATTATGGTTCGTTTGCTTTTTTGTTTTCCAAAGAGACAGAGAGAAAACAGGTGTGGAGTTGGATAGTGTGTAGGATCTAGGAGAAGTTGGAGGAAGGAAACGAGTGATCAGAGTATATTGTACCAAAAAAAAAAAAGTTTTAAATAATAAAAGAATTCACAAATGAAGCTTCCTAATATTTTTTGTTGTTCTCCAAATTTCTAGATTCCCATTAAAAACCAAATGTTGTAAGGCTAAACATTAAAAATCATTCATAGATGTCTGGCCATGTGACCAAATAAGTCTTACTTTGATGGTGCAACTCCAAGGTCACTGATGAGCTCCCACTCCCACTGCCCCTCCACGTGATCTCCGTGCCTACCCACGTGGCCTCGAAGGCAAAAGACTGCCACACAGAGCCCAGGACCTAGAGTCCCAGATCTAGTCTCGCTTATGACTTACATATGACGGTGTACTCTTTGAGATCATGTGAGGAGATGCTCTAGACTGAATTTAAATGTGTTATGCTGTGTTCAGATATTAACAAACCTAAAGCAATTACAAACCTAAAGCATTCATTCTTTTTTTTTCCTCTGATGTCCTTAGGTTTCCCACTTCTATTTGATAATAGCCTACAGGTCTTATTTGTTCCTAAAGATTCCTCACCTCCGGATAAAGATGGAAGCGTTTCACTGTATTGATTACCAGGGGATATTCAGTTAGCCTGTCATTCATGATCATCCACAGTCCCTCCAGAAACGAAGGCGCTTCAATGATGGTCTTGAAGTAGGAATAATAAAGCCCCTTTTAAGAAAGGCATACACTGTCAATGTCAATAAAATATTAAATTATTTATACTCTTTTTCAGAACATCTTTCTTACCATTAAAAATAAAGAAAAAGAAAATGGTCTTTAAGAAGACTTTCTAATGAGACCTTACTACTAACATTCTCAGACTAAAACAGGTGCATCTTCAGGCCCCCACTGGACTATTCTTTAAGTTTATGAAGGTCTGAGATTATTCAAATTAGGTGGAGGGTCTTATGTAGGTATACAGCACTGACAATGCTTTAGAACATGCATTCAGTCTGTATTTCTAACTTGACCAAATCTAATGTCTCTCCCATATTCCTAGAGGTTGGCCTGTAATTAATTCTATCAGAAACAGAGGTGGCTTCACACTGCAGTGCAACTCTGCATTTGGAAAGGAATGCCCGCTCTGTTATCTAGTAACACACACGGTCATCAGTGTTGGTCTAGCTTAATTCACAGCCGTAACTGGTGACTGAACTGACTTCTGCTGCTCAGAAATGCTGTGTTGTAGAGAGGTCACCCTGTCATTGTAATTCCAGCACAGGAAACAATGGCTACTTTTGGCCAGTAAGGAGTTTTCAATTTAAAACTTAAGGGTTCTATAGTTTCTGTTATTTTCATCATAAATTGGCTGTTTTCCAATAAAAGATGAAGTGCCACAATTTTGTAAGAGTAAACCAAGTGCCCCATTCCTTAAACATTTTTTAAAAGAATTTAAACTCGACAGTCATTCCTGCTTCATCCGACTGCTTTAGTGTTGATGTGTTAATGTCACAGGCTTCTAGATGCATGCTGGTTTCTAATGGGCCATTTTCACACACTTTCGATTTCCCTTCCAGCTTATGACGCTAACACAGCAAGACAACAACTGAAAGATACCTGAGATGCCAACATCTGTAGTTAGGAAAATAATATAAAAGTGATTGTTGCCAATAATAAGCTACTGTTTTATGACAGACACTATAACGTTTTCACTCCTCCACCCCTTCCTTCACCTTCTCCGCAGCCCTATCTATCTGACGTTATTTCTAACGACCAGGTAGATGACTGAGACTCACAGAGAACTGACCATCGTTACAGAAACAAGCACAGGAGTGCTCTTTGCATCCAGTGTCTGTCATGAAGTCCCGATTGCCACAGCTATGACCTTGTTTAAAAGTAGTTTATACGCCGTCCTCAGAAATAGTACCTTTGAAGTATTCAAAGGCCACACAAACATTAATAATACACCCAATCTCTGAGCTTAAATGCTTCGAGAGGATTATTGGAGGAAGGTGCAAAAGCAGTGGCAAGGTTTGTGGTGTACTGACGAACTCACGCGGGAAGGGAGTCAAAACAATGGGATTTCACTGCCCTTTCTGTTACTTTTCCACCCTACTGTCCCAAATTCTTAAAGTACGAGTTTGATTAGAAGAAGGAACCTAACCATTTCCGTGCGAAAGGTCATCTCTCGTTCCAAAGATGAGAGGTGAGAAAAATGGCGGTCATTTTCAAAGAGTGTTATTAAGTGTATCCTGTGGGGGGAAATAAATGTACCATAATAAGAACAGGCCCGGAAACAAGCACTGAAACAGTTTCAGAATTCAGAAAGCCATAAAAATGAAAACAAGGTTTACAGTAAATGTTGGATAATTTTACAATTTACATATGAACCTGTATACTTTTGAGTTTTTATTATTCAGCATAGCACAAATTCCAGATGGTTTAACTCCATTCTTACACATCCTCACAAAGTTAAAGTTCTTATGGCACCTTCCATTCCTCTTCCACTCCAAGCTTCTTAAGAACACAGGAAGGGCTGTGTTTTTTTCATGTTTCAGGCACGATTCAATATATCAGGTCTTGTAACCATTGAAAAGCACTTAGAACACAACTTAAATAAAATCATTTTTGAATGAAGTAATTTTAAAATAAGAATGAGTCCGTAGAAAGAGTGAACTTTTAAGTCTCCCACGGGTCTGTACCTGAAGGTACATTAGCAGTGAAACTCAGTAGCTGTTGCTAGTGAGAAAGGATTAGATGTGCTAAATACTAGTCATGGTAGGAAATGTATTGCCCTCAGCTTATAAAACACTTTCCAGCAAAATTGAAAACAAAAATCCACATAGCAACATAGTTTTCCCCCCATATTGACATGCAGGTCATACGCCAGAGAACCTACAGCATAAAGAAATTGCTTTTCCTGGTCCAGCCTCAGGGCTCACACCAAAACTGCTCCACAGATGGGATGGCAGAGCAACACTGCCCAGTAAACATATGTTGACCTGGTACATGGTTCACATGTCCTCGGACTTCCCACTTGTACAAAGCCTGAGCTTAGGTAGAAGCAAAATTATTCCAGATGAAGTTATAATTTTTTATACATAATTTAAAAAAACTTATATAAACTAGAATACTCATGGATGACACTGACAGGCTCAGAGTGTTTCTGCCACACCGCTGTGGAAAGTCTCTAGTTTTTCTTGATACAGGGTCTCGCTATTGTAGTTCAGGCTGGCCTCAAACTCAGTCCTTCCACCTCAGCCTCTAAACCCTGGGTTCCAGATGTGCACTGCCATTTCCAAATCAAAATAAAGGTAAGCTTTATCCTTTATTTCTGTGCTTTAGCTTGCAAGCATTCCTAATATTTTACTTCTAAACCTATGTCGACAATAATGCACAGGTACTACAGACCGTGAAGGCTTTGGGTGGCATAAACTGAAAAGCCTTGTGGAAATGGGGAATATTTAAAGAGATACAGTGGCGAGTTTTAGGAAAAGCAATAATATTTTAATTTGTGGGGCCAGAGAGTGGCTCAGCAGTTAAGATGAGCCAACACACACATGGCTGCTCACACCCATTTCTAAGTCCAGCTCCAGGAAATCTGACACAGGTCATCTGGCCTCCATGAGCACACACATGGTACACAAGCATGCATGCAGACAAAACATAAAATATTTAAAAGTTAAGAAATATCTTAATTCATAGGTTACTGTCCCAAAGGACATCATCATTGTAAATGCTGCTAGTTGCATGTACTTTGTAAAAAGCAATGCATGGGTGTAAACTGGCACAGATACAGATGTTCTAAAGACACAGTCAGGAAGTCACTTTGCTGTTTACAAATAGTGGCAAAATTTAACTCGTATATTTCTATGTATTTCAAGCTGAGACATAAATCTTACCAGTGTAAAATCCCCACAAAGGCGGCTGAAAAAAAAAAAAAAGAAATGATTAAAATCTGCTTTGCTATCAAATTCCTTTAAGATAAGCACTTCACGTGCACTGCACGCCTACAGGAAGCACTCCCTAAGCTAGATGGTCAGTTGCTTCTGTTTACTTTAGCCAGGAAAGCAACCCAAAAGGATGCGAAGCAAACTGAGTTATGCACCACGGGCAGGACCAGGACGCACTGGGAAGCTTTGCATATCCTTCTTGGGCCATTTGTTAGAGTGATCTTTCAGTATGATTCTCTGTTGTTTCTTATTCTCTGTTTTGTTTATATACACTATGCCCAGGTAAGATTCTTTCAGAAAAGACTCTGGCCCACAGAAGTCAGCCTAGAACACTTGTACTCATCCCTTGCACTCATCAGAACATAATTAAATGCAGAAAAATCACTGGTCAGCCATGTGGTTACAAGCTAAATTGTACTATTCCAGCCATGACAAACTGTCAGCTCTCTGTGAGAACCTGGATCTAGGCATCCCCAAGGGCCAAGATGAGCCCCATGCATGAGGCTAATGTGGAAGGAGGATCAGGACCACTTCCAGGCTGCTCTGGGTATGCAGCTTTCTGCAGAACTATCAAACACAGCGGGAGGTTGCCTGGTTTCCAGGACATCATGGAGCTGAGAATGAGGATGGGGACAGAACAAGTTAAATGCCACAAAGCCCATACTTCTTATAGAGGTCCATCAACTCTTCTGAATGAATGTCCTTTCATCACAGTAACCTTCACTAATTTCTGAAGTTTTGAGGGAAAAAAAAATCTTTTTGATAATTTCCCATATCCTTGCTGTCCTGGAAGAGTTAACTCACTCAACTACTGCAGAAGTCCCACAAAGACTTTGAGGTAGCATTTCCCATGGATACTCCAAGTATACTTGGCAAGATACCTAAGCCACCAACATGGACCCCCTAAAACAATTTAAAAACTATTCATCTTGACTGACAGGATAAATGCAAAGTAATTCAATGAAGAAAACATAAAATCACACACACACACACACACACACACACACGTGCACATGCATAAATATATATACACATACACATATACATATGCATCACAGTTTTTCTTTCTCACTTATCAATTAAAATTAACTTTAAACTACTTTCACGAATACCTTTAGTATGCCCTTTTTCTCTCTGTACATTGATGCTTGCCTTGGAAATCTCCTTAACATCTAATGCTCCCATTCTCTCTTAGTGGATAACATCCAAATCAATAGTCTTCATTCTCCTTCTGCCTCTTCTGTTTCTTTTTCAGTCTCATCGGCTCCCTTCTCTATCAGCCTCTTCTCTCCATCCCTACTACTAGTGCTATCATTTAGACCATCGTAGCCTGGCTCTAGTAAGAATTTTCCAACTATCCTTCCTGCTTTCTTTCTTAGTCCATCTCCAGTCCACAGTATACACTGTTAACCTACATGATCTCAAAAGCACACTCTCATCAAGCAACTTTCCAGGATTAAAAAAAAAAAAAAAGTTCAGTATCAACATCTCATAGATACCAAAGACTATGGGATTGTTCTCTTTATATTTAAAATATATAAAACGACATTTATATAGAAAGTGAACACTTTATAATTTTTCATTAAAACGTATTTTAAAGGAACAGTCTCCCCAGGGGACAGCATATCAACTGGTTATACAGTACCAAATGGTCAGCTCTGAAAATATATACATACAAATAACGTTACATAAACTGAGCAGGCTGCATTTATGTATGTAGGAATGCACACGCACGTGCGCGTGTGTGTGTGTGTGTGTGTGTGTGTGTAAGAATATCTAACAAAAAAGAGACTGAATTTGGAGGAGAGCAAGAGGGATATGTGAGAGAGTTTGAGGAGAAGAAACGGAGGAGAGAAATTATGTAACTTTATTATAATCTAAAAAATAAAAAGAAATTTAAAAAGAAAAGAGTCTGTGTTTGATTATGGATGTGGCATGGGTCTGTTGGCATGGGCATCAGAAGGAAACTTAAACACGAATTTCAATTACTCCTCAATTATTGCGAACATTGCAGTGTGGCAACTCATCTTACTGTTACACCAGCAGCCAAACAGGATCTGATGGGAAGAGACGACAATAACGTATACTGAGGTATCAAGTTTGCATCACCAGCTAATCTGCCGCAGCTCCCCGCTCACAAGCCAGACATCAACAATATTTGTGTTACCTCAGAAGCTACAGAAAATTAAAGGTATAAATGGAGGAAGTGCATACATGGCAAATCTCCTAGGCTGCAGGCGTTAAAGCTCTGCGGAATGAAAGTAAGTGGGCATCAGCAGGGATAATACTGTCTACTCTCCTCTTTCCTCTCACTTAAGAAACTTTTATTTAAAATGCAAAGAAACAAAACTCTGTCCAGAAGGTAGTCAACCACTTTCACACACTGTGTTAACTGGCTGCTCTGCTTAGGGTAACTTTTCTTTGGCATGCAGGTGCTCAGTCAGTCAGAAAACACTGTAAAAATAGTTTAAAACCGGATCTAGAAGGCTGAGAATTCCTGGCATGCGATTCTCAGATCTCACCATCAACTCTTCCAAGAACCCAAACACTGGTGGACTAAATCTCCAAGGCCCAAGCAAACCCGCCAAGTCTCCAGGCAGAAATATCGAGTCTGGCCCGGAATGGAGCACTTTGAGCAGGTTCTGCTCACCTACGCCAAAGATGGTCCTATGGGAGAAGCGATGCATCTGCAGTGCTTGCACCTTTTCGCTGAGCTGGTCCAGGAGACTGTGGAGGAATTGGAAGCGGCCGTGAAGAAGGATCTTGGCGACCTCTTCCAGCTGCAAGTAATTTTGCGCGTTCAGATTTCGTATCTTCCGCTGCGCGCAGCTGCGGGCGCCCCCGGGCAGGTTCCTGCCGCCCAACAGTTTGAAAGGCTGCAGCAGCGAAGGCTTCTGCCTTTCCTGCGGCGCGGCACGCTCCAGCTGGGGCTCCACCGCCCCTGGGCCCCGCCTCCGCCTCGCCTGCGCCGAGCGGGAGGACTGCGGCGCATTGGGGCTCGTTCCCCTAAGCTTACTCCTCGTAGGCCCCACCATCTTCTCATAGTCTGTGTTCAGGTGGATGGAGCTGGATCACCGCGGGGCGAGTTCCGGGGGCCGGACTCACCTGCAGCCTCAACGACCAGCCCCCGCCGCCGTTGCGGGCAGCCTCGTCGTCATGGCGACCGTGAAACAAGGATGGCGAGCGTGCTGTCCAAGTAGTCTTGCGCTATCCACGTGGGGCCGCGCGCGTGGGAGCGGGACTTGCTAGTGGTGTGGCCTGCCCCAGGGTGTTGGAGTTCACCTCGGTTTTCTTTCTTCCTTTTTTTTTTTTTTTTAAATGAGTGCTCTACCTGCATGTACACCTGCATGTCAGAAGAGGGCATCAGATCCCTTTATAGATGGTTGTGAGCCGCCTTGTTGCGGATTCAACTCAGGATCTCTGGAAGAAGTAATCAATGCTCTTAGCCGCTGAGCCATCTCCACATTAACTCATCCTTTAAGTAACACTGTTCCAATAAAGTTGCTCAGTTCCAGTGAAGTTGCTCAGCTCCTGCCTCAGAAAAAGGTTGGCCTCAGAGCATTCAAAACCTCCCTAAATACTAAAGCTGCCCTGGACCAAATGAGAAAAACACTCTTGGCCTCAGAGGCCTCAGCCCTATAGAGACCATTGCCACATTCCAGGTCTTATGCCGTCTGTATGGCTGGAGTCCACGTTACTCCCATACATGTTAGAACTTCGTTGAACTCTCTAAAACACATGATTTCCATGGTGTTGATCAAGTTCATCAAAGAACGCTGCTGGAAGTGCACAGGGCACTCCATTATCCCTCAAAGCTTAAACTCATTAGTTCACCCTTCAATACCTTCAGTAATATTTCCCAACCTACCTTTTTTACTTTAATTTCCATTTCCCTGGACACCGATCTTTCGGTTATTCCACGTGAGGTCCACAGAGAGAAACCTCGTAACTATTCCTCTACACACACACACACACACACACACTGACATCCCATTTTTCCAGCCTTTACCCCTGCCCATTTGAAATTCTATCTTCCAACCTCAACCCCTTTCTCTAGTCCACAATAACTATGCCTTCACTTAAGAACTAGAGCACTTATTCCCAGTTGTATTCATCTGCATACTAATTTAAATGCAATGTATGCAAAACAAGTAAGTGCTGTTGCTACTAATTTACTGTTTTATAAGATTTTTCTCAAGAGGCATTCCTGCATTCCTGGCAGAATTCCTGCTTGTTGCTTAAGATGTTTTATTATTCAGTACATAGGAAATAGAGGACTTCCGGGAATGTGATACTTTGCTCACATTTTAACAGCTTGTAGATTTTGTCTACCCAATTTTGAGTTTAAAATACAAGTATTAATTAGTGTTTGATAACATCACACACACACAAAATATGTATATTTGAGAAACAACATTTTACTATGGTAGTCCAGACTGGCCTTGAACTCCTTCCTTTCTTAGCCTCTCTAATATTTTAAGTTTTAAGATTTCAAGTTTTGTCTCCAAATTCGGCTGACAAAAAAAAAAAAAAAAAAAAAAAAAAAACTATTTTTAAATGAATACACAAAATCAAAGTGAAACATTTTATTTTCAATGCGTGCATTTTCATTCTGTATTTTGCAACAATGAAGGAAGTACAGAGATTACCTCTTCCTTACTGGTTAATTTTCCCCATTGTTTCTCTCCTACTGTCTGTGAAAGCATGTTCTTGCCTAGGGTCTGTCCTTGAAAACAAAATCTAGTCTCTTTCCCTTTAAAACAATCTTTATGTGGATATTCATTGTGCTATTATTTATGTCAATGAAAAATTAAAAAATAGCCTCAACGTCAAACACTGAGCTACAAAATTACTCCCATAATGTATTATTGGGGTCATTAAGTCATTTTGAGCGAATAGTTAGTGATAATAGAAAAAAGGATACAGTGCTAAAGGAAAAGTAAGCATGGTGTGTTTTCTAAATCCAATATATTGGTTTTAATGTCAACTCATGCCCTGAGCAGGCGGTCTCACCTGAAGAACTGTTCTGAAATTAGTCCAAAACTCTTCAGTTTAGCCTCAGACAGATTCTTAGGACAAGGGAGAAAAATAGTCACATTCTTTGCCAAAACATCACAAGAATGAACTCTAGCCCAGTTGCTAATAGTGTTCTCTTCTGAAACCTCTTGAACTGGGCCTCCACAGTTCACAGTGTTCTCAGCACTATTGTCTTCCATGCTCCTACTAAGATGGCCTGTTAAGCCCAACTCACAGCACTCAGCTGCTGTCCTAGCCCAAAGCCCCAAAATTGTCCCAGCATTTCTCGAAAACCAACATGGTCAGTCCTGTCATGACAACATCACTCTCGGTACCAACCTCTGTCTTAGTTACTTTTCTATTGCTTTAACAAAGTACTATGAGCAAGGCAACTTATAAAAGAAAACATTTAATATGGAGTTTATGGTTTCAGAAAGTAGCAGAGTCCATGGCAGTCATGGTGCAGATCATGGCAGCAGACTGGCAGTATCTGAGAGCATACGTGTTGAGACAGTAACCACACGGTAGGAAGAGAGTCAACTGGAATGGCATGGACATTTGAAATCTCAGTGGCCATGCCCAGTGACACAGCTCCTCACAGTGACACACCATCACAGCCATCTGTAACTCCAGGTCCACTGGACGTGACACCAAAATAAATATTTTTAAGGGAAGGAAAGGAAATTCCTGGCTTCTCTTTTCATTAATTTCCGTTACACATATATGTATATGCAAGTACATATCTACAGCCTTCTCAGTCCGTATTATGTTGTATGTGTGTTTTCAGGGCTGACAGTTTGGCAATAGATGACCAATTGGCGCGCTCGTTCCTGTGGAGACTATTCCTTCTGTTGTCTGCATTCCTTGGTAGTTCCTTGTGTAGGGTTGAGGCCTCTTTGGTTTTCCTCTGTCCACTTTGTCATGTTCACTGTTGTTGTTTAGGCAGTCATATTGGTGAAACTTTAAGGGTATCGCTTCTCAAAGCGAGCTCCCTGTTCCTCTAGCTTTTACAACCTCCCTCCCCCCCTCTTCCTCAGTGATCCCTAAGCCTTAGGCAGTGCTTTGTTTTGTAGATGTATCTACTGGTACAGAGCTCCAGAACTCTTCACTTTGATTGGTTGTGGCTTTCTGTGATGGGCACTGTCTGTTGCAAAAAGCAGTTCCCTTGATGAGGAATGAAGACTACACTTCTCTGTGGGCAAAAGGACAAGTACTTAGAATACCTTAGATGGCCTTAGGTGACCCCTGTGAAAGGGTTGTTTGACTACTTGAAGGGATCATGACCCACAGGATGAGAACAGTTAGACAGTCCTTGACCCTTGGAGGGGCATTGTCAGCCTCGATGGGAAATTTTTCATTTAAACTGTATATGTGCATCTATATGTCAACTTGTGTGTATTATAGGGATTTTAAGTAAATAGTTATAGTATGATTCTTTAAGAATCTTTCCGATATCCTTACTGTTATTTTTAATCCTCCTCTCGCCTATATTTATATCCTCCTCTCTCTAATTAGAGGTCCCCATTTTACCATTTCCCCCATCAGACATCAGATCATTTGTACCCTGCTATTCCTCTCTCTATTGCTCCCCAACTGACTAGCCCCCAAATGGTCCCTTTTACTTTCTTTGTTTCTGAAGTTACTCCAGTTACTCCAACCTTACATCTGGAGATTTGAAGTTAGGAACCTCAGATCTTTTCTGGTTCCGTCCTTTTACCTGAAAATTTCACGATTTCATTTTTCTTTACAGGTGAATAGTATTCTATAATGTATATGTATGTTTTCATTATCTATTCTTCAGTTGAAGAATATCTATACTGTTTCCATTTCCTAGGTATTATGGAAAAAAAAAAAAAGGAGATTGGAAAGACAGTTCTTGTTTTATGTGAAAAATGCAACTAAGCCATGTAACCAGCAGATGGCAATAGTGGTCCAAAAATCAGTATTTTAAAGTGTTTTTAAATAAATAAATAAACAAACAAACAAACAAATCCAGCCAGGGTCTCTCTCTGTACTCTTTGTCTAAACAGGTACTTCCAGGTCATCTTAGACCTGTTGGTGATACTCTTGTCTCTGCCTGTCAAGTCTTGGGATTAGAAGTATGTTATTGTACCTGGAAAAATGCACTTAATATAAAAAAAAAAATAAAAATACTGCCTTGTAATAGATCAGTGCACTAAGAATGAAATCTAGAGAAACTCCAAATATAACACCAAATAAAGACAATTTCACTGTATATTTCCTATATCAAACTAGAAAAAAGTATTTTTGTGCCTGATGCTTAGTTTCTCAAAGAGGAATGGCTTCATTTTGTTTCATTGAGATCCCACCTTTTTCTGTTAGGTTCAAATTTTTTGTTGTTTTAATTTTTGTTTTTGTTTTAACATTGAGCAAATACACAGGCACAAATTTAAGCAGTTAAGTTCCGTCTACAGCTGGCCTGGTTGTATGAAGCAATTCTGAAAATTTTATAAACTTTCCACTCACTATTAGATTATTTAAAACAAACTGATTTCACATTAATTAATATTCTTATGCAAAAAAATGTGGGATTTTCTTCATGCTGTTTCACGGTTTCTTATATGTTAAAGTACTTTTTTAGTTACATTTTTTTTATTTTTCATACAATATATTTTGATTGTACCATTTCTTCTCTCCTAAGTCTTCCAGATTCTCTCTACCTCCTACCTACCCAATTTCATGTTCTTTCTCTCTTAAAAAAAAAAAAAACTAAAAGGAAACAGAACAAAACCAAAATGACAAAAATTACTCAAACAAAACGAAAAGCTCGCAAAACGTTCATTTTGCTTTAGCCAACTATTCCTGCTCACGAGGCCTGGAGTGTGGCTGATATGCCCAGTGGTACCCTGCTCCCAGCAGGCATCAGTCATACGTTGCTTCTTGGTATTCCACCAAACTGGAAAACCTAAAAGAAATGGATCAATTTCTCAAAATATTACATACCAATGTTAAATTAAGATCATAAGCAATTTAAGCTAAGTCATAACCCCTAGTAAAATAAAAGCACACAAAAAAATTAATTACCAGACCTTAAACAAAGAACTAATGCTAATAATCCCCATACTATTCCACAAAACTGAAAATGAAATAACATTTCCGTATTCTTTTTATGAAGTCACTTATTCTGATACCAAACCCACACAAAGACTCAAGGGGAAGAAAAGAAAGCTGTAGACTGATATCCTTTATGAACATAGATGCAAAGTTTCTCAATAAAATACTTGCAAATGGAATTCAAGAACACATCAAAAATATTTCCTATGTGGATGGAGAGTTCGATCAGAGGTTAAAAACACTGGCTGTCCTTCCGGAGGACCTGGGTTAGGTTCCTAGCACCTATATGTTGGCTCACAACCATCTGTAACTCCAGTTCCAGGGGATCTGACACCCCTTCTGCTCTCTTCGGGTGCTGCACATATTTGGTGCACAGACATGCATGCAGATAACCAACCACCTCATATATGTTATATGAAATAATAGATATGTTTTATAGACTATCCATCAAGGTCACATTGGTTTCGTCCCAGAGATCCAGGGATGGTTTAACATCTGTAAACCAATAAACATAGCCCATCACATAAACATATTGGAAGATCAAAACTTCATGATCATCTCATTGCATGCAGAAAAAGCCTTTTGACAAAATATTAAAATTAGTAATTCACAAGGATGGTGACAGCGTTCTCAGTACCTCACAGCTATGTGAACTATAGTTGTATCTCATTCCAAAACTCTAGGGCAGCATCATTTAATTATCCTAGTCAATAATCCCTCTGTAGGACAATGAGTACAAATTCAAAGATGAAAATCAATCCCCTTGTTTAGAAATTTGTTACAAGTTTTGTATCAAAAAGGTCTTACCATGCAGCTGAGCCTGGCTCTAACCGGAGATCCTCCTGCCTCAGCTCTGCACCATAATGCTGGCATGTCTGTACTTCTGGGAGGCACTATTTCAAATTAGTCTGTTTTTATATAAAAGATCATCTTCCAGCCATTGCCTCTGTCCTTGCACTCATATATTCCGTAGAACACCTGTGTGTGATCTCTGAGAAGGCACTGACATGCCTTTCCAGAGCACCTCTCTAAACTCACTTTGAGGGGATGCTGTGTGGGGAAGGCCTAATGACAGGTCCCTCTGTGGCTCCTGGAGCACATGGTAGGTGCTTGCTCACACCAGTACCAATAAACAGAAAAGTGTTTGCGGGTTCCCAGCTGGACCCCAGCTCTTGGATTGATGCTAACAACTTTCAGGGGATATCTTCCTCCTTCAATTAGTTAATCCTTTCTGGAAATGCCCAGTAAGACACACTCAGCTGTGTGCCTTGATAATGCTCTTAATCTGATCAAGCTGATAACCAAAATTAATCACTGCAGATCAAAACCACCAGACCCTTGTTTGGGACAGCAGAGTCTATCTCCCATATAAACATTGACGCATCCTCTAAAACAAATACATAAAGTGCTTAAACCACTAAGCCGCCTTCCCAGACCTGGATTATATATTCTTAATGGAGCTTATGTACCTGGCTCAGGAAACAATAAGGAAATGTGACTTCATGAATCCTTTTTGTACATGACTATGTCTGTTTCCACTACTCTGACATGTTGTGACAGCCAAGTGGAACTTTCCCAGATGACAGAACCATGCTGCTTGTATACTGCAGTCACCAAAATCGTGTCAAATAAACCTCTTTGTGTAAAAGTTGCCCAGACTCAGGTGCTTTGTTTAAACAATAGAAAAACAACCAAGAGAGTAGACTTTTTAAAAGTTCCGATAATTTGGGAACGTTTGTTTAAAGGGTTTCAGGTATCCTGGTTTTGATTACAGATGGGATTGGCATCTCCATATTAATCAATTTCTCTAATCCTCAGTTTTTTTCATGCTTCAGATAGTAATGATGCATCTTCCTAGCAGAGTTACGACGAAAGTTAAGATACTGCAGTCACAGACAGTGTAAAAATCTTGTCAAATGAGCGACAATTATCACTATTCCAAGGCTTGGAATAATTTTTTTTCTTCTGGAAAGAGCAAGAACTAGTGATGATTTTTCTCTGGGGGTAGGAGATGAAAAATGGAATAATAGAAATTGATAATCTAGGTCTCAAAGTCGTGAGACATCAGAAATATCTTCTGTTTAAAGAAAAACGAGGTGGGAAGAATATTCTATGAACCCCGCCCTTAATTCCAAGAACATAAGACACGTGCCTGACAGAAGTTTTAAAAGTGGACAAACTAAATCTCAGAATTAAAATAAAGGTTTGCTGCTTGGTGTGTGTGCGCGCACACGCATGAGGCGGGGGGCATATGTGTGTGATAATTTCTTTCATGACAAATGATTTCAGCATAGCATACATGCTTCAAGCTGGAAGCCCACTAACGTTAGTGCACTCACAGCTGTATGAGCAGCGCCGTTCTCTCAGTCCAGGTTTTGACAGAAATCCCACACCCATTACCAATTCTTTCCACTTCTCTCTCCTCTCGGCTTTTTCTTCTCTTCAGAAACTCCTGTGCTGGACATTTAATATAAATGGGATTATGCAATGTGTAGTCATTCCCAGCGGGCTTGTTCCACTTAGCATCATGTTTTCCAAGTCCTTCCGTACTGTAATGTTTCGTTTATCCCATCGTATGGGTACATGCCATTTTATTCATCTGCTCATCTTTAGTGGGCATTTACATTTTACCATTTTGCCTGTCATGAATTATGCTCATGAGACTAGGATTGCTTTGATAACTTCATGTTTAGCCTTTGAATGAATAGCCACACCGTTTTTCATGCCCACAATATGTAAGGGGGTGATGCTGTTTTCCCACATCCTTGCTAAGGCCTGTTATTATCCATTGATAGTATCCATTCTATAGTATTCATATAGAATCCATGTATTCTAGTGGCATGCAGTGACATTGTGCTATTGTCTTGATAACAGATTTTACTTTTTAGAAATGTTTCAGGTTCACAGAAAAAAAATTGCAGAAGCAGAGTTCCAATATCTCCTTTTGTGTCAACCTATCACATAGATTCCCCTGTTATTAACACCTTGGATTAGTATAGTTCATACAACTGAGTCAATATCAATAGATGTGCATTATAGTTCATTCTTAGAGTTGTCCAGTCCCGTGCATTTTGATAAATGTATAATTTTCAGGCTCACCATTAGAGTATCGTAACAGAATTGTTTGGCTCCCTACAATTCCTCTGGGCTCTATCTGTTCACTCTTCCCCTCCCCATCTCCTCCCAAAACCTGTAAGGCATTGATAAGCCTAAAGTGTCAGTAATTTTGCTTTTTCTAGAATGTCTTGTAGTTACATGGTTGGAACCATGCAGCAAGTAGCCCTTTCTCGATATCCTTTTCATTTAGCAACAAGCATTTTTTATTTCTCTGCATCTTCTCACAGTTTGACAGTGCCTCTCCTCCTCTAAATCTTCTTTCTTCTCTCTTCCTCCTCTCTTCCTCTTTTTCTCCTAGTTCCTTCTTTCTCACCACATTATTGAGGATCTACTCAGAGCCTTACTCACAATGGGCCAGTGCTCCACAACTAAGCTACACTCAGCCCAACACCTTCTCATTGAGTAATAGCCCAATGGGGGATGATGGGTGTGGCATAATCTGTTCATCTATTCACCTGTTGAGGGACATCTTGGCTGTACTATAAATTCACAGAAAATTTTTTGTATAACATAGGACCAGATAATTTAGGTAATAGCCAAAAAGCATAATGATCATATGATAACAGGATGTTAGCTTTGCGCAAACCCAGCAAACTATTATTATGTCTGGATCACTTTTATTTCCCCCCAGCAATGAATAGGAGTCCTTTTGTTCTATATCCACACTGCACTAGAGTTACCAACTCTTGGGATTGCAATGTCTAGTGCTACGTAAGTTGTTTTTACTGTGATTCACCAATTGCATACCTTTCCACATGTTTATTTTCCATTCCCATATCGTATTAGAAAATCTACAGGTACATATTCAGGTGTTTGCCCTTATTTTATTAGATTGTTTGCTTATTTATGTTGCATTATACAATGTCTTTTGTATTTTGAATGAAACCCCTTTATGACGCTTGTATCTTGAAAATATTTAGTCCCGGTTTTTGCCCACTGTCTCCATTCTTTTAATATTGTCTATTATAGAAAAAAATTTTTTTTGCCTGTCTGATATACATGTTTATGTGTTCATATGTGTGTGAGCACATGTATACATGCAGGTGCATGTGTAAGATGCATATGCATGTGTGTACACACATGAGGAGCCAAAGAGAGCACGTGTACAGTTCATGTACATGTGTATAAATGTGAATGTAGGGCCTGAGGATGACGTAAGGTGTTTTTTTCCATTACCTTGTCTACATTCCGCATCATATATTGAAGTAGGGTCTCTTACTTGAGCCAAAGCTCTCTGGTTTGGCTAGTCTAGCTACCAGCTTACTCAGGGGATCTTGCCTCTGCCACCTGATGATTGGATTACAGGTAACCTCATGCCTATTCTGCATTTTCATGGGTACAAGAGGTGCAAACTCCAGTCCTCCAACTTTATGCAGCAAGATTTTTACCCACTGAGCACCTCCAGAGTCCAAAGAGTTTTCATTTTAACATAGTTCATCAGATTACCTTATTGGGTTAATGAACCACACTTTTGGCATTGTATTGTAAAACACTAAAACGAACAAAAGCAAAACTATAAGGTTACCTACATGTAGGCTAGTTTATGCCAATCTGGAGTCATTTGGAGAGAGTGGATCTCAACTGAGAAAATACCCCACCAGACTGCCCTAAGGGCAAGGGTGGTACTTTTTTTTTTTTGATTAATGATCCATAGTGGAGGGCCTAGCTCACTGTGGGCAGTGCCATCCCTGGGCTGGTGATTCTGAGTGCTATAAGAAAGTAGCCTGAGCAAACCATTGGGACAAAGCCAGTAAGCAGCCTTCCTCCATGGCTTCTTCAGTTCCTGCCTCCAGGTTCTTGCCCAAGGTCTCTGGATAATGGGCTATAGCAGTAAGAGAAAATAAACCCTCTCCTTCTCAAATTGCTTTTGGTCATGCTATTTTACTACCACAACAGAAATATAACTAAAACACCTAGATTTTTCTCTTATACCATCTTGTAAACATTTTATAGTTTTGCATTTTATGTTTATATACAATATTTTAATTTAATTTTTACAGATGTAAGGTTTATGTCTAAACTCACTGTTTTGCATATGGATATTACACTATTCCAGGACCAATGCTGAAGGATTACTCTCCACTGAATTGTCTTTGCTTCTTGATTGATTATATAGATGAGTTATGCATGTTGTATGGGTGTGTGCAAGGCTCTCTCTATCATTACGCTATGATCTAGTCATGTTTTCTTCTTTAACTTTCACATTTTCTATTTTACTGGTCTGAAGTGAGAGACACTGCTAGTGATTTGACTTACTTTATCAATATTGAGTTGATTTATGTGTCTTTTCCCTTTTCTATATAAACTGTAGAATAAATTGTTTATAGAAACAAAACGCTTGCTGAAATTGTGCTGAATCTATTGCTCAGGTTGTGAATTGACAGCTTGGCAATATAAATTCTTTTCATAAACATACCACCACGAGCACATCTGCTCATTGGTTTACAATACGTTCCCCTCTAAAAGGAGCCTGAGATCCTTCTAGAAAAGTATGGCAAGGAAGGTATATGATAGACCTTACATAGATCATTGTGGCAGAAATTAGAGAAAAACTATAGATAGATAGATAGATAGATAGATAGATAGATAGATAGATAGATAGGTGCGTATCTGCAGGAGAAAAGATCTTAATGATCAAATCAGGAACAAATGGAGCATCAAAGCACTTAAAGATAGATATGTTATAAACCACTGACAAACTGGAATATTTTTGTCATGAAGCACCAAGAGAAGCTGAGGGGCTGTATAAATGCACCATGTCATCCTGAAGTAGATCTGTATTGAAAGAAAAATATGCTCAGTCAATTGACAAAGCTATAATACAGGTGATAAATCATTATTAGATTTCCTGGAGTTGTCAAGCTACTACGTCCATTTTTTTATTTTTAAAAATATGCTTTGAATTACTTAGGAAAGCGGGCCATCAGTTCAGCATACTGTCCACAGGTCAGAAGGCAGTGTTTGCTCTGGCGCCTCCGTGCACTCGTGCCTCTGCGTGTGCTACTCAGCATACACGTGGCGGAGCAAATGGAGCGTAAGGCTAAGAACTGATAGTCAGAATAAAGGACATACAAGGTTTTCTTTTATATCATACTTACAGAATTTCTCTTGAGAGTGAAATCCTTTTGAATAAGATTTTTGAAAGCATGAGTACAGCATACACAAATATGAGAGGTTTGGGAGCAGAAGGTAGGATAGCACTGCATTCTGAAGAGCTTTTGTGGAAGATGAAGAAGACCTCGAATTTGGCTAATCCTACTTCTCTCAGCCCACTTGCTGTAATGCCTCTACAGTGTATACCAGTGTTCACGGCTTGGACAAGGCAGGAGTTTTTAAGCTACATAGAATCAATCTCAGAGTCAATTGGTATAGAAAAAAAGTCCTATGTCTCTGAGAGTTCATTGTGTGGAGTGGGTGAGTGGAGAGAACTGAGTACTACAAAGGGAGAAGAGCAAGGCTGTGAGAGCAGTCTTACACAAACAGCACAGCCACGATGTTGCGTCCTAACCCAGAGACCATATCTCAGGATGCTTAGTCGAGTCCCAGCGTCGTCCAGTCCTCCTGTTTTAATCAGGTAAGAATACAGATACCCAGAGTCACAGTGTGTAGATAATAAGAAGTGTAAGTGTGTAAGTGTGTGCATATATATGTATTTTACCATGTCATTCTTTAAAAAAAAATATTATCCACACGTCTGTGCTTCTGTACAATTTGGGATAATATATAATTTTAGCTGTTTACAAATAACATGTTATGCTTCAAATATTACATAAGGTCGATAATACATTTCTGGCAGAAATAAATATATTGCACTTAAACAGAACTTCATTAGATGTTACTTCATAGTATTAAGTTTATAATTTTCCCCATAAAACATTTCCCATGCCCTTCCCCCACCCACACACTGCATTACAGTGACTTTTCCACGCAGTTCATTAAGCAAATGAAGACACAGCAAACAAGGAGACTGTGACAGAGTCTACTGAACAGGTGACACAGAATTTCATACTTTAGCAAATAAAGAACCTTTTCATATTCATGAAATTTTTTTTAAAAAAAGCAACTAAATACAATATGTCTTTGTGCCAGAAATCAAATACAACAAATTGTATCTTTTGTCCAGATGCTCTATTACACACACACACACACACACACACACACACACACACAAGCAAAATTATAAAGGGGAAGGAGATTGAAATTATATGAGAGAGTGAGTCAGAAATAGAAGGCTGGAAAATACTTATGGATTATTAACTTATAAAACACTTATAAATGAGACTTTCTATATCTAAGCTTGCAAATGAAAGGTAAGTGTTCTGGTATTTTATAACTGGTATGAATAGTAAGCTATGACGAAAGGACTTAATACTTCCTCAAATTTTTAAAAGTTTGTACAATTCCTTGCTTATTTACAATGCCTTTCATTCTGAAACAATATAAAAATGTATACAAAGCCCACCCTTCCCACAGTAACTCTCTAGAGAAACAAGCTAAAACTTTCATCTTTTGTCCACTGCTTTGTCAAAGTGAGCACTGTTTTGTTTGTAATAATTATAACCCCCCTGCCCTTTTAACAGTGGAAGTGGTTTTTTTTCTCAATAGAATATTGAACAAAAACATGAGTTATAATGCAGTATGTTAGCCTGTTCATTAGAGACTAAGACACCATCGAGCCTGCCTGTCCATCTAATGGCCTTCTATCCATTTTGCTTGTAGGTGATCTTCCTCAACATAATGGTCCTTTACATAAGCACTGTAGATTGGAAAGTTAATCTGAAGCACAGAAATAGGAAAAATATCCTAACATTTCCCTGAAATGCTCATAGGCAGTGTGAGACATGAGGTTTCACCTCTAAGAATGTTTCTTGCGCTTGCAATGGCTTCCCTTTCCTTTTATTACTTTGTTTGGGGAGGGGAGCATTTTATCTGGAGAAGCAAAATGACAGACATTTGGCCAGTGGTTGGGGAGGTAAGGTCTTAGAATGTCCCAGAATACAGTGCAACTTCTACACAAATCCCTGCATGAGGCTTCTGCTATATGACGAATCTCTATCAAGAGGTGTCTTAGGTCTCTGTACCACTTACTAGAAATGCTTATAACCCTTCCAGACAAGACACCATCGTTACAAGTTGAAGAGGCCAGCAATGGAATAGAAAGCCACTGAGCTAGACATTATCTAACAATTGTTGATATGCTAGACTCATATTTCCACATGAACTGCTAAAGACAAGATGGCTCACTAAATACAGAATTTTAGGAACAACTTAACTTAGAATTATTGAGGTATATTTTTAAACCAAAGCATAAGTTAGAATCCACTGAGTTAACAATGGGTCCCTTAGTCTTCAGCAAAGCAAGCCTGGCCAGGCCTCTTTGGTAGCACTGTGTTCTGGCCATGCTTTTCGATAATGTAATATCCTTAAAGGGGGAGCCCTGGATTTATTTCAAATATATTTTAAGTCTTGGTCATTATTATTCAATTGTGTGTACCAGTTAATATCTAATTCTTGCCATCAATTTTGGTGGAATGGACTTTGAGATTTTCCCATTTCCCTTGGGTAGTTTCTGTCTGGTACACGCAATGCCAACGTGGGAAACAACCATCTAGTGAAGAATTTTAGGGCATTTTTTCATGCTTTGCTGTCCATTATGCACTCTGCTCAGCTTCATTCTCATGTTGCCTAATTTTTTAATTAAAATTGAAAAATTAAAAAGTTGGGAAATACTGGCAAAAGATTATACTTAACAACAGTTGAAAGAAAAACAAACCTAGCACGAGGCACACAAATTGGGAAAACACAAAAACAGTACTAAAACAATCCTTGCATTCTCATGGACATGAAAATACAGGCACAGATCCACTTCAGTATCTGGGCATGTATTGGGGAGGGGCTGAGGAGCATCCTGTAAAATAGCATCTTAGTTTTTCCTGCTTTAAGCAGCAGTGCTTTATTCCAAGGTACTCTTGTAAGAGGCCATTATGAAATGTCAATCACCAACCCTAGCTAGCTCTATGGGCATTTTTTTAAAAACATCATTCACAACTGGTTTTTAAAAGAAATGCACATCTGTACATTGTCTGAAAACCAACTACTTGTGAACATTACAGCATGATATATAAGAAGCTAGATTCACCTGCAGTGTCTGACATGGAAGCTTAAAATTGTTTTGTTAACAGTTCATGCTTCTTTGGAAGTAAACTATGGGATTTGGATGGGAAATATCAAGTACAAAGTCTAAAACCAGCACCCACACTCAGGCTGTGCATGGTACCTTGTTTCATAGGTTGGACTTGGCCTGGGAAGTCATTCTACATGGAAAAGCCTAACATTAAAACTACCAAATAAAAATGCAGAGTGATGTGGTAAGTATGTTAACATTATGACTAAATACACTTCTACTTCCAGGAATGATACTTCCCATACTTTTGAAAATAAGAGCAGAGTAGAATGAAAACTAACACTAATACAAAATTTAAACTAAAATAAAGTTCAGGGGAACTGTGTGAAGCAAACTGGTCACATCCTATAGGTGAAACACACTACCTTCAAAGCTGAAAGTCTACTAACTAATAAATCTATATTATTAGGGAAATGTACTATTGTAAAATACCAGATTTGTTACCCTGACTGTAAATGCTAAGACACATGTTGCTCAAAAATAACATATTTGTTATATAGAAGTAAAACAGAATATCTAGTGTATACAGAGAGGGAAATCTTAAAAAGATAGAAAGAACTGAATGAAGCTCTGATTTGTGTTTCTGTCAGGGATTCACTGAATTAACATGCAATTTCATCTTAGAGACTGTAGAAAATGGAAAGGAGTCTGTAAATGTAATACAGCCAGATAAGAGAAATCAGATACAGGGCACACCCATGCTCATACACATACATGGTGAGCTACGAGTGGAGAATGGTCATTGGCAAATCCGTGATAACGATTCCAGCAATGACAAAGCAGAGTTATAAAAATTCAGAATTTGACCTGATGTGTTTTAATATGCAAAAGATCTCCCGACACTGACGTGAAAAGGAGGAGGTCTTTGGTACCCATGGCAGAGAATTCCCCTTAGAAGAGAACCACCATTGATTGTAGATGTGTAAAGGAGAGCCTCAGGACCCATCACCATGCATGGGCTCTGGAGGGGTCCTCAGTGGCTATTCAAGCAGCCTATTGAGAATGCAGCCCACAAAAAAGCCAACCCCTTTGATAATAACAGAGCTTCTTGTTTTAAGATAGCATATAGAAGGTTTTCTCCACATATCTGCAAAGTTGTTGCAAGAAAAAATAATTATGAGGCAAAAAAAAAAAAACCAAAAAAAACTGAAGACAGCTTATGGTGTCATGGCCTGTGGATACTACAGGAACTTGGTAAAAACATTACCCACGTATTCATTCACACCACAGGATGCATTAGCGCCCACTCTGCCCCTTCCCCAGCAAACTGACATAAAGCAAACTAAACATGCTTAAGCTACAGTACTAAAAACATTTCAGTATTGGCTACCATTTTGTACTGGGAGAAATGGATTTGAGTCAGTCGTGTCAGTATGCTATATAGTATTGCCTTCTGGACGATGCTTTGAACCTGCTGAAAGCAGAAAGAAAACCTATACACAAGATTTTATACAGTACTGCACCAACAGGACTTTTAACCACCAGGAGTAATGCACCTTGAGATTCCTTTGCCTTAGATTATTGAGCTTTCTCTGGGTAAACTGATATCCTGTTAGTTGTAGGAGTCGGATGACTAAACTTTACACTGATTCTCTCTCTTTCTTGGATCCAATTATAGGTGAATCCAGGCCCAGGGTGCACTCCCTTACAAGTAGGTTTTACTGAGTCCAGCTCTCCTTTTTGGTAAGTCCTGTATTTCCTGGAGAGCCCCTGCCCCAATACCCCACATCCCACCCACCCAACCCTCTCCTATATTCTCATACCCATTTTCACATCCTGAATCTAGCTTCCCCCATTCTCAGAAGAGTCATACAAATGGTGTCATCACAGCAGAGGAGTGGCGGAGTCCTTGGATGGCAGCATACGGCCCCTGCTGAAAGTAGTGATGGTATCGGGGCATGTGGAATGAGGGGAAGGTGGGACCACTTCCCTGCATGGAGCTGGCAATGGCAGAAGGAGTAAGAGGCATTCCCAGGCGGCTGTAAGGTGGCAGAGAACCCTGTATAGGGTGAGGAATGGGTGTCGCTATGGATGCTGTACTGGTGCCAAGAGCAGTCAGGGGCTGTGGATGCTGAAATCCAGGAAAACTGGAAGATGATGATACCCAGGAACTGAGAGACAAATTGTCAGATGTTGTAAAGGCTGATCCTGTAAGAAAAACACTCATTAGACTCCAGTGGCTACTTCAATATACTGAAGAACAAAACATCAGTTTATTTTCTATTGTTCTTGTTATTGTTATTCTTGTTACTTTGAGCCAAGATCTCACTGTGTAGCCAGGCTGTCCTGGAACTCACTATGTAGAGCAAGCTGGCCTCAAACTCTCAGTGACAGTGCCTGCCTTTGCCTCCTACGGGCTGGCATTAAAGGTATGTGGCACTATGCCCAGCATAAGATCAATTTATTTTCAAATGAAAGTTTGCTAATGCCACATCCAAGAGTAGTTGGGCAACACAAATTGGGCTGAATTAGTTCTTAAAAGAAGGCGTTGGAGACTTGACTCAGCAGTTGAAGGCACGTGTTGCTCTTCCAGGGGACCCAGGTTCAATCCCAGCATCCGCATGGCAGTTCACAACTCTCTGTGACTCCAGTCTCATCACAGGAGGATCTGATCCCTTCTTCTGACCTCTACTGGCACCAGACATGCACATGGTACGCATACACACATCCAGGCAAAACACTCATGCACATAAAAAAGAAATATGAGGACTCAAAGTTGCGTGGTTCAAGAAGTGAGGGTAGATCTGGGAAGAGTTGGGGAGGGGTGGTGAATATATGAATTAATAAAACTATCAATATTTTAAACGCAAAAATAATAGGCCAGATTGGCAATCCAAAAAGACAAACCAACATGAAAATTATTAGAGGGCAGATCCAACTTTCTAGATAAGAAGACTTCATTTGCATCCTACATGGAAGAAAGAATTTACTAAACAGAAATGCTCAACTGATCACATGGTGTGCATATTCCAGTGGCCAAGCAGTGATACTGTGCCTGGAGATATGACCGCACTTCCTTGAAGAGCTCCAAATATCTGTTGTGCCTCTCTAAAGAAAGCTGGATATGTCTTAGCAGAGCTATCATGCGAACCAGAAGAATAAGTTCTTCTACATCAGCATTCAGAAGTTGAGACAAGAGGGAACGCTGAATTTTTCAACTGAGTAATGTTCATGGCTTTCTTTCATTATAAAAAATGTCCTATGTTTTCAGTAATTATGTTATTTGATATTCTAGACACACACACACACACACACACACACACACGATAGAGATTTTCTGCCCGTGTGAACATGTTAGTCCCCAAGGTGGTACACCACTGGCCTCTTGTCTTTCTTCCCACGTGCTGAAACTTCTCTCTGGGCTACGTGCTCAGGGAAACTTTGCTTAGTTCCTTGTGTTTTGTGTGTGCATGCTCACATGTGTACTGTATACTGGACAACCTAAGTACCAATCTCATACACACACACACCCCTCTTTTTGAGATATAGTCCCTCACTCTTCTGATGATCACACAGTAGGCCAGGTTGGGAAGCCAGCGAGTCTCAGGGATTTGCTTGATTTGCTTCCCCAACACAGGGAATTACAAATGGCTGAGCCATCTCTCCAGCCTTTTGTTTAGTTCTTGCTTCAACTATTAGGGCCAATAATGACCCTTTGTCATGACAATCCTCCTTTAAAAGTATTCTTCCACTTGAACTTTGATACTAATAAAATATTCCTAATTTTCAAATAATAAAGGTTAAGATTTAAAAATAGTAAGAAACTGCCCAGAAGTGTGGTTGGTGAGTCACAGAAAAACCCACCTGCACCCTGATTCAAAGGCTGTATGTTCTGTTACTAGCAAAACACACCTCAGGCAGAGTAGCCACTCAACCAAAATAATGAAGCATAAGATCAGCCCTGGGGACCTCTTTTGAAAAGGCTTGAAGGTTCTTGATGTCATGTGTTCCCAGAGAACGAGACATTCCAATACTCTGCCTTCATTTCATATCAAGTGCTCTGGCTTCCAGCAGTTCCATGTCTCCAGATGGTGGGTTTCCCTTACCTCGATTTGGTGTGGTCTGGCTCTCCTCCCCGAGTACATCCTCTTCTCCATAGGTACGGATGGGTGAGCGGGCATAGGAATGCTTCTGGATCAGGCTCTCCACACTCTCCCTGTAGGACCGAGAAACACATCACAAATTCACTTCAGAGAGAGACTTACGGGTTATTCACTGCTCTATTTTCTCAGCCAAAGGGAAAAACAACATTCAAAGTCTGTGTGTTCACCCACTGTACAAAGACTTCTGGGATAAGAGTTCAAATGCCTAGATGCAAATAAATACAACTGGACAGAAAGAGGACATGGAACAATAAAATATGGTCATAGGAGTGTGGAATTTAATGAAGCAAAGTTAATGAATGAATTTACTATAGAGTGGCAATGAATCTTATTAACTTCAGTAGATGACGGATCAAAACAGATATGAATTGATTCAAATGTACTGGCTATGATACATGATATATGATAAATATGTATATGATACATATGATAAATTATATATGATAAAATATTGGGAAAAGTTCACCATATCAGTCATAAAATGACTCAGTATTCACTAACAGCACAAATGTGCAGAGCACATGGCAATATGAACTGTTTAGATAATGGACAAAGTAAATCTTAGTTGTGTTAAAACTGGAAATTACGGAAAAGCTGTAAAGGAAACACGAGCAGCTATTAAGAAATCAGGGCCCTTAGAAACACCAGGACAGTGTCTTCGTAGGTAGTCTCCCAGGAGTGCAAATAACTCTTTTGGGAAAAAAAGAAAAACAGCTGTGACCTAAAGGCAACACCAAACCAACCACCAAAGGGTCAAAAATGGCTATTTTTAGTTGTGTGGAATGAGAAAGGAGAAGCCAAACACCCAACTGCATACTGAAGAAGTAAGAAAATAAGCCAAATGTCACGGTAACTCTTCAAAATGCGACACTTGACATTTCACATAGATATATCCATACCTGGGAAAAGTACTGTCTAACTAACAGTGTCTTGGGGATTTCAAAAGCTTTCGTACACATGCCGGTGTGAGCGTCCTGTTCCCAACAGACTGCGGTAAGTGACCCCTCCTGCACTCTCAGTGTTTTCTTGTCTCTGGGAATCTTCACACCAGAGCCACAGTGCCTAACTGCTGTCGCTGAACTAAAGTCTTGAAACTAGTTTTTACCAGGGACCAATTATAGTTTTCTCTTTCAAGATTGTACTGGTTATTCAAGTTCCTTTGCGTTTCCACATAAATGAAGTATTTATTGATTTCTTTTTTAAAATGTATTGAAATTTTAATCAGGATTTTATCCAAGATGTACATCAATTTATGGAGAATCGAGATTTATAATATGGAGTCTTTTAGCCTATGAAACAGTTTGTCCTTCCATTATTTAGCACTGAAGTTTAATAGATTTAAATATTCAGGCATGACACCTCTGAGCCACATTTACCCCAAAATATGTCATGTTCTACTGAATGCTTTTTAATTTCAGTTTCCAATTTTCCATTTATAGTAGACAAAAACACAATCTTCTTTTGCATGTTGATCTTGCATTTTGGCAACTTTGCTAACACACATATTTGTCCCATACCTCTTTTAAAGACTTGAATTTTGTATGTAATCATGGTATCTATCTATGACCAGAAGTAGTTTCAATTCTTTGCTTCTGTTAATAACGAATTTTATTTTAATTGTCCATAGTTTACTGTGACATCAGTAATCACCAGCACAGCTCTAAATAGTGGCTGCCACAGTGGACATGCACAAACCTCTCATCAATGCACAGTACGAGCTCCCTGGACTCAGGAGATGCATTTCATTAGACTGAACTGGTCCCTTCTTGTCCCATGTTGCCTAGAGGACATTTTAAAATGAGGAATAGATTCTGTATTTTGATTTTGTTTTTGTTCTCTTCTGTATTTGGTAATATAATCAAATGATTTTCCTTTGTTTTAGTATGTTAATCTGGTCAATTATGCTGGTGAACTTCTGATGTTATGCTAACTTTGTATTTCTAAACAAAACTCTAGTTGGTCATATTAACATCCTTTTGTTGAATTCAATCTCCTAGAATTATTTTAAGAATTTTCCCATGTGTACTCAAAAAGAGCATTAGGCTCTAATTTTCTATTTTGAGATATCTTTCTTTAGTCTTAGTTTTAAGGCAGCGATGTCCTCGTAGCTCCATTTTAAAAGTATCCATGGTTTCTTTTCCTGTTGCTTTGATAAAACACCCTTACCAAAGCCACCTGGTGGCGAAAAGGTTTATTTCAGCTCATAATTCTAGGATACAGTCACAATGGCAGGGAAATACAGTCAGGATGAGCCTGAGGTAGCAGGTCTTATTGCAGTAACAACCAGAAAAGAGAGAGATGCATGCATACTGCTTCACTTACCCAGTCCAGGGTCCCAGCCAGGGAATGGTGTCGCCCACAGTAGGTGGGTTTGTAATTAATGCAATGAGGTAATCCCCCCACTGGCATGCTCAGAAGCCTGTCTCCCAAGTGATTGTAGATCCCATCAAATTGATAGTTAAAACTATCACATAACATTGCTTCCCTTCAGCTTTTTAGAAGAGCTTGGGTATTTTTGCTATTGTACAATTATTTGTACAAAATATGTGTATATTGTACAAAATACTGTATAAATATTTTGTATAAATCACCAGGAAGCATCTTAGCCTTTATGGAAATGTTAATTACAAATTCACAACTATCAAATGACCTCTTTCTTCTTGAATAACATTTTATTGTTTTTGTCTTCCAAAAATTATGTACTTCATTTAAATTGTTGAAATTATAAGTGTGCTAATTATTGTACTGTATGATAATACTCCTTTATTACTCAACTCAGTTTCTTAACTTTTTGCTGTAATAAAATACTCTGAGAAAAGCATCTTAACGGGGAAAGTGTCTTCCCACCTCAATTAATGTCATCAGGACAACCCCCACAGACATACTGCAGCCCAACCTGGTCTAGACAATCCTTCATGCAGACCCCTTCCCAGATTATAGATTGCACAGAGTCAACAGTAGTAATATTCCCCTCAGGATTGATGACGGGTGTTGTATAGTCTTCCCATCAGTTTGATTGGATGATTGTCAACTTTGTTAATCTTTGTGTTGGTTCCATTGTTTTTCTCCCCTTGTTTTTCTCTGATGTCTTCTCTAATATTTGATTTTTACTTACTTCTGTTTGAATCTGAATTATTGTTCTTTTCTTTGAGAATGAAGATGGGGTCATTGGTCTGAGACATTTCTACATTTCTAAAGGAAGGCAGTGATTACCCTACACAGGCATGTTTTAACAGTATCCCACACGTTGTCCCTTTCCTTCCAGCCTAAATATTTTTTAACCTTCTTGTTAATGCTACTTAGTTTATAATATTAAGGGATTTTCAAGATATCTTCATGTTGATGATTTCTCATACAGTTCCTTTGTGGTCAGAGATAAATTTCATATGACTCAGATGTTTTAAACTGGGTGGTGGTGGTTCACACCTTTAATCCCAGCACTCAGGAGGCAGAGGCAGGTGGATCTCTGTGAGTCCGAGGCCAGCCTGGTCTGCAGAGTGAGTTCCAGGACAGCCAGAGTTACAATAGAGAAACCCTGTCTCAAGAAGACAAGGAAAAAAAACAAATATTTATTTTATTGGTATTTGTTCTATAGGATAGATTTCAGTCTTCATGGTAACTGTTCTGTCAATTACACAGAAGGCATATTCCACCAGGCTGGTTAACTGAGTTGTTCAGTTGTATTTTGATTCCCCTCTCATTTTCTGCCTACTTTGTCAACTACTGAGAGAGGGATCCTGAAATTCCCAACTGACTTGTCATTTGTCTGTTTTCCTGTAGTTCTGTCAGACCTGGAGTTCTGATATTGGGTGTATGAGCAAGTATGAGAGAACTCTTTCCCAAGAATGAAGTGACACTCTATCCTACTCAAACCTGCCTTCTTCGTACTTCCTCTTTATCTCCTTTTCTAGTCTAACAGTTACAGCTTCCTTTTGTTATTTTACTGTCTGCTTCCATATTTATAGCAAATATTTTATTTGTCACAATCTATCCTGCGGTGATATTGCACCTTTCAAGGATAGCAGAAGATTCTTATCAATTCCTGATACTTAAAAATCTTGCAGTTATATATTTAACTTACCCCTTTTAGCTTGTGTCAATCTTTTTATAACATTGAATGTTTTATAAACTCCATCCTATACTGCTATGTTTTTTAAAGATTTAAGTGCTATGTAAACTTTTTATCTATCTATGTCCTGTTGTGGAAGTTTATTTTTAGTTGTATTTAAAATAATTGTTTTTGTATACTGTTGGAAAAGGTGATGCATAGGTCTTGGCATTTTGTATTGTCTGCAGGTGTTGGATTTCTGTGGGGGATGTTTGATTGCTAATGATCTGCACCTGAGGGGTTCTGAATCAATGAAACACCTGAGCTCGGACGCTCTGGGTTACACTGTTGAGTATGGCATTGGCCATGATGGTGGCTCCCTCTGCTGAGGTCTGGCAGGGTTTTCAACTATGAAATATACCGCTTTGTCTTCCTTGCTGAGCTGGTACAGCAGCAATCTACTATAATACTTTGCATTTCTACTGGTCTTCATTTCCTCATGGAGATCCAGAATGGAATCTAGTATAATCCTTTCAGCCTGAAGGACTTTCTTTAATGTCTCTATAGAGCAACTTGTGTCTTACTTTCGCACACAAAGTTTGTCATCATGCTTAGTTTGTTCCTCTGATGTAATGTCTTTAATCTCCTCAGAGCTTTCAATATTTCCTTTTGTCATTGACTCTCAGCCATTTGATCATGATGTAACTTCCACTGTTTCTTCATGCTTCTTGAGCTCAGCCTTGTTGGACCTTTTGGATTGTGTGTTTAATTGTCATTGCATTTGAAAATATTGTATAACTGTTCCCATCCTCCAATGGCCTTCCAGGGTCTCTAATTACATATATATGATGCCTCCTGAAGCTCTTTTTATTTTCTAAGTTGTCTCTTTGCTGTCTTTCACTTTGGATAGTTTCTGTTACTCTGTCTTCAGTTTCCCAGATCTTTTCATCTGCAGTATTTACTCTGCCCTTCTTCCCACACAGTCTGTATTCCACTTTGTAAATAGTAGCTTTCACTTTCAAAATTTCACGATCGTTTGTTCTTCATCTTCCATGTGTCTAACTTTCTGCATCTATGAAATGTAGTCATGGCATATCTGATTATAATATCTATATCACTTCTGCATTATTTTCAGCTAGTTTACCCTCATGGTCAAGCATATTCTTTCTCACATTTAAATGCCTGGTGCCTTGCTTTCTGTGCCGGTGCTTAGAATCAGCCTCGACACTAGATAGGATACTGCGAACTGATCTTGCCAGGTAATCCATATTGTCATATTCTCGTACATATTCTGAAATTTTACTGTGGGATTTGTTTACATTAGTTGAAGATAGTTTGTAGTTTCTCTTCCAAGATGTGTGAGGTAGAGCTGTTCCGAATCAGGGGCTATTTTTTCACTTCACTCATGAAACAAATCTTTCTGATTTCTGTGGAGCACTATTCACCCGTGTGTAAATACTTCTGCTGTTTACATCCCACCATCCCTTCTGGCCCTCTCTGCTTCCGTCATCTGGAAATTCCTTCATGTGGTTGTAGTTAGCAACCGGAGGACTCTTTATAGATCTCTGGGTTTCTTTGCCTTAATCCCTCACTTCTCCCTCAGTCTTCCTCTGAATTTCCCTATCACAGGACTCTTCAGCTCTGACTTCTCAATGAGTCATCCGAGCATCTCCCTTTGTCCCTCCTTGTGTCATGATCTAAACACTCTCAAAAGCAATGAGCTGAGGCCATCACCTGTCTCTCCATTTGCTTTATTCTCAAGGATTTCACTGTCTTTTGTTGCTTCAGGCCCAGTGTTAAGTAAAAAAAAAAAATCCTGTGTTTTGTCTGTTTCTGGCCCTTGTTGCAACACCGTTACCCAGAGCAGTGCTCTTCATGGGGTTCTTCTGAGAATCCCAAAGGCCAGAAAACTCCTACATAAAACAAATCCCAGCTTCTAAGGGTGGAGCACAGGCTTTAATACCTGGTAGAACTTCTGAGGTAATTCCAATGGGAAAGCAAGACTAGGAATGGAGGAGCAATACGAGGTAGAAGCTTTTCACCAAGCACTCTTCTCTAAGTTTTGAATTTTTGATGTATGTATTATTTATTCAAAAATAATTATAAAGTATAAAAATATCCTGTGACTCTCAGGGGTTACTAATGACAGAACAGAAAAGAACTGATGTCCAACACTAGCATTTCTGGGACTTGCTATAATGAATTAAAGAAAATAATATTATCATCTCAGCTTTTATATTACATAAAAGACAGAGAGGCATTGAAAATAGGTATTAAAAATAGGGTGAACTTTAATGCCATTCATTGACTAGACGAATAACTCCCTGAGACAGTGGACCACAACACTTTCCATCCTTGCTCTGTCACTCCCTAATCTCTCTTTGGAAATTGGGGAACAAAATATTTGCCTCACAGATTCAGTCATATGTCCATGTAAATAACATATATGCACACATATACACGTATGTGTATATACCCATGGATACATGTATAAGTGTGTATACATATGGAACTGTTACCATGTACAATATATTATAGAAATTGTAGTCACTAGTAAACAAAATATAAAAAATATCTGCCTCCTGAAGGAGGACAGTGAAAAGAGGAAGAGGAGGGAAGAGAGAGAGAGAGAGTTAAATGCGGCATATGTATGATGGTATAGTATGCAGACCTGAGGGGAAATGACATCCTGTCTTTTTCTGTAAAAAGGATGGAACTAGAGGACATTATGTTAAGTGGAATCTCGGCTACGGAAACACAGGTGCTCTGTGCTCTTTCACGTGTGACAGTAAACGAAGACAAGGGGGTCTGATGGAAGAACAAGGATGGTTAGAGCTTGGACAGTGGGAGCAAAGGGTGGTAAATAACAGAGAACTAGATTAAATGCATATATTGGAATACAGCACTGAAACTAGCTTAATACAGATAATTAGTACATGATGATCAAAAACAATAAACAGAAAGGATGGTTTTAATAATTACAAACAATATTTTCTGGTACTGTTGAAGCTAACAGCTTCAAGAGCTAATAGCACTTATTCAAGGACTCAATTCACTGTAATATTGGAAAGAGATTTCTTAGGGTAACTTACGTCACTAAGAAGAAAGTCAAATTAGCTGAACAACCCATCATAAAATGACAATCATAAAATACACCAAAGTTGATGCTTTTCAAGTCTGAACCATGAGTCATAGCGTTAATATTTAAAATAAAAATGTAAAAGAATTGGGCCATTATTTGTACATGAGGAAAAGAATTTGCTTAGATAGCATAGAAAAACACATCCCTTTTGGATAATCATAAGGGAATACAGCAGTCTATTTCTAAGGTGTATGCCTTTTACCATGACTTTCATGTAAGATGCTATTTAAATTCCAAAGAGGTATGTAGTGTTTGTCTCTCCAAAAGTGCCTTAATAGGACATCATTTAAACATCTTTCACATTCAACATAAGAAAACTCATTTTCCAAATGACACGATGAATCACTGCCTTGTGAAACATTTTGCTTTTCTATAAAAAGTACATTATATTTATCTTGTCCTTGCTAGATCACTGGTATCATTACTTATGCTATTCCCCGGGAGTGGAAAAACAGGATTTTATCGAAGTGATTTACTTGTGTCAGGCCTGGAAGTGAACTGAAAGCAATAGCAGTTCTTCTATAAAGGATGCCCTAATTTCATTACTGCCTTTTAAGTGATTGAACACAGCGGTGCATATCAGAGCCATCTCCTCAGAGATGCTACGAAGAGTAGACAGCCAAGCTGTTTACTTTATAGTGTGAATCCCTGTTTGCAGCAGAAAGAAAAGAGCAGAGACGCTGATTAGCAGGAAACCCTGTCAGAAAGGCTTCTAAGACACTGTCCCATGAAGAGGGAGGACTCAGCTAGTGGGATAAGTGATTTGCATATCATGCATTTGCTTTGTAATGCTCAGTTCTGCTGTGTCATAATGCAAGAGACTGTAGTTTCTGCTAGACTTGTCTTGGATTTACCCAAGTGCCCCTGTGGGTGAGCAATGTTTCTAGCATCTAATGCTAAACTCGTCTAAGCAAAAGGATGGCATCATTGTTTTAAGGGGTCTTCGGTGCATCTCTTCTGACTGCTCTGTAACTGTCAATTCTGGCAACAATTGTTAGAGACACGACAGACAGAACATGGCAAGATGGAGAGAGGGTGGAGGCGATGATGCAGTTCTCCCTGCCGTAGTGCTCATGAGCACTCAAATCATGCCACCCATTTCTTCAGAGTCTCAGCAAGCTAAACCTCCATGGTGCTGGAAAGGGAAATGGTTTCCTTCCTTCATCCTTGAAATTAAAGTGTTGATTTCTCAGTGTTCAAAGCCCAAAACCTTCCCCTTCCCTTCCCATTCTTCTCTGCATACTGCCCTATCAAATACACCGTTTTTGTCCGCACCTGACAGCTTAAGGGCAAGTACGTTTGCATGACCCTCTCCTCTATTAACTTACTGAAAACTGCAGAAAAACACAGTGCCTCCTTTCAGAGGCTTCATTGTGCAATGCCTCCAAGTCACCCGATCACCTTCTCAAAATACTGTCCAACTCTGCTGGAGGACTTCAGATTCGGCTGTCTGTGGTGCGGCCTGAGAATGTGGTATATTCCCATGTAACACAGATGTCCATGGCTGGAGGCCCCACCTGGGTAACCACTGCCCCAGGAACCTTCAGGAGCATGGTTTCCCTGCACTTACCCTGAAGCCTAACTACACAGTTTGTCCCTGTGAGCTTGAGGACACATTATTTCACTATTCTATTCTACATCTTAATGTCTCTGAAATGGGGATTTTTAATACACATCTTTATTGGTACCTGACACAAGGGTGCTCAATAAATACTTATATGTTTTAAAAAAAAAACCAACTAAGTTTGATTTCAAGACTGTGTTCCAAATGCTAGATATAAGCAAACTTTTTTTTAGATGAAACTGACACTTTCTGTTCCCTACAGCTTTCCATGCCTTGCTGAAACTTATTTTCCTATAATTTAAAGTCAGAAAGAAAATTAAGTGAAAAGTAAATGTTAATCCAATTTAATTCTAACTTTCTCTTTCTTTATCTTTTAAATATCGGCCTGCCTCCCTTCCAAAACAAACAAACAGTGTTCAGAGAGAAAATGTCAAACACATGAAAATCAAGCTAATTTATAAGAAACAAAATATTTAAAATTTTCTTGTTCATTAATTTGTCCTTTATCTCATATTTCATTAAGTCTTTATAAATAACTTCTTGTCACAATATTTTACTAAATATTTATGCTGATATGTTGTAAATGACAATATATCAATCTGTAGCTTCCATAAAGTATTTAATAAATGAAAACTTTGGGATAATACAATTTGAGACATATCATAAGCCATTAATTTTAATTTGAGAACTGAAATATATTATGTAATCCATTCTGGAAAAACAAATAACTCTAACTTCATCTTTTAAAAAGCTTTTAGACTTGATTTTTTATTTATTTGACTAATTCCTATTGGGTTTTATTTTCCTTAGTAATGTGTATTTCCAGTTTTGTATTATCATTAACAACTTAAATAAGTAAAGAAACCACTGAAAAACACATAAACTGTGTTGTTTCATATCCTAAGATCCCTGGCTATGACTAGAAGAAATCTCCTAGGCAAAGTTCAAAGAACTCAACCTATAAATAATTCCTGGTAAACCATGAGGCCTGGAGCACATATCATTACATGACACTTCACTTTTACTATATTGCAGACATTGCAGGCATTTCACGATATGTTTTGTAAAATATAGTTGCAAACACACTGAAATACAAATGAAAGATTAAGGGAACTAGCAAATTAAGTTACAAACCACACATACAAAACAGTTGTTATTTGCCAGGCTAAGGTTACTATTGCTTTCTCCAAGCCATGATAGGTTCCCTCTTTTAAAAAGCGACATAAACAATATTCCCTTTAGCCCAAATCTATTCCACTGGCTTTCTTTTCAAGAGCTCGGGAAGTAAAGAGAATTAATTCTGTTGACTACTCAGCTAACAACTGTTAGGTTGAATTAGTCAGCTCACCACAGGCATGGCCTCTTCAGGAACCCTGAGTAACAGAGTTCTTTTTCTCAAATCAAGACAGTACTAGGAAGAAAGCCCAGACATCAGCAGACAAGCTCAACAGAGGAGAAGAAAGCACAGATGAACTAAGGTCACACAATCATACTGCAGAAAGTCTCAGTTGTAGGAGAATGTCCATTTGTCTAAAATAGCAAGATAGAATGGTATTGTTGTTGTTGTTGTTTTAAGAAATGTCCCCAGTGAGGGACAGCCAGAGAGACTTCCGAGTGTCCTACCCACTCAGTTCTCCTACTGAGATCCCTAGAAATGTCTAATATGCCAGAGAACTGGATGAGATTTCCAGAGAGAGGAATCTTCATAATCCTCACATTGCATTTTTCCCCATGACTGTCCTTTAAACTTAACTTACCAGCCACACTTTTGACCATGCAAAGAAGTACAATGGGAAATGCACTAGAGCTTACTGTGGAGAGAGTCTTGGCCTGTCTTAAAGGTCAAGGCATCCTACAGAAGCTTGAGGTAAGAAGGAGTGAGCAAGAGAGTCTTTAGAGGACTGTTGTCACCCTCCTCTTGCTGTGAAGCATCTATGGGTAAAAGGCACAGAGAGGCATCAGATGCAGAGAGTCCCTGCCTGAAAATACTGCCCACAGATCAGAGAGAAATGAGAGCAAAGGAAAAAGAAAATCTTTCTAATTCTTCAGTGACATAGGAGTGCTCTTAACACCTGCTTTCATGCTTATTTAATACTAATCCTTCAAAAGCCCTTCAAGTTTACAGAGCTCTGAAAGGGAGAACTGTAACACATCTTCTGCCATGTTACTCTGCTGTAACAAAGTACTTGAGTCTGGGTTCTCCATAAAGAAAAGATGTTCATCTTTCTCATGGATTTCAAAGTTAAGCATTCAAGATCATGCTTACTTCTCTAGGGCCAAGATCAGATCCATCTGGTGAGAGCCTCATTATTATTATTATTATTATTATTATTATTATTATATTATTATTATTATTATTATTAACTTGACAGATGGCATCAAGTGACAGTGTTGTATTTTAGTGGCAAGGGTACATCCAGAAGAAAAGAAAGACAGGTTTAGTTTGTAACCTCTCATTCTTGAGGTAGGTAATCTAATCTTTCCAGAACAAGAACCCATTCCCTAGGGGGGCGGGGGGAGAAGCATTAATTGCTCTTGATAACCTAGCAACACATGACCTCTCAAAGACACCACTTCCCAACACAGCCACATTGAAGATAAAGTCACACAGAAAACCATATATAGCCTCAGAAAGCTATTTTTCCAGTTATTCATAATCACTGAAGCACAAGAATAGAAAACAGGCAAAAATAACCCAGATCTTAAAAATATTCGAGAGGTTTTGCAAGTGTGCATCTCCACACTGTCATTTCTCATGCCACCATTGTGATTTTCATCCACCTTGTCATCTTCATCCACCATCTTCATCCACCCTGTCATCTTCATCCACCCTGCCATCTTCATCCACCCCTGCCATCTTCATCCACCCTGCCATGTTCATCCACCCTGCCATGTTCATCCACCCTGCGATGTTCATCCACCCTGTCATCTTCATCCACCCTGCCATCTTCATCCACCCCTGCCATCTTCATCCACCCTGTCATCTTCATCCACCCTGCCATCTTCATCCACCCCTGCCATCTTCATCCACCCCTGCCATCTTCATCCACCCCTGCTATCTTCATCCATCCTGACATCTTCATCCACCCTGTCATCTTCATCCACCCTTGTCATCTTCATCCACCATCTTCATCCATCCTGTAATCTTCATCCACCATCTTCATCCACCCTGTCATCTTCATCCACCCCTGTCATCTTCATCCACCATCTTCATCTACCCTGTCATCTTCATCCATCCTGTCATCTTCATCCACCATCTTCATCCACCCTGTCATCTTCATCCACCCTGCCATCTTCATCCACCCCTGCCATCTTCATCCACCCTGCCATGTTCATCCACCCTGCCATGTTCATCCACCCTGCCATGTTCATCCACCCTGTCATCTTCATCCACCCTGCCATCTTCATCCACCCCTGCCATCTTCATCCACCCTGTCATCTTCATCCACCCTGTCATCTTCATCCACCCTGCCATCTTCATCCACCCCTGCCATCTTCATCCATCCTGACATCTTCATCCACCCTGTCATCTTCATCCACCCTTGTCATCTTCATCCACCATCTTCATCCATCCTGTAATCTTCATCCACCATCTTCATCCACCCTGTCATCTTCATCCACCCCTGTCATCTTCATCCACCATCTTCATCTACCCTGTCATCTTCATCCATCCTGTCATCTTCATCCACCATCTTCATCCACCCTGTCATCTTCATCCACCCCTACCATCTTCATCCACCTTATCATCTTCATCCACCCTGTCATCTTCATCTACTCTTGTCATCTTTATCCCAGATTATCTTCTGGCCAGAGCCATAAGAGCTAAAATGACTCTAATACCATCTTTATTGCCAGGTGTGATAACAGAGAAGAGATGCTAACAGAGATTGCTATCATCACCACCTGGACTCCAGAATAAATCAAGACTTTTATCATTTAATCCAGAAGAAGGGAAAGTCAAGCCTGGAGTGATGGCACAGTTTTGGATCACCAGCATTCAGAATCCTGGGGCAGGAGGATGGTGTTCAAGACTATTGTAATGAGATCCTGTCTCAAAAATGGGGTGAGGAGAAGAGAAAAGGAAAAAAGAAAAACCATCCAAAGGAGGTATAATTTTTGGTGGATAGTCACCTTGCTATTGACATTCCTCAGCCTCTTAAGACCATGCCAGATAGCTAATATGGCTTTTTGTGAGTTCTATGGTCTCCATCATACATGCTCAACTCTGGCTATAGCAGAGAACAAGTCACATTCAATGTCTAAACTGAAAACGTGAATGTATGCCAACAAAATTTCTGTATCTCACTGGGCTTCTGTCCAAACTTCACATTTGTAAGTTTTATTCAATGTACAGGAGGTATAAATCAGTTTCTGAGACTCTTCAGTATGGCTTCTAAAGCAACATGGTAATATAAACTTAGGTATTTAATTTCCTGCCCCACTTACATGACAAGAGAAACCCAGAAAATAAAGGAGAGTGCCAACTTACATATATCAGTCACAAATATGGGAAAGGAAAAGAGGAAGTATCTGCCCACATGTCACTCATCAGGGTATATAGAGGAATACTACCTGCGAAAAACAAATTGAAAACCTGTGGTCCAGTTCATCTAAACCTCAGTTCAGATTTAGCTGATGGGAAGCAGGTTCCATACTCCTGAAGTTTCAAGGAAGAGAGGCTAAATGGGAATTCAGGTCACAGTGCACCCTGAAGGGTGCCATCCATGACCCAGATCAGGAATATTTCTAGAGAATGGTGCATACTCACTTATCTGCAAGTGGCTGGAGCTTAGCCCAGGTGAGCTCTGCTGCCAAGACAGACAGGGGAGCCACAAGAATGCAGAGGCTGCTCCTACCTATGGGATCCAACTCATTACACCACACAGAACTAGTTTCCACATTACTGAAATGACAATGAATTCATTACCCTTCTCCAGTCACCGCTTGAAGAGCTAACCAACCATCAGATGTTTTTATTCAGAATCCATCTTGATTTATAATACTAAGCAAATATTTTATCCTATAGATAAGTTTGAAAGGACATTATAGAACATTCAGCAATCAAAAGAGGAAAAGTTACTAATAAAACAAGATTTCTTTTGAAACAGGTTTGCTGCAAATAATATGAAGACACCATCTAAAATCTCTAGCTTGTACTTTTGAATTTTGATATTTGAGAAAATTAGATAAATAAAACATGGGCTAGAATACAAAAACAGGAACATTTTGAGCATCTCAAAATATTTGTAAATAGTAAAACAACAGTCATCACATTTTATAGAAACTCAGTAGAAACTGTCAACAGAACATTAGATTCTCCAGAAAGAAGAATCAACAAATTAGAAGACTGATAAATTCCCCCGAAAGTCAGAATAAAGAGTTGAGGAGACAGAGGTAGGGGAAAGACTCAGGGATGCTCTGTATGTATAGTAGGAGTTTTAGAAGGTCTGACTGGAGTTATTGATGGAGGGGGATGAAAAGCAGCATCAGGGAAGAGAAATGATAATGCAAGGAGAAATTTTTCCTCAGCTTAATTAAGACTTCTTATCAACAGAAAAACATTAATCATTTTAAAATGAAAACAAAAAATCTACAGTGGACAGATATTTGCTACATCATCTAAATTTTAAAGATAAAGAAATACTTTAGAAACATATTATACAGAAAGAAATAGGTAAGCTCCCTATAAATAAAAACATACGTTTGACATAAGCTTTTATCCCATTATCTATAAAAGCTAGATGACATAGTGTTATGTAGCAATTTCCTTTGAGATAAAACATTTTATCCTAGAGAGAAGCTCATTAAGACATAAGATGCTCTACAGAGAGCAGATCATCTTACAGGGAAGCTACATAAAATTCAGAAAGTAAATTAACTCAAATGCTTCAGGAAATCCCTGAAACTGACCAGATGCACTTGGATCTTCTCTCCCTAGTCTTATATAAGTGGTAAGAAATAAGCCCAGCTGCCTGAAGGAAACCCTGTCTAGCCTATAGAGCTGCCTGCAAGTTGCACAGTATACTGCAGGCTTCTAGGTTACATGAGCTTTGCCCATGCTGAAGTGGGATTTTCATGATGCAGTTCTCACTGAATCATCTCTGCTACTGTAAGTAACCTCAATAAATGTATTGGTTCACTGAGTTGGACTTTGTTCATATTCTTATTTTGCCATTGATTCCTTTTCTGGGATGAGCAGACATTGGTTCATCTCTCCACAGGAATGGTGTCACACAGTACATACTTAAAAGAATATTGGAAGAGTTCTGAAGAAAAGACTGTGACCTTCATCAGTTCAGTTTCATACATAACAGCAGACATATTAGAACTCTTATTATGGCTTAGATTTTGAATGACCTCAAAGACTGATGTGATGTTTGTTTGGCCCAAGATACTATTGTTATTGAAAGGCAAGTGAGTCATAAGGATCCTATTCTCATTAGTGGATCCCAAGGGGAGTTTCTAGCTGACTGGGTTCCTAAAGTGAGGCTGTGCTGAAGGCTGTGGAGGAGTGCTTTTGAAGAGTATACCTTACCCTCCTCCTTCATAAGAACCATGAGGTACAGGTGAGGGGCCCCCTATGAGACACACACACACACACACACACACACACACACACACACACACACACACACAGAGCCATGAAATTCTGCTTCACTTTAGATCCATAGTTATGTAGCCCGCTAACTATGGTCTGAAATCTCTGAAACTGTGAACTAAAAATCAACTCCTTTCCATATATACTCTTAAGTACTTTGTCACAGAAACATAAATTAATGACACAGTGCCTAAAGACACATGTGGTCTTCCAGAACCAACTGTTATATATTTACTGGAAACTGAGAGTCAAAATCATTTAATTCCAATAACTGGAGAGAGTGTGGAAGAAATGAGTATGAGGAGAGTTAAGACTAAAATGATTGCGGTTGATGTATTATAAAGACAAGAAAGGAAAAAAGGGATAGGGATGAAAATCTGGACTCAGATTACTTAAATAAAAATTATTGGTTGATGAAGGTTAGTACAAGGAAGACTCTGTGTTTCCCATTTTCTAACATAAGAAAATATATAGTTTCATTCTCATTTAAAACGAGGAAATATTTATTTTGCAATTATCTTATTCTAGAATTTAAAGATGATAATCTTGAATTTAAAAGTAATAACTATTTAAAAGCATTATAGTAGCCATTAGAGAAGGCTAACCTTTTGTGAAAAGGAGGTTGTACACCATGTTGCAGACAACAACAGTTTTAGGCTGTGCCTTCCCTGAGGAAGTCCACTTTATAAAGCACAACTTGCTCCATTCTGAGCCCAGCTGCTAGGGCTGATGTCTCTGTGGACCATCACTACCAGCAGTCTGGCAAAATCATATGGCATTGACTGAATAAATAGCTACACAAGCAAAAATTTACCACTAATGACCTTACTGGATTAACTCAGGACACACAGCATATCAATCAGCCCATATCAAAGAAATCAAGTCTGTGAGATGCCATGAGCACGAGACTACTGAATGACCATCTAACCTGAAACACTTAGAACTGGGTATGTGACAGTAGCAAGTTAACCCCAGTCAGTCATCAGACTACCCAGTATATGTATCACAAGACAGCCAGGCTTGAACTTCTGAGCACAGGGCTGGAAAGATGGCTCAGCAGTTGAGAGCATGTAGTATTCTTGCACAGAACCCAGTTTCAGTTCCCAGCACCCACACCAGGAGGGTCACAACCATCTATAGCTCCAGTTCCAGGGAATCTTGACATCCTCTTCTGGCTTTGCAGGCATCAGCATGCAAAAGGTGCACATATATACACTCAAGCATACACACGCACACTCACCATGTGCATGCACACAAGCACATGCACGCACACAAACTCATTACAGATAAATCTTTAAAAAAAAAACAAAACAAAACTCTGGGTGTATCTCCAGGCTCCAAATCAGTCCTATCTACTTGCTTGATGCCCACTGGAAACTGCTTGTCCCCTAAACCTGTGTCTGATAGCTGTCTGTAGCAGACCCTCATCTGACACTGCTCCAGCTGACAAAATCTCACCTGATAGCTCTTCACTGCACTTAAAAGCCCCTCGCATGACATCTCCTCACCTGACAGTCCCTTTCCTGATAGTGCTTCACCTGGCATCTCCTCACCTGACCGATTCTCACCTGACAACCCCTCACCTGACAGTCCTTAACCAGAAGCTCTGCCCCTGAATATCTTATGACTGGGTTCAAAAACTCTTATCTGACCACCTTCAGTGACTCTTAAAATTCTTTCAACTCTTCTTTCACCTTCAGCAAGGTTCTGTTGAGTTATGAGGACACATTAATCCTTCCTTATCCACTGTTTCACTCGTATATCATTGTGTGAAGTGTAATGTATAACCTGAATGTCAGTAATATTGTTCATTAAGGTTAGAATGGAATACAGAATATGCATTTGCCCAATAAGTGAACTCAAGGATGTATGGTGAGTTAAAGCCTAAGAAAATGACGGAGCTTGTGAATTTAATGCTGGTAAGTCCTGACTATGGAAAAACAAACAGCCCATCTACATTGCTAGCGTAACTTGCTCAGGTAACTTTGGTTTCTGACAAGTTAAACTGGCTTTGATACTCAGTTGTCACAAGTCATGTGAATAATGACACAGTATCAGTCTTGCTCAGCTTTGTCACATCTATAAACTAGAGATGGGTTTCCTAGCAAGTGATTATTTTGAAGAGTAACAGGAATGCAATGTGCTGAGTATGTAACTCACTGCTTAGCACATATGGAGTGATGTTGTTACTGGTACTAAGAGTGAAATAAACAGCTTGCCTACACAGGACACAGACTCACAGACTCAGTTCAAAGAAACACCATACAAATCAGCTGTCAACAGACTTAGAGAGGTTTAGCTTCTGTATTAAAATAAGAGCAAAGACCTTACCATATTTCCAGATATACTAAATGATATTTTTTAAAGATACATCATCAACAATACAACTTACCAGCAATATACTTGGGTGTTAATAATACCAGACACTGAGTTCTGAAGACAAGGCTTACATCACTCAGGCATGAGGGCAGTGCGTACAATGTTGGTAGAAGGGAAGGGTGGGGAGCCTAAATGATCCCACTTAGCCTGGGCATGCTGGGAGGGAGGTAAGAAGACTAGAGAGTTTAGAGCAAATGGACAAGAGCGAGAAGGACAGACGTACTGGGAGACTGGGTAGACTTCCCTAGGCCCTCGGTGAGTAACTAGAGAACCGAATACAGGGGTGAAGCAACCTCGCTTCTTGTCGCTGATAAAGTTGTTCCATTGCTCTATTGAAAATAGACAGAAGAACGGAAACGGTAGAGGCAAACAGATCAAGTCAAAAATTAATGCAATGATCTAGTAAAAAGAGGATAGTGGCTCCATCTCGTGGCGGCAAGCAACACGGCAAGTGGTTGGAGCACAACAGGTGTATTTTGAATGAGTAGATCATGGAGTCATCAACTCTTAGAAGACAGAGAAAGAGGAGTCAAGTGTGACCTCTCCATTGTTCGGCTAGAGCATGGGAAATATTCAAACATGGCTAAATCAGGAGCAATGAGGGAAGAACTTCGTGGAGGGTGGTGATAGGACATTCAGCTTCAGGCATGTAAAAACCTGAGGTTCTTTTAGCAGAGAGGGAAAAGTAAAAACAACAGCCAGTTAAACGTTTGAATCTGGAGGGAACCAAGCAAGACTTGTGGAGTTGGCTGTAAGCTGGGTCAGACCTCCCAGGAAGTATGTGCAGGCTCAGAAGGGAAGGTACAGATCTAAGGTCTGCATCTTATCACTCTTACAGAAGAACATTAGGAGGGAGCGGCAGGAAGGGGGAGAGAGAACAGCCCATGGGTCTGATTAGAAACCAGAAAAAAGAGCGAGAAGTTGTGGAAGCTGAGGAACAGGCCAGACAGGTGTGCTGGGTTTGACGATAAGCCAAGCAGGCTGAGGTTGGGGAGCCAGCCTGGCTGTTAGCAGGTCACAGGCAGCCAGGAAAAGGTGGAATGTGGGGCAGCAAGACACAAGGCAGGGCAGAAGAAACGGAAGGAAGAAATTGAGAAAGAAAGCTATGCATAATTCTAAGAAGCCATAAAAAGGAGCAGAAGCCAGTGGAACCAGGAGATGGTTGTTTTTGTCTTAAAGAAAGAAATGTCAGGAGGTTTGTATGTTGCAGAAAGAGAGGGGAGTTCATTGCTATGGTGAATTTTTCTAAAAATCAGAGGGCAATCAAAAGAAAAGATTAAAGGAGGGTGTGTGCCTCCCAGAGTCACCAATCCAACAGGGCTTAACAAAAATGGAGCAAGGCCAGGCATAGGCCACCCAGCAGGAGGAAAATGTATAAATTTGTATAAAAATGTATAAAACAAGAAAAATGCATTTAAAAAATTAAAAGAAAGAAAGAAAGAAAAAGAAAAGGAAAAAAGTTAAACAAACAAACAAAAAAGAGGGTGTATGTATGGTTAGAGGAAGCCCAAGTCAATGCAAATGCCCTAAATGAGCCAAAATCCATCTGTAGTTAGCTATGACTTGTGGAACAAACTAAGAATTTTGACAAAGAAGTGATCCTCTCTAGGTAAATGGTTATTTCTTTTTTACCTAAACTAAATCCAAAAGTAAAAAAAGAAAGGAAATATTATTGATGAAACTGAATATTGAGGAAACTGAATTTGATAGTGATGTGAAGGAAATCTGAAAGAGTAAAGGAAAGAAAGAGAAACAAAGTCCTACCTGTTATGAATATCAAAACAAAAAGTCTTAAATAAAATATAAATAATTGCAGGGTGGTGGTGGCCCACACTTTAATCCCAACACTTGGGAGGCAGAGACAGGTGGATCTCTCAGTTTGAGGCCAGCTTAGTCCACAGAGTGAGTTTCAGAACAGTCAGGACTACACAAAGAAACCCAATCTTGAAAAACAAAACAAAATAAAATGACTAAAATCTTAACAAAGTAACATAAAATCCAGATGGGACTTATTCCAGATAAAAGATGATGATTCAACAGGCAATGTGAGTATAATAAATCATATTATTGTGTAAAAGTAGAAAAATAATTTTAAATCAACTCAACAGATGTTAAAATAATGTTGAATATAAATTCAATCAGTATTGGCTTAACAGGAATTTCTAATTCAGCCACAGGCGTTAATTAGATTTATGTAATAAAGAACACCCATCTGAAACACAGCCAGCAGAAAGTACACACAGTAAGACACAAGAAGAGCCACAAGGTAAAGAAAGAAGAAGAGCAAAGAACGCCAGAGATTTAATTTCTCAACAATATATTCATTGCCATAAAGAGAATGCTTTTAAATATAACTATCCGATAAAAGATGAAAATTATTATCCTTTACTAACAATGCAGCGATCTGATTGGAAAATTGACAAACATTAGAATGTATTAAACTAATGAATTCATTACAATGGTAGAGTGCCAAAGACAAAGACAATTTGATCATGTTTTCTAAACAAAGCTAGTCAGATTCCTAATTTAAAATTCTACTTACCACAGCAAACCATACCGCACCCAAACTCTTTAGTATTTTCTAGTAAGATGTAATGCTAGACACACATGTAATTCTATAGTAGTCTAGTCGCTGCGCAAATAAGCAATAAAATGTGTCTTATTTAATTTAATAACTCAAAATATTTTAATATGTAATGAATATTTTAAACTATTAATTTGATCTTTTTTTGCTTACTAAGGCTTTAAAGTAAAGTTCAGATACACTGGCAGGGTGGGGGCTTTTACTTTTGTTTCTAAATTCAGGATTGGGATAGCCTTGCTTTGAATTTTCGCTAGCTACCTTGACCCAGTAGTCGCTGCACTGAATATTGCAGCTTCACAGAGCCAGGTATGTGTCTAAGAAAATGAATGTAAAATTTAAAACCTGAAAATGTCAATGCCAAAATGTCTTTCATTGTAAGAGGAAATTCTGTTAAGAAGGTAAACATGAGTAGTCCTAAAAGAGACTTTTTATGCTATAAACACATCAATTTCTTCCTGAAAACTTATATATAAATTCATCAGAAACACATCAAAATCCACATGACATTTTTGGGAGAAGACCTGCAAATGATTCTAACGACTGGATGCATATGGATCAAAGAATATCAAGAAAGTTTGAAAACAACAAGAAAATGGAGATTTGACATCTCAGACATTTGAATATTTACATATATTATCAATTATAAAAAGTACAAAAGCAACAGCTTGAAAAGATGTTTAAGACCTGGTATAGATAAGAATTTGGTATACAATCAAGGGAGACGCAAGTAGAAAATTAATGTATAGGTAATACATGACAGGAAAAAATAGAAAGTGATATTTCCAAGACAGGGTTTCTCTAGGTAACAGCCCAGGCTGTCCTGGAACTTGCTTTGTAGACCATGCTGGCCTTGAACTCACAGAGAACTGCCAGCCTCTGCCTCCCAAGTGCTAGGACTAAAGGCATGCACCACCACCCGGCTAATGATATGTCCATTTTATATCATATCAAAACAAATATTTGAATGAGTCAAAAATTTGAATAGTAAACTAGAAGGAAATGTGATGATTCATGTTAACCGTCAGCTTCAGGAATCAAGAATCTCCTGGGAGAGTGACCTCTGGACATGCAAGTGGGAGCCTGGTTGACTGTACAAATTAGGTGGGAAGTTCCACACCCTGTGGGTGGCACTGTTCCCTGGCTGGGATCCTGGACTCAATAAATGGAGAAGGGAACTGAGCAGAAGCAAGCATCCATTCGTCTCTGCATCCTGGTGCTGGGTGATGTGGCCAGATGCCTCAAGCTCCGGCTGCTTTGATCTCCCTGCCATGAGTGGTGAGCTAAAATAACCCTTCCTCTCTTAAAGGCTTTTGTCAAGATATGCGTGATACATAAATCATTTTCATAAGTCGATAAGAGGAGACAGATAATGCAAAAAAATGAGCTGAGGAAATAAATAGACCAATTCCTAAAAGATAATTTGTATTTATCCCATCATATTGGCACAAATGATACAACGACCATCATGTTCTACAGGGTGCAGATAGATGGGCATCCCGTCTTTCCTCCTTTTTTAGTGCCTGAATGATCGTGAAAAACTTAGCTGTGTGTTAACTATATTTGAGAAGAAGCACCTGTCCACTTGCAAGAGATACTAAACTAGGCAGATTCATACAGACAAAGTAAAACGAAGGCCCCCAAGGACTTGGGCTGAAAGAGAAAGAAGGGGAGCAAGGTTGAGCATACCATCTCTCTATGATAATAACATTCTGGAAAAGAGTAGAGATGATGATTGCATGATATTATGAATCTACTTAATATTATAGAATAGAACGATTAAAATGGTATCTTGAGTTATATACATTTAACACTGGTTTCTAAATCATATGACTTCAAAGTTTATTAAATCATTTCCTGTTATTGAACACTTAGTTTCTTTCAAAAATTTTGATATTAAAAATAAATAGCACTATAGGAGAAAAACAAATAAAGTACATGATTTCATCTAGCATTTTTATCTGTGTTTACTTATCCTGTGATCATAATCAAGAATACATGCAGAGACATACATTTTCTTCCTGTCATTGTTCATAATGGGAAAAAATAAGGACCTTAAGTTTCTAAAGTTATGATAGAAAAATAAGAGCTTCATTAAGAATTATAAGGTAAACATATCTATAGGGAAATGGTTAAAAATAGAATTCTGTGACTGGTATCCATACAGGAAAAGAGCCAGCGGAGTGCACAGGCACTGGAGCCTGCTGTGCCTTTGTGTTTTTTCCTTCTTGTCAAAAGTTTTTCTTTTATTTTGTTTTCTTTTCTTTTCCTTTGCTAGAGTTGAACAGGAATTTTTGTCAAAGGAAGGGCACTAACAAAAGCACTTAATTTTGAAGAAAATATCCTAAACTTTTTCTGGTTATCTTCTTTTTTCCCCTCACAAGTTACACTGAGCTTTTGTGTTTATTTGAAGCCACCCAAAAAGAGAGGAGTGTCGGAGAACACCAATTGGCAGGAGGCTGTCATAGGCCACTTACTCCATAGAACCAGCAACAATTCTTCCCCTGGTCTCGATAGCCAGAAATTCATTTCTATTAAGTCATCCCTTTTGGCTTTCTATTGTGTTTCTTAGCAGGCCGCCAGACATATGCTTCTACTCTTGATAAGGGCATGAGTTTTCTTTTACAAATCAGGAGAACTCTGACCCTGCACAATGAGGCTGTGCATGACGGACAGATAGGACACATCCAGCTAAACCTAGATCAAGAACAGCCATTGATGCCTCTCAAAGCACTCAGCGCTGACAGTTATGAAAAGGCCACATCAAGGTCTAAGCACACAGGTCCCATCCTGAAGGCATTTTGGTTTGGTTGTCCCACACAGTAAGTTATAAATCTAGAACAGGAAACTTGAAATCATTAAGGTCACGTATTTATTACATCATATTCAGTTAGGTTAGAAAAACACAGTATCTGTCATCATGTCATAAAAAAATGTGTTTTTCTCTTAGATCTGTCCTGAAGACAAGCTCCCATGGTTGTTACAGATAGGGCTGTTTTCAATCAGTTACAAGAAACAATTCAATTACTACATGGTTTAGTGCAGTAACTGACTCCAGACTAATTTAATTTCTGTAGGTCTCTAAAGATCAATTGATCTGATTTGTCCCCATCCCCAAAGGCTATTTAGGAAAAATTCAGACTTAAATACCTGGAAATGAAATCCAAAACCTTGGCCAATTTCACACCACTTAGGTCATCTTGCAAACTTTCAGCTAGTCACGTCAGAGTGCTCTCTTGGCCTTAGGACTATCGCAAGCCACTTAGCTTCACGTACAAGTGAGTGCTCCCACATCAGGACGCTTATTCAATAAGTGGAAAATGTGGCCACATGCATTATCAAATCTACTGTTCTAAAGGGCAGCCAGGCTGGGTACTCCTATCTCATGAGCATGTGTGCAACTACAGGGCTATTTTTACTCTAAGATCAGTTCACAAAGACCATTCAAAGTTATTCAGCCAGGGTCTAAAGGGTTCGATGCAAGGCGCATCTAGGATGAGAGACTCAGAAACAGTTTCGCACTTTAGATTTGTAATGGGCTTTTATAAATGTCACCATTCACAATTCTCCAACAAACACGCTCTCTGAGTCTTTGGCAATAGATGTCCACCCACCAGCCTACGGCTCTTCCCTGATTTCACCACCTCCGACCCATTTGTCAGGCTCTCCAGAGATTAGTCTTTTACTCAAACTCCCTGCACAGTCTTCTGATTATACCAGCACTCTATGCTCTGCTACTTGGGCAGGTCTAAGATGAATCAGGCAGAGGTTGCTAAAAACATCATTAACTTTTCACTCAAGTTGCCAAGATGGGTTGGGCAGAAGTGCCAAGGTCAGATGTGCCCATGTGGTAGGCAGCAAAAAGAACAGCAGAAGTGTGCAGCAGTGGACAGAGAGTCACACAAAGACGTGAAGGGACAGTAAGCAAAAGGGCTGTGGGCTGTGGGCTGTGGGCTGTGGGCTGTGGGCTGTGGGCTGTGGGGTGTGGGTTTTCCACCCATCAGTAAGAAAATCGGACCTAGTATAAAGATGAAGTACAGAAATTTATTGTGTATAAAGGGTATAAAGCAATTGGGTCAAATTCTTGAAAAATACATTTCAACATCCTTATTGAGCTAATAGCTTCGGCTCTCAGTCACTCATATGGTCTCAATCTACAGTGAATAACTGCCATTGTGAAAGGGGGTAAGCTTCACATGCATGATTGTTTCTTGTCTTCTAACAGGTCCTCAGACTTGATACTTTTCCTATTACAGCCAATAGTCTACTTTACAGATAAAATTGTGCAGCCTTGCATTAAATTATGTCTCTGTGATCAGAAATCCCAAGTCACCCCTATATTCTTTGTGTTATCAAATACAGCCCCTTCTGAAAGCAAATGGTTACAAAGTGTCCACTTCCTTGCACAGTGCCACTCAGTAAGACACAGTGTTCAAGTATAACTAGGACCCAGTCTCTGATCACAGCAAAACAATGTTTTACAGTGGAATATGCATCCATATCAAATAAACCTCTTTGCTGGGAAATCAAGCTTTTGAGAGATCCAGCAGTCACTCTCAAGACTTATGGGCAGTACAGCAACAAAGTTTGTGGTTAGAAGGGAAAGTACTGAGAGAGTAGAGACTACACACTGTAAGATTGAGCGTCATTGGCATTAAAAGACACACGTTCTTACAAGCCACTGTTTATCTTATCTGGACAGAAGAGCAAGCAGAAAATTCTCATTACCTCTCAATGTCAGTGAGCCTGGAGGAGTCCCGGAATCCTTTGGCAAACGGATTGCTGTCTATTTTCAGCTTGGTTATCTGGAAAGAAAAGAATGGGTACAAAATGATCTCGTTTCCAAGGTCACAGAGACAGAATTAGTAATAGTTTGTGCATTTCCCCCAGGCCCCAATAATACAGCGGTGTCTGTAAGTACCACGAGGAGCGATTTGAGGGAGGACAAGTTCGTAGGACTGGGCCATGACTGAGATGGCAAAGATTTGGCAGCCTTTTGGCCAAAGGGACAGGAAACTAGATTATGAAGTATTTAAAACACTAAGGGAAGGCTAGGACTCAATGGGGAAGGAGGAACTGTGTAGAATATATGTTGTGGGAGAGTGAAGAACGAAAGCAAAGATGCTGGCTCATCCTGACTCGGCAGCATCTCATGGTTAACCTTTGAGCAGGTGAATATACACTGAAATAGATAAGAAGATTAAATGGCTAATAACAGCCCATGCTCAGTACTGTACTGATACTGTACATAAATACAGGATATGAAGCCTTCAGAATATAGGTTTGCCACCATTATCCTTTCCATTTGACTAAATTAGAATCAAATCAGTTATTTTGTCAGCCTTCTGTTCAGTGTTCCTTACATAACCATGCTTATGTAGAAACAATATCATTCTAGTGAGAATCAGTCTCCAATGTTAGGTATCTGCATCAGGGAAATTATAGATCTTATAGTATTAACATTAACACAGGAAGACCCATTAGAACCTGTGTATCACACCTCTGAGGGAAAATTCTCCAGGCTGAGAAGCAAAATCCAAAGGAAGCACTGGGGAAAAGAGACTCGGAAGGAAAATTCTCCTTAGCATGAAAAGGAACCTCACAGATGAACACAGCAACAGTCACCACGAGGCTCAAAGAGGTTCAGGGCCCAGGCACAGCCTTCTCCTAACTGAGTTACTGACAAGGAAGACTTTGAGGACAGTCTTAACTTCTAAGATCAAATTTGGAATACAAGTTCATCTTCAGAGGGAAACACACAAAATATTCTAAGCAGGGAAAAAACAGGAGCTTTGGGGTGTGGGATGTCCTGCTTCTTCACATTGAGGAGAAAAGCACTTAAAACAGAGTTTGAAATTCTACTTTGAAAAAAAAAAAAACTGGTCATGTTGTATTCAAAGTTCTTTCTCAACCACTGATGCTTCAAGTTTCTCTTTTCACCATAAAGAAGAAAGATGTCGTTTTTCTCTTTAAAGTTTTCTTGATGTGAACTACACCTGTAAAACTTCAAAGAATCTTTTACCTCCCTTAAAATGCTCTCCATCAAACAGATGGGCCAGTTGACACTCTTCTCTGTCTCCAACACCGGCACAGAAGGGGCCTGTGACTATTATCAGCCTTGAGGAGTACTAGAAACTGGCTCAGAACATCCACTGGAGAGCAGATAAAGAATAGTGAAGTTCCTTCTCAGCAAAATTATGGATATTGGTAAACAGGGAGTGAAATATGCTAGACAAGAAGACAATTTGCAATAAAAAGCAACAGCTAAAACGTGCAAAGCTGAATCCTCAGAGGCCTGAGGTGGCCTCTATAGTGCCGGTAATCAATACTTCAGGAGACTTCTCATGCATGGCTGCCCCTCCTGAAGGCCTGTCTATTCAGCCCATTTATTCAGATTTGGACTCATGTCTGAGTGGCAGCTTCCAAGAAAGAAGAATAATACTCTTTATTTGATAAAATTGTATACATCTTTTAAAGCCCAGTCAACCAATATGCTCTAAGATTCTAAGTCCCAGAAAGATTTTTAAAGGCTTCAAGGGGGAAAAGATGTGCTTCTTTCTACTCAGAAACTCCAATTTAAAATACTCTATAATGCTAAAGTGTCTTATGGCTCCTGAAATGTTTGGGCAATCATTAACCAGCACTGATGTAAAGAAGATTGGTTGCTATGATGCAGGATAACACCAGGTAACGAACACCTGCTCTCTGGCTAGATAGAACCTGAAAGTCTATGGAGCAAGTACAGAGATAAACTGTGAAGAGACCTGGGTAGTGATGTGTCCATTCCAAGGTAGTGACATTAAAGGCAACTCAAACCCGAATGAAAATTTTTAACTGTGCAACCCAAGGACAAAGGCAAATCTTGCTCTAAGTAGCACAATTTTAAAATTGAACAATGTCTGGATTTGCCCATAGTTAAAATTAGCTGGAGATAATGGCAGATGGTGTGTCTAACACAGAAGCTAACAGAGAATGTTCTTGAAGCCTTTCTAATTGATGTGAACTACTATAACAAGCTTTATTTGGTTGCACATCAACTATGTAATAAAAAGAAGTATCTATGTTATGATGGTTGCTTTGTGCTGAAAGGATTTTTTAAAACGGTACGTGGTTTTCATATTTCCAGAGGTCAAAGTTCAGTAGCTTTCAATGCGTTGAGTGTAGCTAAAATCGTCTAGTGCTCCCCTGATACAAGTAAAGAAATGTACATCAACTGGTGTGTCCCTGATCTAACTTCATTGCCATATTTATGCCTGGAAACGAATTAAATACACTGTGAGTTTCTTTATTATTTTGAATTATCTCTCATTAGAATTATCTACCACTAATGTATTTTTAACTTTACTTTTTATGACCTTTGGTGGTGTCAATGGTAGCTTTTTTCTCTATATCTTGATATAATCCCAAGATTCATAAAAACTGCAATAGGGCATGGTCTTCTGTATATCCAGACTTACTAAAAAAGTACAGTGGTGATTTAATTTAGAGCTTTAATTAGAAAAAGAAAGCAAGACAATTACTTGGTGTTTACTTTCTCTATAGATGAGTTTTACTAATTCCAGAAAAATACAATCACTGGTTTTTGAACATTAGAGGAGAAAAAAGCTGGGTGAATCTGGGGTTGATATTGAGTTATCTTCAGTGAATACGGCAGCAGAGAGACTGGTTTAGGTTGAGTGACCATCTTATGTGACTTGGCTCAGCTCCAGACCCAGCAGACAACCGCAGTAGGAATTCCAGAGAGGTTTATTAAGCTTTACATTAAGAACAAACCACCAAACTATGGTTTAATAATTTTACTAAACTTTGTTGCATAAAAGCATTCTATTTTGTTTTCTTATCTCAAGATATTGTGGTGTGTGTGTATGTGTTGGCTTTTCTGAGACAAGGTCTCTCTACATACTTCTGGCTGTCCTGGAACTCACTTATTAGATCAAGCTGGCCTCAAACTCACAAGAGCTCAGCCTGCCTCTGCCTCCTGAGTACTGAGACTAAAGGTTTGAGCCACCACACTCGATCATAAAATTATTTAAAATAATAAAATTTTCACATTCTAGGTAACAACAAATCATAAAAAGGTCAGACATTGGTATTTAAATTCAAAACATGGAAACTTGCTTCTGAAGGTGTAGTTTTTCATCCTTTGTAAAATGGGGGATAATGGGAAGGCTATGAGAATGCATGAGAGGAAGTAGCTAGAAACAGTGACCGCTCCTGGGCCTGTTCCTTCAGACTTCGGCATAGAAGCCTTCAGCCTGCAATACTGCTGACCTGTGCTACCCTTGTCAAAGGTTGTGCTAAAGCAGGAATTGAACAAGAATCAGCCACCGACTATCGTTGTTCTGAAAACAGAGGCATCACTTTTTTATCATCCAAAAATAATTTTTTAAAGAGTACGTGTATGCCTGTGTGGGCTGATGCTTACCATATGTGTACGAGTGCCCGCAGGGGCCAGAAGAGGGCATCTGAACCTCTGCAATTGGAGTTAGAGGTGGTTGAAATTTTCCAGATGTGAATTCTGGGAACCAAACCCCAGTCCTCTGCAAGAGCTCTTGATCAACAAGCCATCTCTCTCCTCCCCCAAATCAGTTTTTAAAAGTAGAAATATTCTTCACTTGGTGAGGAAGAAGGTATTGACAAGTGAATAGCACTAAATGCCTAAGAAATCCTGCACTTTGTATGTTACTGTACACGCAAAGACTTGTGTTTTTACTCTAATTGCAATGATACAGAGCATAATGCACGTGCTAACCAGAAATTTCATTCTTTTTACCATTGCTATTATCTGTAAGTAAATGCATGCACACAATTAGATGGCAGATTTTTGACACCACTAGCTGTGCAGAGGAGGATGTATTTGAAGTGGTTGCTATTCGCTGTCACAGCACTGGCCTCTGAATCCAGCTGGTGTCCCAGCCGTAAGGTAAAATTGGCCCTTAGAGACCATTTCTCCAATTATCAGGAAAAAGATATGACCAAAGGCATTTAGAAATGAAACCTGACCTACACTTCAACTCCACAGCAATGATCTGCCAGCTCAAAAACAATGTATGACCTTTAAATCTTAAATTATAAAATAGTTTGTTGAAAGTGTAATGTATTTAGTGTTTATCTAATAATGTAAAGAAATGCAATCATCCCCTTGTTAAAAAAAAAAAAAAAAAGCAGAAGAATGGGTTAAAAGGTCCCATTTTCATTAGTTCTAAAAATCTACTGGCCTCAAGAAGTAAGAAGATACACACACACACACACACACACACACACACACATTCTCATACACACACGCGTGCCACATTCCTTGGGGGACTTTGATTTGAATTTATCAGACATAAAAATAAAAGTCACACCAAAAGTTTGAGACATATAGAAATGGGTCCAGATGGGAACTTTTAAATAACCCCCTTCCCCTCTTAGTTCTTCATGCGTGGAAAATGTTCAGTGTTACTGCCATATATAGTATGCATTTCCTCTGCATCTCATTTATTTTATTGTGTTTACTGTAGAAAAATTAATACACGCCCGCCGTGTGGCAGTGAAAAAACAGTTGGCTCTTGTAAAGGTAACAAGAAAATAGAATAAGATCTAGTAAGAAATGATAATTCCTGAACTTCTAAGGACATCTGTATCAGATTTTATCCACTGAAGGACATCTATCAGCCATCTGCACAATTGCCCTGCTATACCAAACCACATTTAAGAAGAGTTTTATGCTAAGAACAGTTGTAAAGGTGGATTACAGAAAGAAACGTGGGGATCTATTGGGGAAGATGCTTCTACTGTGGCTCTTCAGCAGAGCAATGGCCCACTAATCCTAATCATCTTCACACTGTATGATGCAATCAAAGCTGACGGCTCCCTGTGACTGAATTCCGACCCCACTTGTAATATCGATCAGAAAAATAAATGTTAGTGAGAGGAGTAATTAGTGTTAGAATCTGCATTAGTTATCATTTTAACTTATTTTAATATAGTAACATTTTCTAATTCAGCTTTCAAACTATTGACTTTGTAGGTCTTGCAATGCTACCAAAGGGAGGAATTGAGAGCCAGAGGGTCAAACCTTCTTGATAAGTCTGCTGTTTATCAAATATGTAGCCTTGAGTGAGTGTCCTAACCACTCTGAACCTGTTCTGTTATCTACAGAATGACATGGCACGCACAGGACTTCCACTGGGGATTAATGTCTGATTTAAATAATATCTTGAGAAAAATGTGGAAAGATTTTTCTAAATTAAAATAACTAGCCCAGACCATAAATTTAGTTGGAACTTAGTACAGAGGGGGAAAGAAAAGAAGGTCCTAATAGGTATTATTGGTTAATACTAAAGTTTAAATGAACCGACTACTGCTTAATATTACGGAATATTTTTAATTGATCTTCTGTGCTGAATAAAGACAAGGTGGTCACAAAAATAACATCCTTACTGTGGGAAGGTGCTTGTGTCAGCTGATGAGGC